>JAPDSC010028938.1:598767-769218 GCA_026290005.1 Latrodectus geometricus
AAATTTTCTGTGTACAATAGTTATTTGAAATACGTAAATAAATTCAATTTAAATCTTTATCTAATTGTTTTACATGCTTAATATAAATTTTTACATAGACTTTTTTTTACTGATGAATAAAAAAATTCGACTTTATTGTGATAAAATCGACAGGGATTCAATTTTTAAACCACCCTAATGGAGAGAAATGAAGATCTTTCATTGCAATTCGCGTAGACCCTATCCTCTAAATAGAATTTATCTGAATGAATATCGAATCAGCTATCTGATGATTGAAAAATTTATTACACCAAAAACAGTGCTATAATTTTGTAAATTTTTTGCCCTGCTTGTAAGTAAATTTATGTATTTTAATTTAATCGCAATTTATTTTAAATAATGTCGAGAAATTAATTCATTAAATAGAATTAATCATTTCTCTTAAATTAATTTATTATGTTTTGTTTACTTTTTTTATTCGTAATTATTTTAAAAAATTTATTTCGTTAAAAATTAAATCTGTCGCATTCATGCGTCTACGTATATACATTGGCAGAATTGTAATTTTCTTGGCGTCACTTTTACCGATTATGGCAACCATTGCCATCCGTAAAGCAGATTCCGTCACTGCTGCTCTTAGCGCTCACCCCAGTTACATTCAGAATCTGTTCATCGTCGATGGAGGTTGGGGAGAGTAGAGTTGCTGGCAATAAGCATCCCAATTTGTAATATTACCATTTATTACTGACATAAAAATTCTTTCAAAAACATCCGCCTTCTTCTAGTGTTTCAATTTATTCTGATAAAATCAAACTGCTGGAGTCTCATTATAATCGAAATTAAAATTTGTATTAAAATTATGGATGAGCAAAGACCTCTTTCAGAGAAGCTGTATGCCGACGGCTTCCACATGGGTGTACCTTATTGGGAATGAATTATGCAAATTTCTAAATGCTTGGCTGTTTAATAATATGTGAAATTTGTTGTGGAAGTATTAATTATTCGTTTCAAAGTAACGTGTGAGATTATCAAAGGGAGTTTATAGACGTGTTTTGTTTGTTGTGTGTTTTAAAGAGTGTTCAGTTAATTAACTGAAAAACTTGGTAACGTTCCACTGGATTCCTTAAGAGCTATGACCAAGAAAGAGTGGTGAGTTTATTCTTACGCATGTTAAATTTGTTTGAAGGATAGAGCTTATATATTTTTATTAATTTTACTAATAAAAATATATCCAACTAAATCTGTTAAGCAAATGTAGAAGAATTTATAATTTAATATTTTAATTTTTCTTACAATATTTTCATAGTGAAAAAAATCTTTTAAATTAGCCAAATCTCTTCTATTTTTATATATAGTGTATATAGTTTTGATATATAGTGTAATATAGTGTTATTAGATTTAAAAGAAAATTTTGTTATATTAACCATAGTCTATTTCTTATAACTATTAATATTAAAACATTTTTTTTAATACAATTAAAGCATTTTTTTAATACTAATAGTTTTTAATGCTCTTTCATAAGTTAAATGTGTAATTGAGAAATTAATCAATATTTTCAAAGAAATAATATTATATTGGAGGCATATATATATAGGAAAAATTTTAGAATGTCTCACTATTTTTTATGTACATTAATTCATGGGGATAACGAATTGAACTTCAAAATCTTTTGTAAATATTATTTACGAAGAATATTATTTAGTCAGAAGTTATTTCTAAGAGCATTTAAATAAAATAATGAATTAAGTTTTCAAATACATTGTGTTGTGCAAAATATATTATTTAAATTACATGAATTGTATTAAACTTCTTGACCAGACTAATTTAGTTTTCAGAAAACCATTAATGGATTCTTGTGCCATAACAAATTTGTGATCTAAATCTGTATTTCAAGAGTTTCGATGTAAATTCTTTATAGTTAAACCTTATAATACCATGGAACCACGAGCTCGTTAGTTTCTTGAAAGTACTATTTTCATAACTTCCTTACTACGATTGCATATTGCAAGGGAGAAGGGATAATATTTATATTATTTAACTATGATTGCATAAAATATATGTAGAAATGAAATATTTACCTGTCACGGATCGCTCATTGGCAACTATTTATTCTGGGTGTTAACTCTAAAAGCTGCTACAGGAAGCAGAAAATTTGACCTCCTTCTATTGTTTTACCTTACATTAGTCACAGTTATTTTTTGTTTTCACCTTGAAAACTTGATTTGTCTTTGTTTCATAATTCTTCTTTTATTCATAATAAATACGAGTTTGATATTTACTTAATAATTGCTCTCAATAAACTGTAAACGAATTGATATAAAATTTGCATTTATTCCATTCACTTTAAAAAAAATATTTATATGTTCGAATTTTTTTTTATTTATATCGCATAAGATAACTCTCCGAAAAATTAATAATTCCGTTAACCGCAAAATTCAGTTAATACGATGAATCTGAATGTTGAGGTAAATATTTATGAAACGTGTAATTTCGCTATTGTCTTGACTTTACATTCATTAATTAAATTAAAATCTGTTACTTGTTGTACCAAGTGAAAAATGATTGATGAATTATTTTAGACTGTAATAAAAATAACTCTCCACTTAATGAAATAAATATCAATAGTTATAAAAAAGCATGTTTGTTGCGAAAATTGGAGGGAATTCTTCCTTTTTGAAGATAAATGTAAAATATTTTATTTACGAAAATTTTGTCATTATTATATTATATTCACAAAATGATATTACCGATTTTATTATAAAACTGGGCTTAATTTTTGAGAAAAAATGTATTAATCGTGGTAATATTTTCTTTTATCTGTTTGAACAAAAAATCGAATCTTATACTTTTTTTTTTCAAAAATTAAAATAATGTATTTTTTGAATGTTGAGGTAAATATTCTGAAACAAAGTACATTTTATGTTATAAAAATTTATGTACTTTTTTGTTTTTTAATGCACTACTTGATGAGTATATATTGAAATTTTGATTGTAAATTCTGTATAATAGTAAAATTAGAATTCCGCGAAATTTTTAAACATAAACTATCTTTATTTCTATTGTTTATATTATATTAAAAAATATTTTCTTTAGAAAAATTAAGGTTTTCTTATTTAAGATGGAAAAGATTAAATTGATTGGAAAATCATTGATGTATCATATCAATATTTGATTCTTTTGCCGTTTATAATTCCTGAATCTCATATTTTCATATGAGATTCATGAATTATAAACGAAAAAATGATATACTAATATTTTTTATTTTTAAAATTACGAATAGTTTCTTAGCATTAACTATTTTGTATTATTCATTATAAATCATTTTTCTTTTATTTGTTGATCTTGAAAATTCCAGAAGGAATATTGTTTTCGGAGAGAGGCTAGGCTACTTGAACTACTAATATTATTTTAATCATACCGAAATCAATATTTCTCTAATAGCCACTCGTTAAAAACTTCTTACAAAGATATCATTGTTTTAATTCAAAAGTTGTATTTTAGTCTTTAAGTAGTAATTTGAAATGTGAGAGTTATTTATGTTTCGCTCAAATTACCTTTTAATCGAATGCGATGCTCTGTCTTTCTGCTTTTGTTATTTTAATTTAAAGATGCGTCTGAATTATTTTATTCTACTTTAATAAATTTGTCCAAAAAAAAAGCATACATTTTTATTCATTTCTTGCGATTTTCAATTTTTTTTCATGATATTTATTGCCTCTGAAGTTAATTGTATTTTAGTTACTGGAATTTGCTTTATTATTATTATTATTGTTTCTAACATATTATATAAATGCTGTCGAAATTGTTTTGCGATCTCTTAAATGATTATTTTAATTTGTGATTAATTTTATAATTGGTTACTTTTTTTAGTTGAAACACAAATTATAAAATCTAATTTTTATATTAAATAAATAGTGAATGAAAATAATTTGTTGTGTGAAATTTAATTTCATTAGGTTTCATATTTTACCAACAGAATTTTAATTTATAACTATTTTCTTATTTTAACATCATAAAACACATTCTAAAAGAATTAAAATGAAAAGATTCACTTTTATTTATCTTTTATTTTCGTATTTCAATAATTGCTTAAAAACAAAAAGATTTTTCCGCAAATTTTAGTAAGTAGTCTGTTATTTTCAATGGAAATTTTTGTCTCCTAAATAAAATAAACTTTTTTATATTTTATGAATTATTCATTTAAAATTCTTTAAATTTCAGTTTTCTTATAAAATATTTCTGAAAAGTAATTCGCAACTAACTTTGCATTCAGTTATTCAACAATTGATGATACTACATTTAACAAGGGTTTCTTTTTCATGTGGATTATATTCAAATGAATGCTTTGTCTCTTTGTTCTGTTGTGTTTTAGTACAGCTACATTGCTTCGTATATGACATTCTGAAAGTTGCTATGCGTTTAACAGTTGGAGATTTTTTCTTGTTATTTTACCCAGATTCGTTCCACAACTTGACCATTGTGTTTTTATGGCTTAGTGAGTAAATGAAATATCTACTGCCACCCACTCTTGATGATTTCTTTTGTTTAGTTGTTTGGTTAGATTAGATCATTCGCATTCTTTATCCTATTTTACATAATTTTTTTTGCCTAAAATGTGAGTGTCGTTAACATGCCTTACGTTTTCATTTTATCTTGAATTTTGAAAGTGGTAAGGGGCATTTGTAGTTTGATTAAAAAAAAAAAAAAAAAAAAAAAAAAAAAATCATTGAAATTTAAAACCATTAAATTCCGACTAAAAAATTTAATAAATGTAATTAATTTTTGCAATTATTATGATTATATGTCTTGATTATTCATATATCAATAATATGGAAATATACATTTCTTATGTTATTGTCATAGTGATACACACTGGAAATTTTTTTTTTTTTTTTCGGTTTTTATCATAGCTGAAATTGTTTGCTTTCTTGTTTAACGATACGTCTTGTTTAATGAATTTCTTAAAACATTGTCATATAATTAATCTTGTTTAAAAAAGTCATCGCATTTAGGAATACATTAAAAATTATTAAGCACGATTAAATTTGATTTATATCATTATCAATTATTTGCACACATATATAAATAACTACTCTTATTAAATTAAATTTCCGAGTTATTTTAAATATTATGATTTTTAAATAGCAAATTAAATATTGGAAATATTATATTAAGTTATGCTTACATCCAATCATCCTAATGTTTACAAAATAAGGAAATAATCAAATCTATTTTGAAATATCTATCTGCATTGTTAGTAGGATACTAAACTTGCGTTATGTTATGTATGAAATATTCAGAATGAAAGACGGTTGTGCTAAGTGACTGAATGGTTAGTGTGTTACTCTTCAGTCAATAGCTTATGTTCTCGGCTTCTATCTTGGACATGGATGCTCTTTAATGGTTTGAATTCAAGTTATACCGAAGATTTTAGTCAAATTAATCTTTGTGTACCAAGAGTTACTGTAGAATCGACAAACAAACTAAATTGAACGAGAATGAAAGACAGGAATTTTGTGACATATTTTAGTTGACCGTTGGTATATGCGACGCATTATTTTCCTATTTTTTGTCCTATTTTTGTGAACATACAGTTTAATTGCTTGGATTCTAATTTTTCATGCGTAGTAAATTCCTGTTATAAAAATGAGTAGGCCTACATTGAAAAAATAAGATGAAAAATATATTGTTGTATCAACATCAATTAGAATAATTTTGCTAAATAAACATAATTTACATATAAAAATAAATAGTTATTTTAAAGTTGATTTTATTTTATTGTAATATAGCTGAGTTCCTTAAATTTGGTTATTATAAATCTGATCTCCTACCAACTCCGTGACAATATTTTGTGTATAAAATGAGGCATATAGAAATTCTATTATATAAAAAATCACAGTCTAAAAAATTAACCATGTCTTTATATAATAAATTATTATATTCAATTTTAATCAAACAAATAGTAAGTGAGCTATCATTAACATATAGATATAAAGGTTTCAAAATTGAAAAAAAAATTAAAATTTTCTGTGTAAATATCTTCTAGTTTAGCTTAATTTTATTTGTCATTGATTAAAGTTTAATCACTGGAAAATAAATTCAAAAACTGATGGATAATTACTATAATTCTTAAGTTATTTAATATATAGTTATTTTAATTTTGCTATAATCAGCTTCACTAAGTAACTTCCTTCCCTATTTTTTCTGAGGCGATTTAACTTTCTGAGAAACCGGAAGTTAATTTATCTCCCAGCGGAAAATGATGGAGGCCCGGCAAGATTCGACTTTTTTTCTTGTAGTAGTAGCACGGGCCATTTCTTCACCCCCTTTTCCCCCTGAAGTGTTACAGGTTCACGACAGGTGTTTAGCCGAAGGGATGGTTGCCCTTTCAGTTTTCAGGTAATCTTCTGAAGTATAGCGCCTTTCCATATAATAGTGCTCTTTTATTTTCCTCTATTTTATATATTTATTTGATTATTAGTTTACCCCCAAAACTAAAAGTAATTGTTTAATTCTAAGCAGTGAATTTCTGAGATTTAAAAATGTGTGAATGAATGTGTAAGCAGTTCTAAAAATAAATTATTTGTTATTATTTTTTTTCTTTCTTCTTATATTAAAATGTTTCTGTGCTTTTAGATTTAATAAAATTCTTACTCTTTCTCGAACCTCCAATGTTCCGATTATTAATGAACATTTATTCAGTTAAAATACGTAAACCAATGATCAGTTGTAATACAAAAAGCAATTATCGTTAATTGGTTTCAAATGTGTGAATATTAATCTGTTTAAAATAATAAGAAAAACTTCCAGAAAAATATTCGTAATATCTGTTGTTGAGACGTACAAATTCAGAATCATTCTTTAAAGACATGAGTTTTTACTCACGGATCATTCGTGCGAAACAAAATAATCTTTAATCGAGATTTAATGGTTAATTGAAATTTCATTCCCTTAACATGCTTTACAACTATCATAACCTTTGTTTATAAAATATTTTAATAAACTGTATATGTGTATTAGCATTCTATAACTTAAATATACTAAAATAAAACCAGGATTTAGTCCCCAATTAAAATATGTGAGTTCTGAGATTTGAATACTGAGTCCCTATTAATAAATTAATTTTTGATATGGTAATGTTTCATTAATTCTGCGTGTATCATACATTGTGTCACATAATAAAATCTTGTTTTAAATTTAAAAAAAAATCCTAGTAGATGTTCTTATTAAGGAGTCAGTTTCTTTATGTGATGTGGAATCTAACCTAGTGTTTGATCAGATAAAATAATTTAGGAAAATTATGTTCCATTTTGACTGAAGTATTGAATGTTTTATTTCATTGTGCGCTTCAATGCGGAAATGGACTGTCTATCACTTGTCATCACAGGGCAAATGTTTTTGATGAAATCTCTTTCGGCCTTTATCTAAAATCAGTTTTACTTCTACGCGAATCCTGTAAATTAACTCTGAACATTGGGTTACTTCAGCAATCAGATTTGTTTGAAGAAAAAAACAGCATAGAAACAACTTAACATTTTATTTTCTTACTGAAGTCCTACATTTCACAATGTGTATTTTACATTTAATTAGTACTTTTTAAATGAATACCTTTATTTAAAATGAAATTAATAATCTTGTAGAATGAATTCCTGAATTATTATAAATTTTATCTTTTAATAATGATATCTATTTTGTAATATATTGTAAATGATAGATGTGAGTTGAAATTTTATTAATAATTTTGTTCTGCAAAGCATTCGTTTTATTATTTTAATTTAATTATTTATAACTTATATTCATTGTAATATTTCAAAAATATCGTTTAGTTTTTTTCGTTAAGAAAATAAATGAATGTCAATTGTTTTTTTAACTGTACTCAAAGTTATAATTCTAACTAATAATATATATTAATTAGTTTCTTTTGTAATGTGATTAATTTTATCTCTTTTTCCAATATGTGTCTCGTTTAAAAGATCCTTTCCCTTTAGAAACCCACTTTATATATTAAATTTATAATTTATATTTTAAGATATGATCTATATTATTAACTTTATAGTATTTATTATTTTTCTAAACTTAAAGACGCATTTTGAATTATTAAAGCAAACAATTCTTAACAAGAAAAATTCAAACTCGCTCAGCTTTTCTCTTTTAATTGGATAGAGAGAATTCCATGTATTTGGATGAATTCGTTTATGAATTTCATTTTACCAATTCATAAATTCGAAATACAATGATTTTATCTTATGCAAAACATGTGAATAAATATTTTAGATATCATTTTTTATGTTTTGTTGGCTTATTTTTAAAAATGTGGAGATTATTTTGAGTATTAAAGTGAATAGCTGTTTCATATTTAAGATTATTCAATAAAAATTGTAGAGAAAACATTATGTTCTTTTTGTAACAATATGCCTCATTTCTATTAGTATTAGAAATTCTAAGCAGTCTTCTGAGCAAGACTGTTTCTCACGAGTTCCAAGCTCATATCCGGCATTAAAAGTTTGCTTCATAATTTTCCGACGAACCAACGTCATTTCAGAGATTAAATCTGACAAAGATGTGAATCATTCGCACTAGCTCTGTCGACTAGGTATAAAACGATAGATACACAAGATTTTTTTCTTTATTTCCTGTCCCTTACCGGCGAAAAAGTAGTAGTAGCAATACGCCACAGAGCTCATTGTTCCGATGTCAGTCACGCAAGGAATCAATTGAAACAAAGCTAGTTTCCTTTGCGTGCTTAGCTCTTAGGGACTACTAGAATTGTAAATAGTCAGCCTGCACGATGCTGACACCAATGATTATCCGCTCTGATATAGGTTTTACAAAGAAATAAAAATGTGTGTGAAGCTCTTCTTTCAAAAAAGGAAGAGTATAATTTCACTGTTATGGAGACAAAAGCCTTCAATCCTTATTGTATGAAGATAAAGCATTTATCGTGTGAGTTGGGATTATATTTAGCACATTTTTCTGTGTATAATTATATGAATTATTTACTTTTATAGTCATTTAACCTACATAAACATTTATCAGAAATACGTGTTCGAAAATGTGCAATAATATAGTGACGTAATATAGAGAATTCATAAATGGAACAGCAGTCATATGTGACCCGTAGTTAACGATTGTAAATTGTAATTGAACAAAAAGAATCAAGTAAAAATCATAAATCAAAATCATGAACTTGTAATTTTTATGCAAATGTTTATTAAATTATGTATATTCCTCTAAAGCATTATATTTTCATTAGTTTATTTTGTATTCTAATAGTAATCCATTTATATCAAAATTTTTATACTGTAGTTTCATTCTCATATCATAAAACATATATGTTGATATCTATGGAAATAAGAAAAATTTACTTGTGGTTAAGGAAAGGAAAAAGAAACATGGTATTATGTTTGTAATCTTCATATAAATGAACTACTAGATATCTCATGTCTTGGATATAAAAGCTATATACTTAGCGTACCGCAAATTGTACTGGATAAATGTTTTTATACCATATAGATTGTGAGATTATGGTGTAAACAATAAACATTTACAATATCTTATAACTATTAGGTTCTATAGTATAGAACCTAATATTTAATAGCCGTTGTAAGACATTAAAAATTCACTGCATAATTGTCTTCTGGGATAATTTTTCATGAATGATGGGAAGTAATCAGGTGTCATACGGCGAAATAAAATGGGGAAAATTTTCAATGATCCACACTGACAAATGAGCATTCTGAAGATAGAAACCCAGCATCCATTTCCCATTGTTCAACAATGACTGGAATCGAACGCCAAACTTTTACTCCTATGACGGTAGCTCTTCTATTAGACTAGAGACTGGAAAAATATTTCATGTGACGAAGTTACTCAATGTTTGTCAAAAATATGAAATAATTAAACTGTCAACATCTCGTTTCTATATTGTAACTGTTTCAAGCCGGCTGTCTTGTGATATTTTAAATAACTGTTCGTAGGTATTTCGATAAAACAATAATAATAATTTTTTGTAAGTATTTTGTTCATTAAAAGTGTAACTAAATACATATCCTAAAAATGCCTTCCAAAATTATGCTTAATACAATAATGTTTTCTAATTTATCAAAGTAAAATATAAATTGTACTTTTATATAAACAGAAAAATAATGAAAATAAGCTGTTTTCTATTTTTTGATATGGTGGAAGAAAACTATTTTCTTTTCTTTTGTAAAGAATTATATTTTTCATTACTTGAGGCTCAATATCCATTTTTTTAAAGAATTGATTGACTCGCAATTTAGTAAAAATGCTCGACATTACATATCATGAATTTAAATTTTGTGGAATTTAGAAGTGGCAATAATAAAGAACTATCACAAGCATTTTAAATGATAGGGATAATTAAAAAACCTTCAACTGTGATATTATTACGAATTGCTTTAAGTAATGCTTGTAAAAGTTATTACATTAAAATATTCACTTTTCATGATAATATTAAAAGTTAAATTCTTTTTATTAAATACTCTTTTTTACACTATATTATTAATATTAATTATTTGTATGTCATATTCAATCTTTAACATGGTTCCATTTTCCACCAAGTTCATTTTCAAATTATTGTTAATATTTAAAATTCATTCTTTTAAGAAATAAGTTAGTCCATAAAAATAATTTATTATGTGTTGTAGCATTTATCTGGTTGAATAGGAAAAAGAAATAATTCCTGAGATAGCTCAAAAGTAATTTATTACCATTTAATATACAACTTGAGCACAACACAGATCTATATACTACAAATAAAACAAAATGAAAACTAAACATAAAGAAAAAAGGGTTAGCATAAGAGTCATATTCATATATGTCTCATTCGTATGGTTGCTGGAGAGGGACTGACTTCCTTGTTGATGACGTCATGGGTGTTGTTGAGATAGGGGGCGCTATAGTGTTAAATTATTTTCGAAATTATCTTATCAGATACAACTTTTATTAGTTTCTGCATATTTTAATTTTATTTTTAAATTGGCTCCAGTGTTATAAATTTAAACCTGATGTTATAAAATCTTTACATAAATTATCCATAATTCTTTATAAGTTACTTATTTATTCAATAGTAAGCCTTTGTATTCACACAATTTATTAGCCGTAAGAAATTAATTTATATAAATTAAAATTTATTATTTATAGTGTATAATTCTTTATTAATCTTTTTAGTCATTTATTTAGGAACAATTTTTTTTCTTCCTGTTTTTGGATAGTTTCATGACTCTTAATTTTACATATCAATTTTATATACTCACCTTCATTATATTTTCTTATTTTTGTTTAAATTTTTATGAACCAATTCGAATAAATTTATCTTTAACTAATCGTTCTATAAAATATGTTTGAAGTGTGAAAAAATGCAAGAAAAAGTAAAGATAACAGCGATAAACACGTTGAATAATTTATCTTTTATTTATAACTCAGTACTTATTGTTTATTTCAAATCACCAAAAAATAATTATGAGGTGTTACTAACTTATAAAACAAAGTATTTTTTGTGACTTTTTAATACTTTGATGGATAACGTGGCAAACAGAAAAATGTTCTAATGTTATAACTGTGGATTTAGTTGTCATTCCAATTGGAAAAGTTATGATAAAACCATCCGATATTTTTGCTTTTTTCTTTTTGTTCCGCTAGGTTCTTTTTCCTTAAAAATGCAGTGATTAATTAATCCCTGCCATTGATGCAGCCCATTCCATAAATCAAACCACCCACCGTGATGCGTTAAATAATACACTTCTTTAGCGCTTATTCTGTCCTTCTGGCAGTTTACAGTGACATTAATACACCCTCCTACGCTAGGAATCCTGATGCTGGATTAGGTTGATGCAGCAGAAATGAAATATTAATGCATTTGGGTGTTCCTGGAATTTCTTTTATGGAATGCATGTGATGGTGTGTGCTGGTCATTGATACTCTATTTTAGAATCCAGCATTTCCTCCCGTTTGATGGTTTCCGCCATACATTTCTGCACAACCATTTCCTCGTTTTGAGTGCCCATTCGTGAGTTGATGTGAAATATGGTTCCGCTTTTTATTTATTTTTTTCGCCTGCAAAGAAATATTCCATTTTTAGTTTATTTCGTTTGAATAAATAAATAATTTATTTTCTAGGGGGTGACATTCGGACTTCCGGAATTTATTACACGTTTCACAAAACTACACTGTACAATTAATTTTGTATATTTTTGTTATCTTACTGTCTTTTGCAGTGAAAGATAATATGTGTTTAAAATTCTTAACAAGAAAATTTAATTGTGTATTTAAATTTTTTTTGTTAAAATATTGAGATTTCAAAATATTAAAAGAATCTTCATGGGAAAAAATAACTTTCCTAAACAATTTAGTTTTTTTTCTGTTAACGTTTAAAAGATCTGCTAGCTGAAAAACTACTACCTTGGTTACAAGTTAATAGTTTATGGGTTCAATTTCCACCTCAGCGTCGGTTGTTTGTATAGTTTTTCTTCTGAAAATCCTTTTTTTTTTTTCGTATATCCTGATTTAATTGATTCTTAAATTCAAAAAATTATCAATGAGCAGCAAAGCAAATCCAAATATTCACAATACAAGATGTCCCAAAATTTAAGTCTTTTTTTTTTTTTTTTTTTTTTTTTTTTTAGTAAATTGTTGGCAACTGTAAGATATGAACTATTTGATAGCTGAGAGCTTAGATTTAGTAAAATGGAGTATTATATGATACATGTTTTTTTTTTATTGAATAGTATTTCAAAAACAATGAAAGTTGGGAGACCGATGTAGGAAAGTTTTACACAAAATGTGGTCAAAATAATGTTTTCCTTTCGTCAACTACGAAAAGATTAATCGAAAAATTCAGGGAGACTGTATCAGTTGTAGACATTAAGCATACTGGTCTACCAAAAACAAGTGGTTCAAATGTGAATATAAAAAAATTGTGTGAGAGTGTTGGAGAAAACCCCTGAACATCATTTCGGCTTCATGGACAAGAATTGCAATTTCAAGAAGCTATACTCACAAAAGATCATTGCCTCCACGTATACGAAATTCGCTTAACACAATAACTGAAGCCTGATGATCATAAATAGCGAATGAAGTTTGGGGTATGGATTATTGAACATTGAAGTGAATGCTGGTTTTTCGAGCAAAATCATCCTAAACGATTAAGCACATTTTCACTTTGATGACTTTGTTAATCATTAAAATTGTTGCGCTTGGGGTTCGGAGAACCCACATGTGATTGTCAAACAACAAATAAATACGCAACGTGTCACTATTTGGTGTAGATTTTTGGTTGGAGGCATCCTTGGACCGTACTTTTTAGAAAATGAGGCTGCTCATGTAGTAACTGTTACTGGAGCTCGATATCGCAAGATGATAATTGTAAAAACTTCCGATTTGTGTTTCATCTCTCATGTGGGTATCTTAAGATTTTCTGCCTAATCTATTTCCTTCGGAAACGATCCATGAAAACAACATTGAAAAGCTATTCAAATTAGAGAAGAAATTGTTAACAACTGGTTAAACATTTATAAATTAAAAGATTTTTCCAGAGAAAAGAAACCTTTCTTTGAGAATATTCCCACTACATGTAAATTAGATGAGTTATTCAATGAATAAATACCCATATATATATATATATATATATATATATATATATATATATATATATATATATATATATATTAGTTATTTTATGACTCATTAAAATTCAAAAAATGAGTTGGACATTTTATAGACATCCTGTCACTGATTTATCGTCAATAATCAGATTTTGGATTACCGAATACAGATATACACTTTTTGAGAATTCAATAGCTAAAAGCAATAGCAGCAATTATAAACGAGGCCATTCATTAGACGGATTTAACCTAAATGCATATATATATTTGAAAATGAGATCTTTAGAATTGGTAAAGTATTATTTATTGCGTGAAAGATTAATTGTTTAGTTGGACACTTTTGTTTAAAAGTTGCTGATGCATATTTAAAAAGTAACCGGTCCTGCTTCGAAATGAGAATATGTTCTTGACAGGTACTACAGATATGTTTTTTAGTGTGTTTAATCTTTAAGTATAATGGACTTATCCTCTATATTCTAAATATTTTAGATTTTAATTATGTCGAATGAGATCTCTCAAATGTTCTGTGCGTAAAAAATGACCAGTTAGAATCGTTAAAATCAAATCTGAAATATTTGAATTTTAGTATAATTTAACTATCAAAAATACGTTAATTTTCATGTAATTATTTAAATATTAAATCTTAAAATGTATATACTCAAACATTAATTGTTAAAATGTTTAATGTTTGAATAATTTAATGAAATTGCACGATCATTTTATGGAAAATATATAAAAACATTGAATGTTTTGTTTTAATGTAAAGTTGCTTTAACTTATATATAACTTTATTTCACGTTTACTTAAGCAATTAAAAAAATAACGTTTTTTTAATTGTCTAAATTGATTCTACTCTTAAAATTAACCATTTTCTTATAAAATTTATTTCCTATAATTATGTAAGTACTATTTAACTTTCTTAAGAATTTAATTTTTCAGATTCTGTGTAAGAAATTATTATGAAATTTAATATTTGTCTAGAAAATGAAGTTAGTATTAATAAATAATTATTTTCATTATACAACCCCAATTGTGTTTAAAATAAAAAGTTATAAAATGTTATCTTATCAAATTCGAACTAACTCATACTCAAAACATAAAGAAGGAAGAATACATGAAAGACTCTTCATACTTTTATTCCTATTATATAATAATTCTTAAATAAGAGTCCAACATTTTGATTCAATTTATTCAAACAAACGTAACCGAAATGTTTGATTCAATCCGATTAAAGGAAATTTTTCTCTTATCTTTTCAACCGCGATATGATGTAATGATCTTTGAATTGTTTGAGTGACTTCAGTTGTTGAACATAAGACATAAAGAAAATTTGTCTCTTTTCTTTACCTCACCGCTACAATAAATTTCCTCTATCATAAAAATATATAACAAGTACAAATATAATTACTACATACTCTGATTATATAAATTTAAAAAATTAGCAATTTTGATTCATCGTAACTACTTAGAGACTTATTGCATATTGTTTTTATTATATTAAATCGCCGTATAAGAAAGAGGACGCTTTTAATAAAAGAAGAAGACTATTTCAAGTTTTAAAAATATTTTTCTCTAAAAAGCTTTGAAATCATTCGATTATGAAACAAATGAGGAACCTGTTTTAAGTGCATGAGTGTTTATCAGTGATGAAATGATTAATTGTTTCCCGCCTACGCTATTCGCCAATCAGTGGTGGCTGTAGCTAGTTTGACGCCGGAATTACTTGTATTTATTTTGGTATACCATGGCAATATTAGTTTGAAGTGCTTCATGAATACATTTTGTAGTGGACGGATCCTTTCATCGTAGTCATTATCCAACATGTAAAATGAATGATTCATCATTTATGTTTGCAATGTTCCTAAAAAAATTAAGTGCGACTTTTTTTTCTGAGATTACTTGCTGTAATGATGGAAATACACCATGTAATATCATATTGTTAATTTTTAAAGACACCATTGCTCTAATTAATTTTAGTAAAATATAAGTAAATGTATGGTGTTGTAAACATTTTATGGAATGTCTTTATCTTTGGATAGAAAAGATTGAAGAATAACTAAGGATTAATTTCAAATTACTATTCTGATAATCTATGTGAATGGATTATTTTAAAGTTTGTTTCATTCGGGGAAAGGTACTAAAGCAATTTCATATATTTCAAACTTTGAGTCCATAAATTAGATCTTTATAATTTTATTATTTATAATCATTTATTTAGTATAACTCTAAACCTTTATGAATTGCATTGCCATTTTAATATGTAATGTCTTTTGCTTATCCATTTCAATATGATATAAATATAAAAGAAAAAAAATTATAATACGGTGAGGTAAATTAAAATTACTAATTAAACAAGGTTTAAAAATTTCATTTATAATCACCATAGATTGTTTCTTTTAAATCTTGGTTGTTCCTTTAAATAAATTTTTGGACGCATAAGAGATCATTGTGTCGGGACCTACAGTTTAAAGTAGATTCCTAACCATTACGAACATTTACTTTCGAAGTGGGAATTGAACCCATACACTTTAGAACTGAAAATCAGAGCGCTGACCATTTAAGCAAATTTCTCGAATAATCAGGAAAAAATATTTTGGCTTAGCTGCAAAAGAATTTTTAATTTTTCATTCTTTTGAAATTGCCTCTTCAATTTTAGTGTATGAATCAGACTAAATAGCTGGAGGAAAAAATTAGAAAATAGATAAAATGTTGTAATTTTTCAAAGTTGTATTATTAAAAGTTTATCAAATTTAACTACTATATATATATATATATATATATATATATGATTAAAATGGAAAATTCCACTCAAATACTTTTTATTTCAATACCTCAAATTACAACTCTTGATGTAATTGTATAAAATTAGATAACTCCAATTTTCTGTTCACTTTTAATGCAACTGAAGCTGTTCGAACTATAATGAACTTTATAGCTTCCTGGGCGGCAAGTTTTTGAGAGTCGAAAATGTAAATTCGTAAGCTTATTTAAGTCGATAAAAAACAATAATTTAGAATAAAAAGGCGGTAAAATTTTGCTTTTGACCCAAGTGGCAAAAAAATTCTTCTTAAGCTCCAAGTGCAGTTAAATTTAAGAGTATTTGGGTAACTTTGAAAAAAAATATATCTTAAATATACAACGGTATCTGCATGCTTTTTCATACCGCAATAAAATAACTCTTGATAACAGATAAATACTGTAGAATTGGTGGGAGCATATTCGATAAAGTCCTATTTACATAAACTCAATCAAGCCTATTGTTATTAAATATGCATCCACAATTTTATTTTTTCTTATGTGATAATTTTTTTACTAAAAAGTTACATCTAGCTTTTATTGATTAAAATGTTCACACATAAAACAAAATGAATAAAATCATTTTTGGATCAGTTATGAATATAAATTCTTGAACAGAACTAAGCTCCTTTGTGAATTTTTATAATATCGCCATTTTTCACCGTTTTTTGGGACTCTTCCAAGAGCGGTCGGTAAAAAGAATCTTTTTCGGCTGGCGCTTATTTTTAACATGTTAGTAAACAGATGTCCCTTTCTGATATGAAAAGATGGCTCTTTTCAAATGAAGTTGAAGAGGGCGGAAAATTCTTTTATGGCGGGCGCAGCCTACTTCAAAAAGCTTTTTTTTTATATCTTAAAATCTCAGTGTTTTATTGTATAAAAGGTAATTATTGAGAGAATAGTGAGAAATTTTCAGAAAGCGATAAAAATGAACATTATTCTGAGTAGCTGTTCCAACTTTATTGAAAATCACAAAATGTAAATGGCTGAATTAGATTACCTAAAATATATCAGTTAAATAAGAAAAGGTCCATTCTAGTGATAAATTTTTATATTAAGTTAATATGAAAAAAACCAAGAAGTTAATATACATATATATATTAACTTTTTGAAAAGTTTAGTTATATTTTTTATAATATCTGAATTTTTCATGACGTACTAAACTACTCTTTCTAATAATTTATTGCATTAATTACTATGAAAGTTATTAAAATAAAAAGTTACAGCTGCTCTGTCGAGTAAAAATATTACCCTTGTAAATGTTGTCTTTTAATTTATTTAATAAATTTCAATGTTACATTGCATTTATATTAATTTTTTTTATCTATCATATTAAGACTATTTTTTTTAATCTGATATATTTTAGAGTTTCTTTAAAAATGTAATTTTAATAAAACACACACAACACCTTTTTCGGTTTTTATTTTATTGATATCACTTATCAATTTTAACTGTGCAAATATTGAATGCTTCGAATAACATAAATCTTTATTTAACTTTTATTTGAAATTATGTATGGCCAAAAAATAACAATTTTATTATTGCTTTTTAAAATAATGCAATTTTATCGATTTTATTAAGAATGAAGTAATAAAGTTAGTTTGTCTATATCTAAATATTCTCTGGGTTCTTTTTCATTAATCTCTTTTTATTTGACTCGTGCTACTTATTGAACCGAACTGGTAGATGAGTTGCTTCTGCTCTAGTCGTCAGTTCATCAGTTGGTTTAAAATCTTCCTCTAAGTTCTGATGTTTGTTATGATTCTGTATTCATGTTAAACTTTAGTCCAATTAAATTACTACTCCCGCTCTTAAATAATGATTCTAGTTCAGCCAGCCCCTAATTCCTATTTATTTGTAAGTATATTCTCAATTAGCGCTAATAGAATATAACTTAGAACATCACAAATTATTCTTAATATTATGTCTTTAAAATGAATGGCAAATCTTATTCATTCAAAAACTTCTTTGTTATATACATCACTATGCAATTATGAGCGCTTATTTATAAAATATGTATTCCGCAAAACTCATCTGCAATTCGATATCTAAAAAGCTTTTCGGTTTCCAATGATTGATTCTGGGGAATATTTTAATAAAAGCTATTCAAAAAAATAACTCACGATCCCTTGTTATTTCCATTTTCTAAATTTGCATATTCCGTACTTCCTTGCAGCTTTTTATAATTCTGAATATATTTCGAAACTATCTGTCATTCTCTCTCCCTTTTTCTCTTATGAATCCGGTTCTAATGTGGTTCTTCTGTTTCTTTCGGAATTTATCGGTTTTCCCTCAAACTTGTTTCGTATGATGATATTATATACTTTTTTTTTCTTTTCACCATCACTTAGAGTTATCTTTCGGCAAGATTCAATTACAGTCCCGTATTCTATTTTCAAAATTAAATTTCGACCCCATTTCTTTTGTTGCTTAGTATTTGTGTTTCCTGAAAATGTCAAACGATTTTATTTTTTTAAGAAAAATTTGTTTTTTAGTACAAAATAGAACGAATAAATTTATATATTTCTAAAACCCGTTAGTATTTTTGTACTCAAGTGCTCTTTATTTTAAACGAGAATTTCACTTTTGAGTTACTTTATTTTGTTATTTGATTGTACTTTATTTTTTAATCTAAACAATAAATTTTAAAATAGTTAATTTTGATTATTTAAATGTTCTATTTCCTTTAACAATTTATAAAAAATTCAGTATTATATTGCATATATAGTTTTTAACAGATCCATACTTAATTAATATTACGAAATATTAATTCTTTTAAAGATATGAAAACATACACATATTTTTACATTTTCATACGAAACTGTTTGAGTAAAAAATTGGCCGAAAAAGTTGGTTTAATTTATTTTGTTAAAGTTAATATTAATTGTGCAGAATTTATTTAAATGTTAGAAATATTTATTATTATAAGAACTACAATTTTAAATGTCTTGTTTTTTTTTTTTTTTTTTTTTATATATACTTTAACGGAATATGATGTTTTTTTACTTATCTCCGAATTATGATACTTCCGCAATTATCAAAACAAGAGAAAGAGAAAGAAAATTATTTTTTTCTATTTTTAGTGTATCAAATATCATTAATGCAATATCTAATTCTTTTCTCCGTATTAAGAAGAGATAGAAAAGAAATTGAGGTTAGAAAATAAAAATAAATCTCTTACTCTACATAGAATTTTTATAAAATTTATTTTAACTTTTGTGTTTAATAGGGTGTGTTTTCAATTACAAAATCAGCCTAATATTGTTTAAGTTCTTTATAAACTTTTTTCTTTCAATAAATCATACTTTTTTTAATTTTCGGAATTATTGAAATCATTATTACTTATTCATTATTATCTAAAAATGCGTCTGTGATTTAGATATAATTTATAAGTTTTAAAATTTTCTCAACTCACACGTCTTACACCCATGAGTATGCCTCTACTTCCAATAAATAACGAGTATTCCTATTTGAACTTCTTATTTATTTCGATGAGTTGTAATTTTTATAAAACATGGATATTTTTGAAGAATGTTATATTTAAGAAACTGAATTACTGTAATACAAAATTCAAGCTTCAATTACCTATTATATATTATACTGTTAAAAATTAGATTAATACATGTGTTATATCTCGAAAAATATAAATTGCATCTAAATTTATGCTTTACATCTTTTTAAAATTGGAACAATTGTATTTTTAATTTTATGGTTTTATTTACTGGTCTATTTTGCGCGATGAACAGTTTCTTTAAAGTAAAAATAAATAATTAGATAAAGTTATGGAAACATTTATATTATTTAACATTCTTTTAAGAACTGAAAAGCTCATTTTGAACCAAAAAAATTTTCTGCTCTTAAATAAATTGTATTAAAGTAATTTAAGAAAAGTTTTAGCATATAAAGTGTTTGTACCTGAAATATTTACTTTAATATTAAAATTTATTGTTGTTTCTTCAAATAATATTAAATTTTAAATCTTATTTTAGTAAATTTAGTATAAATAAATAAAATCAACTTTTAATTGCAAAAGATGAATTAAATTGGCTTTATTAAGTGATAAAAACCATGAGTTTAAAATTTAACCAACGTTAGATTTTTAAAGATAATGCATATATATCTATATATATATATATTTAATGATTATTTTTATTTTTAATATTTTAAATCTGTGCCGCGTGATGCAATGCAATTTACATTATTTTACGGTCAGTTTTTGCTTTTATCCCGGAATGTATGCATATTAATATAATTGTAGTCATTAGGTGTCGGTACAATTTTTTGTTACATTTTTTTAGTAATATCGATTTAAATGTTTTAATCTCTGCAAATTAAACTTTGCCGTAAAGATTTAAATATTACATTATTTATATCTGTTTCTCGATTAATTTTTTCCCAACTCAATAATTACATAAATTCAATATTGCACATGAATGTTTTTGTTCGCACTCTCGATTGGAATGTTATATTCGATATTGTGATTAGCCTTTAGAAGAAAAAATATACAACAACAACAAGCCTAAGTAATTAACTGCAGTCTGCTTTTTTCAGTCCATCGATCTAATCGGATTACGTGTCTGTGATTACTTCGAAGAGAGTTCAAAGAGAAGATTTACTGGTGATTGCGAGATGGGAAATTTCACTTCGTTAATTAAAGTTTCGGAAGAATTCGTTGGCATTTATTATAGCTCTTATGAATCGATGGCTTGGAATTTTTTTTGAGAAGGAACTAGAATTTGAACTGTTTATTTGGTGTCAAATGAAAACTTGGAATTACGAAATTTGTGACCTATCAATTAATTAGGTATTTTTGTTCAAATGGATTTAATTTTCTGAATGTTTTTAATAAAATTAGGAGTATCGCATCTTTTTTGTCCTAAATACTTAACTATTGCTGAAAATCAAAATGTTGAATGAGTGATGAGTTTTTTAACTATGTTTAATTGAGCCTTATGAATAATCATATTTGATACAAAAATGATCATTTTTACAGGTTTATTAATAAATTAATAGGGCGCAATCGGTTAAACTGATAAATTGATAGAGAAATTTCAGTCACTGAACTTTTCTTAATTATTTCAGTTTAAACATGAAACTACATTTTTTAAAATTTATTTTGAGTTAAAAAAAATTTTTTTGTTACAAGATGGCTTTGGAAATAAAAAATTTGAATACTAAATTGATAAATTAATATTTTTGTGGTATTATTCATGAATATTACTTTCTTAAAATGAATTATTTCTGTTTTTAGAAAAGAAATAATTTCGTAATTTTGAGTTAAGTTATTCGTGCGTATTACGTAATTCGTGTTAAATTGTGTAATATGCGTTTATTCTGAAACTCTCATATACTTTAAAACTTGAGATCGCGTATGTATTTCAGATGAGGGGGGGGATAAGCAATAGGAAATAATTTTTCACAAATTTAGTTCTACGAATTAAAAAGTAATATGTTTCATAGAAAGATCTTGGAAAGAAATAAGTTTTAATAATTTCCAAACATTTATATAAATTCTTATTTTATTTGTTAGTATACTTCGATATTTACCTCTATTTTGACACGAATCTTGTGTACATTTTTATTCTTTTATTATTTTTATTAGTAGCAAGAATTGATATAACTATTAATTTAAATTTTTTTACCAATTCTGTACTACTATATCTATTTCTATGTGGGAAAAATGCGACTAACGCATTTTATATTAATTATTATAGCAAAATAAAAAGAAGTATTTAATAAAAACCTTTCATCTTAAAATACACTCAGATTACAATCTGAAATTTTAATTGTTAATTGAATTACATTAACTAGTTTATAGTCTAATGACGTGGTGGAAAACTCTGACAAAACGCAGACAGAGGAAGTGTTTTGCCTTCTCATGTATTCGTTCTTTGGACTGGAAACTTATCTTTTCCAGGCATCACCTCAGCTGGATAACTGTTTCTTTTTTCAGAGAAACGTAACAATAATAAAACATAATTGGTAACCCGTTCCATCCTACCAAGTGCATGACCTCATTTCCAAGTTTCTCCATCCTGATGTCATCCTCCAAATTGCTTGGTGCTCAAAGCAATGCGTCTTCATCGCTTATCCTTCAATTACTTCATCAGCCAAAAACACTAGTACATTTTCCTTTGCACTTGGTTGCGGTGATATAACTTAATTATCGGTGCCACTCTCAAGTTTAGTTATTAGCGCTCCCACCGATGTGTGACGAATCTAAGAGAAATCTGGAATATGCATAGCTGTCAAATTTAGAGATTAATCATGTTTTTATCTGAAATGATTTAATCGAATACTATGATGGTGCCTCTAAATCTTATATTTTGTGCAATAAAACATAAAACTTATAGATTTTAATAAAATTTTATATAATTTTATATTTTCACTTATATTTTATGCATGCCTTTTAAAATTTTTAGTAAAGTTATTTATTAAATTTTTGCTGATTAAAATAAATTTTTTATGTCATACTTAATGAGTATAATTTTTGAAATTAAAAATGTGTATAAATATTTAATGTTTAATATTGATCTTATCTTATGTCTAATTATAATTTGAATGTTCTTAGTTCGTTCTTCTTAAATTCTATAGATTTCCATTAACCATTAGTTGAAAATAAAAATGATATTTTATTTGCAAATTACAATCCTATTCCATATTGAAAAACTGTATTGAGATATTCTATGCACTCGTATTACATATTTATTATTCAATGCAGTTTTTGTAAAAAAAGACGTGTGTGCTCAAAAATTGCTCACGCATGAATATTGTTTCCTCTCTCTAAAGTTAAGACTTAAATGTCTTGTTGAAAAATACCCGGAATGGAGTTATAATTTGATTCCATAATGAAATATATTATTTTATATATTTGTTTTATTAAAACCGGAGATGTCGAGATCGAATCTTTCTAGGATTTAAATTTTTTTTCCTCCGAAATTAAATATTTTGAATAGGAGTAAATATTGGTTATTTTTTTTTATCATTTTTCTTGCTCTTTGTATGTTGTTTAAGATACCATCATGTTAATTTAAATCTTATGAATTTCACTGCCTGCTCATTTTAAAATAAATCAAAAATTGTTCCTTAAACGTAATACAAAACACATTTAATTTTTTATGTAACATTTTATAACTTTCTATTATTTAATTTAAAGTTATTTTGAAATCAGAAAATTAAATGTTAGATTGTGTTTCGATTTTTCCTGAATTACCATCATTGAAAAAAAAAATTTTAATTTTAGTCACTAAATTTGGCTATATATATATATATATATATATATATATATATATATATATATATATACTCATATATATATATATATATATATGAATTACTGTGTTATTTATTCGAAAAATTTAGAATACTGATTACTAAAATTTGAATTACACTTCTAAAAATGCATTTTCTGTATTTTTTTTTTTTTAAATTGTGAACATTTTCTTCAAAAATATAAAATTAAATTGCTAAAATAAGTTACCATTTTTATATTAAAAAAAATTTATAAGTGTCTTTTGGCCTTTTTATTTTCTTAAATTTGTTAATTTATTTAAAGTTTATCCTTAAATATAATCTGGAAAGTATTGACATCTTTAAATAATCAATAAAATATATAGCCTACTGTTTTCATGTAGACAGGCTTATTTCTGGAAGCAATAGTTAAATTTTTGTAGTTTCTACTCATATGTAGTATGTTATATATTTGGGGATATTAAGCAATCTTACACACTAAATATGAATTCCCAAAAGTAAGTAAAAACGAAGATAGCTCTTATCCAGGTTCGAATATTTAAAAGTATTTAATTTCCAAATTTTTATGAAATTGTCGAATTAATAATTATAATATTGTCAGAACTATATTTTCTTAATAACGTAAAATTAATAAATTTGTGAAGAGTTCTGTTAATTCTTATTATTTTACTATTTTTAATATTTTATATGTAATTGATTTTTCTCTGCATATATATATATATATATATATAAGATGATCAATTTAAAAGAGTGCCGTTTCTTTTGTGGTATCCACGTCTATAATATAGATGCATCAAGTCTTTTAACACATCATCATTTATTTAATGTATCTACATGTGCAGATATCGTTTTTTGTTCCATTTTCTTAGTGCGAAAATAAGTTTTTTAAACATAAGTTCGTTTGTACATCATTAGTAATTTTTAATTGGATCTTGCGCAAATGATGTGAGTGAATCGGCTACTTCTTTCAACGTTTTTAGTTTATAAATGGCAACAATTTGCACGAACTTATTCTTTGATTTTAATGAAAAATGACTCGTTAATCATTTACACAAACCATCCATTATGAAGTGCACCTGGATGCATTTCATGTTTTTATTACTTCATAGGAGATACAGGACCGCTACTGATGGTTCAGCAAGACAAAACCTCTACACTCACGTTAAACCAAATTGAAGTGTTTAAAAAATTGTTTGATGACTGCTTCATTTCAGTAGGCCTATGGCCACCAAAATCACACCTTTTAATGCTTTTTGTTGTATTTTTTTATTGTTAAGAGTTTCTAGAGAAGTCCTGCAAATATCGACTGATTAAAAAAATCTATATCTAAAAAATTCTCGTCAGTAACACAAAAAGATTGCAAAAAGTGTCAAAGAACGGATTCGATGTGTTCATGTTTGCATTTAAAATGGTGGCTAATACTTTTAATATTGGCTTTTAGGAATGATAGTGTAAAAAGTTTCATTTAAATTATTTTTCTCAAATTTATTGTGTTGTTAAGTAAATTTATCACAAAATTAAGTAATACTGTGCGTCTCCATTTCTGTTTTAACTCATAAATAAAGATATAATGGTCCAACAGTGTTTAAAATTGTTAACACACTTAAACAAGGCTCAATTTATACTTCAGTGTTATAATAGTTGCTGCATTCCAATAGATTTAAGAGTAGTAAGAGAAACCAACAGGCACTACTTTAAATTGATCAACATGATGTCGCGCTTTTTAGAGTGAAGTTTCCAATATTCGATCATAATCATTTTTGAAAAAGACTGTGCTGAAAGTAAACATTAATTGGATGTTTTTTTTATGTATGCATGTTAGACTTGTTAATTAAACGAAACGTTTATCTAAGTTCTGTCTTGCAGTTCGTGACTGTGTCATCTCTTATGAAATGTTATCCCCGTAAGTAAATTTGCTGGGTTTTTTAAAAAAAAATAACTAAGTAAATGTAAAGCTTAAAACATATTTAAATAATATATATTTTTTATTTACTTTTAATTATTGATATTTTATCACAATATGGCCGCTGTGGCTTGTTGGTTTGGGCGTTTGCTCTCATTCTCATCAGGTAGTGAGTAGATTTGAATCCGATCTAATCGAAGAAACATTATGTTCATCAATGGCGGCTAGGTCACGTTAAATATGTCGTAGTCGCAATGTCTTCCATGTGAGATGATACTTCTAGGGGTCTTAGTCTTGGTCCCTGTTTTTAAATTACGAAGATCCGCTTTCGGTGCTACGATGTCACACATTGGACACCCCACTCTATAAGGTGTCATCACTTCCGCCCATTGTAGTGCTGAAAGGTGAAACATCCTTATAGCCGGGCATAATGCAATAATATTTTAACAGAAAACGTGTTCGAATAGAATACGAAATGTTTTACTTAAAACATTAAAAAAAATCAGAAAATTTAATTAAATTGTTTAATACTAAGCATCCTTCCTGACATACTTTTACAAAATGAAATACAATACTTGCCGCTGTTCAAGAACAATTTATAGTAAACCTTAGAATACTATATATGTACTTGCCTTTAGGGAATATGTTTATAGTGGCCTACCAACAAAGGTATTTTTCCTCCTCCGTCAGTCTGTCGCGGTATCTGCCGTAAAACTTTTGGGAGCTCAGTAAAAATTAGGCTTAATAAAGTGGTCGGAATTAAGAGTTGTAAAATCAAATGTAGTGCAAGTTGTCAAATGAAGAAATTCTATGATTTTATCAGACTGACATCGCACACCAATGTAGTGCAAGTGTTTGTATAGAAAGTCATGCCCTATCGAGAGTCGAAAGTTTGTTGTGAAAACTGCTCCAGGAATGTCGTTTGGGATTGGTGAAAGTACAAGAGTATTCCATACTTTATTAGTTGAAAGTTATTTTTTTTTTTTTTTGTTTCAAGAGTTAGTCCATTTTCTTCTTTATGTCAGAACTAAACTTGTGCCTGAATAGAGGGAAAAGTATTTGGGGTAACTTATACAGCCAAAAGTATTCTTACAGCAATAAGTTCCATGCAACTAATTTAAAAAACATATTTTTTACCAATAAAAGATTAAGGGAGAAAGTCAAAAGTCAATTGTTCTATTTTATTTCAAAAAAAAAATTGTTTGTTCTTTAGTTTGCTGTATACTTTTATGGTTAAATAAATGAAGGTTGTTACCACTTATAGGCAATAAATAAGTCCATGGAAATTAATTATATTTTAAAATACCGAAATGCTGATAGATGATCTAAACTCTATTTAGTCTTGAAATTTTGGCTCAATATTCACAATTAATATGACATTTTTGAATGGATAATATCATTTTAGTCTAAACAGTAACTAATTGCTTAAAATTACTGGGTGGTTAAAATCATTTTAATTTTAACTCGTATTGCATTTATGACGCTTTGTCTAATTTTAATCATGTCATGTTGTTAGATAAAGATATACAATTTGAAATAATTGATGCTTTAAAATAGTTCCATCTTTACCATTCAGTCAACGTTCTCTGTTTCTAACTGATGCAAATCCTCCTTCGCAAGTTTAAAGTGTAATTTAAGTTGGAGCAATCGATTGATGTATTTGTGCTTCAGAACTGCGGACGCACTACCCTTTCTCGCGCCCTCATGCATTGTTACGCAACATGCTCAGGAAGAAAGGGGGGGCTCACGATGACTCATTCTAAAGAGGGGTAAGAAGTACGTCGGCAGCTTGCGCTGTCACATTCCGTTAGAGGCGATTTAAAATGATTGAGATGGCAATGCCGACTAGCGCCCACTGTTCGAACTCTCATTTCTACTTTGAGAAGTGGAACTAACAGCTATTCTTTAAATAGAGTATCTAAATCACTGCTAAGTCCATGTTCGTGAGAGTGAAGAATCATCATCGAAAGCGCGTGTCGAATTTTCAAACGATTGGAGAATGTTAAACTGTTAATCGGTTTCGGTCACTGCGTTCGGAACGTAACTGTGCAAGTGTTCTGTATCGGAAAAATAAAAATGTGTGAGAAGTAGGACGATTTGTATCGGAATGTTTCTTTTTAAAATTTATAAGCTTATTGTTGTTTCCACATGAATAAAAAAGTCTGAGAACTCGATTATTCACGCGCGAGTGACTACTACAAACGTTATTTTGATTATTAGAATATTATTTAGAATTCTTTGTCGTTTCTATTTGTTTTTATTTCAATTACTTCAAATTTTGCCTTTTTTTACTTTATTTTATTTATTTATTTATTTATTTTTTTACGACAGACATTTTTAAGTAAAATTCATAGAATGTGTTTGTGTTCCATTCAATATTGTTCTATTCATTTTCAGTATCTTACTGTAGCTATTTAATTATTTTCTCTTAAAGGTGATTAAAATAATAATTTTAGTACATTTTAAACTGTAAACCTTCATCCAATATGAAAGAAAAATTATTCACAAAGCAAAAAATAATAAGTATAATTTTGTTCATTTGCTAGTATAACATGCCATTAACATTAACATCTTTTATTTTCTTGTGTTCTTTAAATGCAATCGTGTGGAATTAAAAACATATCATTCGCTGTACATCAGTCTGTATTAAGTGATATCCCTTTATAATTAGTAATAAAAACTATTTTTTAATTATTTGTTTTCAGCCAGGTTTGATAATGGAATCCAAATTATGGCGTGTGTTTTGCATTGATTGAAATATTTAAGAAACATCTGGCTAATATCACCGCATTAGAAAACTTATTAGAAAATTAACTTCATTATTTGTTTTTTACTTCTGATTACTTAAATAAACTATGTTTTTAAATAATAATTAGATTCACTAAACATTATGTGTTTGCTTGAGTATTCAATATATAGTTTAAGGTTATTGTTAACTGCATTGTTCTAAATATAAAACAATTTTAAAACTTAATACTAACATTTGCGTTTGTTTGTATTCCATATCACTATTATCTTAATTCATTTAGTTATTTACCGATTATTTCAGTCATCTGTAATGTGTTTTTTTTTAATGTGTGTGCGTGCGTGCTACATTGAAACAAATTTCTGACGCAAATAAATTAACATTTTATCATCAAATATGTTTTGTGAAAAAAGTTAAAATACATATTTTTTAAATTTGTATATTAATTTAATTCCATTCGCAAAATTTATATTTTGTGTAAAAAAAAAAAGTGTATGCCCATGATAAACGTATATTTTCTAAAAAATATTCTTTTATGTGGCAACTTTCTTGTTCACCCAATGTTGGTATACATCACCACATTCATCAAATTTTCTAATCTCCGTTGCTTCCTTTTCCCTAGCTCATTTCCGGTTCCTGTTTTTCACTTAGCTTTCCTCAAAGCTACTGCAATTTTTCTTTCTCTTAGTTCATTTTTTAGCAATTGTTAACTACATAATTTTTTTTTTGTGTTTTTTCTTTTCCAACAGAAAACGTCAGTTTTAATCGATTAATTTTAATTTGTCATAATCAAAAATTTTTATTGTTACATGATCGTTAAAATTATATTTATTGAAAAATTACAATTTCATTTACTGATCAAAAACTTGCTTTAAAAAATTACCCTTTTTTGAGACAGGTTTTATTTAAAATAATCACAATAATGTGAATGGGCAGAGGGTTTATATTTTATCCATTCAGAGTTCCTGTTGAGCATAACTCTTCGGGCGGTACGATCTCAAGGTCTGCTATGTGCTCATTATGTTGGCGTCACGTGGTGCTTGAAATAAGATGTTTTCCCTTCTGAGTTTGATACCGACTTTGCATGAGCACTGCATCGTCTTAATGAAAAAAGCTGCCAAATAAGAGACGCTTCTAATGCAGTATCCCCATTTTATTTTTCTCTTGAGACATTTTGCACACAATTAATATCAGTTTTAATCTCATCTGCTTATTTCTTTATTGCATGCGAAGTATATTCGTATCTATTATAGTACTAAAGTAAACAATTATATAGTTAGCTTGTATTAATACTACATTTTGTGTACCGCAAGGAATTTCTATCCCAAAGTTAAAGCAGCCTTTCTTCTGCTTGATGTTTCATTGATCATTAAATAGAGTGGTGTTTCTATAAAATATTCAATGCAATTATTTTGTTTTAAATTATCTTCAATTTGCAATAAAAGTGGCATCTAGCAGTTAGGAATGTAGAAAATGCACACGCAGCTCTTAAATAATATAATAAAGAATATTTTTATTTTTTTGACTGATAATTACGTAACGTAATGAACATTTCTGTAACTGTATGATTGTAATCATGAAGAAACTGATACATTTATTTTTATGTGCAAATGGTACAACAGGAGAAGGGCATGTAGGGAGGGAATGGATAAATCCAAGCTACTAAAGCCAAAATAATTGACGAATTTAAAAATATTTAATGATGTTATGTATTAAAGTGTCTTATATATTGAATAAAGAAATGGAATGTTTACAGTATTTACTTATGATTCCTTAAGACGAATAGATTAAACAGGGCTTAAAGATTATTAAAAAAGAATAAAAATCAAGTGAAAATTAGATTTTTATCTGTGTCTCATAAGCCATTTGCGCTTAAGACTTTTTTGCAGAAAATAATGGATTTAAATAAAAATATTAAAGTAAGGGTAGGTTCAATATTTAGTTTATTAAAGAAAATATAAATTTATAAAATCATATGATAATCTTATACGCTGCTTTTTTCTGAAAAATGTGCAAAGTAAGGACACATTTTAAAGAATTTTGACGCAGTGAAATTACGAAGCGATAGACGAAATATGGAATTTAAAATGTTTTTATTTTATAATTTCTGTAATCCAGCTCATTTCTGTGTGCCGGATAATCAGAAACGTTCAAACTTACGGTCTTTAAATTATGGTTCCGATTATATTTTCTTGTTTAATTAATCTGATTTAATTGTATGTAATAAAAATGGAAGCGACATTTGAAATTATTCACTTGTCTAAAAATTCCGCTTAAGTACTCTCTGATGAGACAAAGCTGAATAAATTTCCTGAGCGCGTTTAAGCACTCGTCCACAAAACCATTGTTGACACAATTCTGTCTGTTCCTTTGATTGCTACATGCTTAATCACTCGAAAAACTCAAGCCAGATGACTTTTAAACTCGTCAAATGAGCGTGTGACAAATTGCTCTCCACTCCTCTCTTCTTCAACCCCTGCCCACTCAATCAATAGTCCGAGTGGCGTTACAGAGTCAACGACCGCGAGCTATGGTGAAGATCTCTTCCAAATATTGCACAACTCCTTTTTTCTTTTTTTTTAAAGGTTGGATCACAGGGTGATGCTCGTAAAAGGGTTGATTATTCTTATTGTTAATGGCTCGTTATAGTTCTGAATCTTTTATTGACTAGGCTTGTCTTATCACTCTCTATACTATCTTTTTTGTTTCTGTGCTTGGATGAGGATGTAACTGAAATCTTGGTCCACAATTCCTCAGTGCATAAACTCTAATCTGTAGACACATAAATTTTCCAATGAGAGATTTTAATAGTTTTCATCCTAAAGCTTTAAAGGTTTTGTTAACTATGGAAATGAACTAATAGAGATAAATGCTTATATATATATATATATATATATATATATATATATATATATATATATTCCTATCATGAAACTATAAAATGACTTGATAAATTTTGTAAAAGAACTTTTAAAATTTTAAAAAATATTTTTACCTTTGTAAAATTTAAATTGACTTTCTTTCGTTTGTCATTTTATATATATGTGTTTATTTTATAAATATAAGTGTTTATTTCATTTATAAGAAAATCGTAAAATTATACAATTTATTCTCCAATTTTATTGTAAAAATTATAAAATTAATGCTATTACTATTCAATTTTACCATAAATGTAAATGTTACTGGACCACCCAATTCTTGGCATTTGGGAAGGATTTATTCAACATAATGACTAAAAATATTTTTGTGAAAAATATTGAAATGTTAGACTTACAAATTTGATAATAAGTACCTACTTTTTATAATACTAAAATATTTCTAATTTCTCGTAAAAATGTTTAAATGAGAACAACATTGTTAAAATATCCCTCTGTATATGTCACTTATTCATTTAATTAAAATACGATTATTTTCCTACGATAACATTTTCTTCCAGAAACAAAGAGAAAGAATTTGTTTTTAGGAAAGGTAAAGCTTCATCTGTTATTACGAAAAAACTTGTCTGACATCTTTAGAAAGCTATCTGACTGTACAATTAGCATCATAAATCTGACTGCAAATAACTTGAAATTATTTTTTTATCATAAAAATATTTTCTCCTGGAAAGCTGTGTATGCTATTATAAAGTCATGCATCTTTTTTTTAGTATATAGTCTAATGATATGGTTGAATATTTTAGGAGACTTCCTAAAAATATTCAACCATATAATATATACATCTAATTATATGACTTGGTTTGACTTCTCTTTGTAATCGATTGATAATGGGTTTTATTTTTTAATGTGGCATTACAAACTATACGTCATACTTATATGTGCATTAATTCATTTGCGTAGAAACTTGGTACATGACTTGTAGTTAAATATATACTCTTTTAGAGTACGGAAATTTCGATCGGAAATCACTAGAACACTTACGCTCGCTGATTAATTTGATTTTTACCTTATTAAATTCTAATAGACTTAGCAACTCTTATAATTGTTAAAGTATTCGTCCTCATAGCATAAGAGCCTTATCTCCGTGACATATACTTATGTACTTTATTTTTTAAATGTGTAAGAAAACATAACTTCTTTATAGTGAACGTTCAACATGCCATTTCCTTTGTGAAATGTGCGTGAAAATATTATATTGCCGATAAAGCATCTCTTATATATTTATAGAATACAACTGATTTTACAAAAACTTCTGTTTTGAATTTATGTAATCTCAATTACTAATGAAGTCTTAATTAACAAAAACTGAAAATAATAACAGAAAAATTTTTCAATTCTATTAGTATCCAGATGCTCTATCAAGTAAATTTATGATATTGAAAACTATTTTGATGTTTAAAGTTGTATTATTTAATACCTCTTGTGCTATATATTAACTATAAACGATAAATGCATAATTTTCCTTATATTTTAAGTCGTTCTATCGAAATACCAAAATTTTATACAACTTTATTATGTCATTGCGTAATTATAACTACTAATGCGATAAAACAGAAGCTATCCACTTCCACAATGTTTTGTTCCTTTTTAGTATATAATGTCTTACAAATTTTTTATAAAATTACATTATAAGAAAGTCCCTGTTTTTCCGATTTCAAAATAATCTCTATGTAGAATTTAAATCATTACCATAAAACGGAATCAACAGAATCTTAAAAAAATACCTTTAATAAATCGAGCTTTTTCACTAAAAATTTTAAATTATAGATTTTTAAAAAAATGATTAAAAAAAACACATTTAGTTTACTTTGGAAAGCTCTCTCTTTCTCTTTGTATATATATTTATATCGAAAATATATATAAGTATTTAATAAAATATATTTTCCTTAAAACTTAGCAAATTATGAGTTAATCCCATTCTTTTTAATAGATCTAAAGGTTAACAACTTAAAAAGTTGCACATAATAAAATTTCAATTTTAAAACATATAGTTCTCCCTTATAAAATATATATAAAAAATGGAGATATTTTTTAACCATTAGGAGAAGTAGCAACACTCTACATTAATTAAAAATCATCCACTCAATTTATTTTATTATTGTCTTTATATATCTGAATTGGAAATTAAGTATATAATTAGTTATTAAATAGTTTCCAGTGATTATATTCCATACTAAATAAAATAATTTTTCTTTTTAAATAATTTCGTACTATTCAATTTTTTTGACATTGATTTATTATACTTATAGTGTGTTCAGATGTTAATAATTAACCCTTAATTTAGAATAATATAATAGATTTTCCATCTGAGCAAAAGAAACTGCTTTGAAAGACTAATCTCTTTAAATATCAGAAAAACCTTAACAGCTGCGAACGAATTTTCTCCACTTTGTCTTCAGGCGCATTAAAGAAGATTCACAAGTCAGGGAAGAAATGACACAGTATAGGCAGTATCGCGAGCATCTTATCGTCACCTGTCTCCGAAATTCCTTTATTTATTTATTTTATCTTCTCTCCGTGCATCTAATTTTTTATTTTCCATTCATTACATTATAAAAGTTTGACTAATTGCTTAGATTAAGTGTTCCTTTCGACATCCCTTTGAATGTTTTGGTCCTCTGAAATGCTTTTCTGTTATTTTTAATGCTCTCATATTTTAGATTTGTTGTTCTAACTGTGATCTTGTGTTGCAGCAGGATGGCGTCTCCAGAATGGGTGGAGATAGTGGAGCCGATCACCAAGGTGACCATGTACGCCAACCTCACGACTGGCGAGTGTGTTCGGGAAATGCCTCCTGGAAAAGTGTAAGTTCACTAAACTCAACTCAAGCGTGTATAGTTGTGATAATCAAAAATAAAATAATTTTCCCAAATAAACTTACGAAAACTGAGCTCAGTGAACTCCTTTATTTGACACAAAGCGAATGGAACTAAAATTTATTGAAAGTTATTATATTTAATCGAGAGAGAATGTACGTTCTGATATATTAGCATAGGCAAAATCTATTTATATCATTTTTGAAAAATTATCCTTTTTTTATTTTTTAAAAGAAATTTGATACTGACCCGGAAGTTTCTAAATACAATATTTGTTTCATAACAAGATTTGGAAAATAATAACATTTTCATAGAGCTGCAATCTGTGTTATGTAATTAACTTTTAGATAAATATCGTTCAAATTAGAATATTTAAAATCATTTCTACATTTAAAAATATTCTATGCCAAAATTAAAATTACTATATTTTATCATCCTCTACATTTTATGTTCATAATTATAATTTATTTATTTCGTAAGCAAATTCGTATTTTGTGTGATTTTCTCTAATCATCATTTTTATAATTTCGTGCGAGCATCTAATTATTTGCAATTAAGAAAAGATTTTTGCAAAAAAATTCGTAGAAAATTATAGTTTTTTTCTTTCATTATATTTATTATAAAGTAGACCCACGTGAATTGAATTTTGGATAATTTATATTTTAACTCTACAGCGGGATTCTAATTATCTGATAATTTAATAATTCATAATGAGATTATTTCTTATTAAAAATGTTTGCTTGTATAGCATATTAAATTAATACCCTCAAAAAATTTTCTTTTCATTTTATTTATTTAACGTATTGCATTAAAATGTTACTAAGAGTTAGAGTTAAGTCAAATTAACGGTGATACCTAGTTTTTACAACCTCTATGACTATATGTTGTAAAATTCTTTATAGCAACTCAAATATATGGAGTCAATACTTATGATTTAACAATGATTTTCACTTGAAACACGTTTTATCTACGTTATATAAATGTTGAAATATCATAATAGCTTCTTCCAATTCCAAAGTTTTCTGCAACTTTTTGGTTTGTTGTTGTCGTGTGCCAGCCAGGCTGGCAATATGGGGTGCGCTGCTCCACTTTTCCAACTGAACCATATTTGGTGTGGAGTCCGACTTCCTCAGTACACACATGCCATAGGTACGCGTTTATAGGGTAGGCAACTATTCACACACAAAGAAAGGACAAAGACAAGAAAGAGAGAGAGAGTACATCCATGCCCGAGCCAGGATTCGAACCCAGGTCCCACCCATCTGTAGTCAGGTACGCTAACCACTAGAGAGGTTGGGCGGCTTTGATTAGTTAATAACTATTTTAACTCGCCTTAAAAATCTGCTTTTATTCATTACTCGCTTTATAGAAACTAAATCTTACCAAATAATCGCAGATCTCTTTTTCGAAAATATCTTCTGAAATGATTCATTTGAAAGAGAGCCAATACGGTTCTGGGTTTCGGTAAAGTTAGTATTAGCTTAGTATATTTAAGAAATTCCTTCGCCACATTTTTACTTATTTTTACATAAAACTTATTTTGAGCTCAAAAATTTAAATTATATCAAAATTATTTTTTTATTAATCTTGATGTTGATAATATGCAAGGAAATTTGTCTTATTTTTTAATGTTGAAATAAATTATTTCCAACTCAATAAATAAATATACATTTGTTATAAAGTAAAATTGCCAACTTACGAGAGCTTTAGCTTATATTGAAAAAGTGCTTTCGTAAAGAAATTGTGATTTAAAAAAGTAATGAAATTTTCTATTTATTTAGTTTTGCCCGAATTGCTATTTTGCACAACAAAATGAGGTCTTTGGTATTGATCATTTATAAAAATATCAAATGAGGTGTCGAAACCTTGAAATTTTTTTTATGGAATTATTAATTGTGTATGGGACTCCTTTCTTTCGCTTTCCAATTAATTTCTTTTTAGGTAGTGTATTTGCAAAAGCATAAACAAATATGCTGGAATAAGTAAAGCTTCTATCTAAATATTTCTTCAAAAATCTCATTAATAAAAAAATAAATATCCTATTTTTTTTTTTTAAACTCACTGTGAAAATGCATACAGAAGAATGTTAATTTTACTTTAAATGTTTTTCCTTCTCTCAGAGATTATGCATAGATAACAATATAAATCTAAAATAACAATTTTAAAAGAAGGAAAAGAATTGTATGTTATCACTCGTGAAGCGAGAAAAATTCCCAGAGTGGATTGTTATATTATCTAAGTTATATTTACATTGCAATATAAGAAATTCTTTTAGATTTCAAATCAACGTTAATTATAATGTGAATTAATTACAAAATCTCTAACCAAATTGAAATTTAGATTTCATTTTAAATTAGCCAGAGACCAACACCCAGTTATGAGTCTGAATATATAATATTATATTTTCACTTTACCCTAAACAATAAATTTTGTGGTAAAACAAAATAAGGTTTTTGTATAGATAATATATTCTACATAAATGTTAATAATGGGCAACAAATAGCAGCCTAGAATAAAATAATGTATCCCGTGTTCTATTATTTTGTTCCATACTGCTGTTATATGTATAATTTCCTGTGTAAGAATTACAACGAAGAAAGTTGTGGAGTATCCAATAGAATACTCTCTCTAATTTATCTTCTCTTAATGTAGATACTAATGGCTTTTCAGTGTCTACCGAATCTTATCTCCTTAATTAAGTGTCTTCCATTATGAGATTACCTTCGTTCGTGGTAGTTAGGAAGAATTCATGTTATGTATTTGTCTCGTATAATCTATTATGCGGTTTCTCGAAACAGCTCCTATCTCTTCTTAGCTGCATGGTCATAAACATTGGCAAAGGTTTTCACAGATATTTATTCAAATATAAAGGTGATTGCTGCTCCTTTCAATAAATTATATGAAATAATTGCAGATCGTGCATTTTGTCAGGCACCAATTTTTGAAATTGATGCATGATGTGGAAATCTTCATTTTATTAGAAGAATGTCTTATATTGAATTAAATTTTTTTGGAAAAAATTATTTTATGTTATTTCAGTTATAGTGTTTTTACTATTATCGAATATTAAGTTTTGAATTTAAATTTCTCTTTTGGTGATTAATTTTTATTAATTTATAATTCCATATATTGTTGCTAGAGCTATTTTCCCTAATTTAGAATACAAAATTGTTGAATTTCTCTTGTATCATCAATTGGACTCTGGCATTAATTTTTTATTGTAACATAAGCAAATTTCTTTTAGTTAAATAATTCGTTAAATTGAGATTCTTAAAATGAATGCGTCACGATTGGAATTCTTATAAATTATAAAAAATATATCTTAAAATTATAAATGAAGATTAAATAGGATGAATCAATATTAATTGATTATCATAATAGCGGTTGCTTTTTACATAATTTTATTTGAAGTATGTCTAAATATAGAAAAATGAATAATTTAATTTTAAAAGGGGAGATTTTTATTTTTTCATACTTCTGTTGTGTTTATTATATTAGTTTAACATGTGCGTGGGTACATTTTATATTACGCATATTACGTTGAATGAAAAAAATCAGATATTTAAATTTTCTTTTTTAATTCCTTATATTTTAAATTTATTGTGTATATGCTTTTCATTTATTTTACTATTAATTTTTCATTCTTTTTCTATTCGCTAGTCTAAAGATCATTTTTTTCCCATGCCGTTCGAATTCTTATTCATATATTCGTATCAATAATTACAAACTACAGTTACTTGGAGACGTTTAACGGGAAAAATAATGTATAAAAAAATAAAATCGTTAGAAAACATGAAGAACATGACGTGTAGAAATTTAATTTTGTTGCTTCTTCTACTGAAGAATCGGTTTTTTCTTGGGCCCAATCAATTCTTGGGTCAGTCTCCGAGTCCAGATGATATTCCAGAGACCCTTTCATGCAGTTGGTGTCGTCTCCCACAAGGACACGAAGCCAATATTCGATCAACATGCTCTTTGAATCCATATTTTCCCTTTCCTTTCACAACAGATTAATGTTGCCTTGAACATTGGTTCGATAAGTGTTGCTCGTGAGATATTGGTGTGTTTTTCGCTAGCTTGATTTTAGTGACTCGATTGCTTTAAAATCTGAAATGTGTGCATTGTAAAGTAAGCGAAATTTAATTTGATGAAAAAAAGGTGTTGTTTTACATTACTCTATTCTAATTATTTTAATGAGGAATTTTCTTGTTTTAAATTGTTTCTTTTTAACCCATTTCTGACTAAAGATGCTGGTATACATCATTTCATAAATAAAATAAAAGTGAAACAAGTGTCATTAAATAAACTTAAAATTTCTTTTCTAAATAAAATGGTGCGTCAATGCCCCATTAGCCGAATGCATGAAAAATAGGCGAACATTTAAAATCCACTTTTTATGCGGAATTTTGGAGTTTAATTGGAAAATATGATTGCTTTTTAATTTACAAATAGATGAAGTTTACTTGGCTTAGTGGAAGAGCAGCGCTGTTTGGAGTATTAAAGTTCGTAGGTTTAATCCCAGCCACTTTTGAACAATGGGAGATGTAAGTTGCGCTTAATCTTTCTGTTCTATGAAACTCTACTGCCCACTGTTTATGAAAAGTACTCCTTGAAGACAAGTTATGTAGTGGATACTAAAACGCCTTACAACAGCTATCAACTGTTAGATGGTGTCAAAATAATTTACAAATACTTTGATAGCGCTATAGTAAATTCATGGAAGCTGCATAGAATATCTATTAACATAAGACAGTTATACACTGTAAATCTAATATAGAGACTGTTCTATTAAATCTGATTTGCAAGACATATTTATTTGGTGAAAATGCATTTGAAAGAAACGCATTCTAATAAAGATCGTCCATCAACCACAACTGTACCGAAAGAAATACTTCTACTAATAGAATCGGACATACCTTAAATCAGGGGTCGCCAAACTTTTTTGACCATCGCCCCCTACATAATTTTTCGAAATCTCCATAGACCCCCCACAAAGGTTCCAAAGGCTCCTAATTGGTTGATAAGTTCGCCAGCAAGAGACACGGATAAGCCTCAATCGCTCTTCTGGCTTACATACTATATGAGTCGTGCAAATTACAAACTGGTCACAAGGTCAAGCTGTGACGTCACTGTATACATACGAAAACCCACAAGGAAAAAAGGAGCAGATTGTTTTCTGATTTATTATTTTATTTTCTATAAAGAATATAATATTAAATCAATTATAAAAATATTTTAAATTTTTACGTATGCAGTTAGATATGTGTGATTTGCGTATTAAGAACTGTTTTTCCTTCGAATCTCAAGAGACCATCATTCGACCCCTTGGGTCAGATAGACCCCTACTGTTGTTGAATAGACCCCTAGGGGTCTTTGTAGACCACTTTGGCGACCCCTGCCTTAAGTGAATACGAAAATAAAGCATGTACAGTGCGCAATACCTACACGATTTATTTGTGTTTCAAATGCCAACTCCATTTGCATTACATCTAATTTCCAAAACTGACAAAAATTAGGCTATAATACAATTGTTGAACTAAATGATTTGCTCTTTGATTTTGTCAATTGTACGTGTGCGAACTATTTTATTTCTTAAATAAAATGTTTTTATCTCTTATATTGAATGTAAGCATATTTTAAAATGAAAATAATACCACATTTTATAAAATTTCTATGCTTGTCATAAAAAATGCTTGTTTGTTTGTATTGCAGAACAAATTGAATGTTAGTTCTTTATTATGAGGAAATTTACAAGCTAATGAGGTAATTGCGACATGCATTTTAAATGACAGACAGTCGCCTGACGCCGATGAAAAAGGAAAAAAAAAAAAAACTAGTTTACTTGTCTGAATTCCGTATGAATTTCAACATAGCTCGCGTAATTCTGACTAACTATTCAATAAATTTATCCACTGACTTCTATTCGCTGTTTGAAGCAGCTACTTTTTTTCCTTAATTGTCTGATTCCTGTAAATCACATTTTCTGGCCTAATGTTAGTTAAGTTATATCGCGCAGTCAAATGTTAAGTATAAAAGCACATTGCTTATTAATGTTTTCGCATATGAAAGTAATTGAAAAGTAATCTATTGATGATCGGATATCAATAGACAGAAAATTAGTGTGTATCAAAATAAACGCATCTCTTTGTGTAGAAGTAGTTGTATTTGTTTCTCAAATTTCGAAAATATAATTTTTTAATGCATTTATTTATTTTTAACAATCATTTAAAACTAAATTATTTTTCTTGTGAAGTTCATTGAAATATTTAATATACATGTTGGATATTAAATATTTTGATAATTGGCAGAAAAATTAACGGATTAACAATTTTATCCTATCAAACAATTTTTTATCAGCCAATCGTAAATAATTAGCATATACATCTCAGAAAAAAAATAGAATTGATGAGAGAATATTTTAAGATTATAATTTCTTTTAATTTCATAATTTAAACTGTATATTTTTTATTATAATCATATTAAAGAAATTTATAAATTTTATAAAATATTAATTATATAATAATAAGAGTAAAGAGCAGTGCGTTTAATGTCTACATTTGGAAATGAAGGTTAATCTCATGCTATTGTCAATTGTAATCGATGATAATCACTGTACCTATCAAATGAATACAACAGTAATTTGTCATTGGATCATCGTCTGTTTAAAATTATTTATGAAGAGTTAATATGTAGTGTTTGTGTGCGCTAAAGTTAATTCTTGGTAACGAGGTGGTGGTTAATTCTTGGTTCAATTAGAAAGAGAAAAAAAGGTTCAAGTTTTATCTCTTTAAATGACAGTCATTACTTTTGTATTGTTAAATAATTTAGCTTATTTCTACTCTGTTAAACAATTAAAACAAGTGCTATTTTTTCTTGATAAGTGCTTGGAATGGAAACTTGTAGGATGTCTAACATTCATGTGTTCATTGTACTTATGTATTTAAAATGTCTGACATAAAGATTACGCTATGATTTCTCGCCAACAAAAAGTAATCAAATCATTATTGTCACCGTAGTCCTTGGCATTTAGAATGGAAACTGAAGTAGAATTCCATAAATATTTGAGTAAATACATAAATAAAATCAGTATTACAAAAAAAGCTTCATTAAACATCTTTAAATAGACTATATTTGGCTGCTATATATGATGATTATTGCGACAATTTCCAAATTTTTCTACATACATACTCTTTTTTGGAAATAAATGTTTTCAGATTTTTTTTTCTTATGCAAAGATTGGTAATACACTCATTTATAGACCCTAATTTATTGCACTAATAAAATTTTTCTAAATTCGCTCTTTTTATGGTTAAAATATTTTTATACTTAAGGGAAGAAAACATTTGACAAGTGTGTGTATTTTATTGGAAATCCTTATCCCATTACTTCTTTTTCTATCTGGATTTAAAAAAATAAATTTCGGTGAATTCCTAAATAAGTCGAGGAAATTAACTTTTCCAACAATCTTGCCAATTTTCAAAGAAATTTATCTTCATCCCTTCATCCAAAACAATCACTTTCCTTTTAAAACTCATTTTAACACAGTTTATCTCCGAAAAGTCCTGCAATGTTTTTGTTTACTTTTTAAATATATATGTATTTACAAGAAAAAATCAGATTTAATTTCCATCCCCCCCCCCCTCTCCTCTTCTATGCGGAAGTTCGTTTTCTTGCTGCAATGTCAAACTTGTTTTGTTAACGTTATTTTTAAAAAAAATCATTTTTGTTGTTTTTTAAAACAATTTGCTCTTTTTAAAATTTGGAGAAAAAAACTTAAGGAGAATCTCTACTCATATATTATACAATAACTCATATTATATATAAGTTTTTTTTATTCTTGAATATTTATTATATGTTCCTATGCAGATTTTTCCGGCAATTGTACTTTAGATTCAGCAATAATGATTTGTGTTTTTAAAGTAATATTAAAGTATATAAAAAAGTAGCTGTATATGAATTCTTAATTTGATACGTCAAAGATTAAGCAATTTTCATGAGCATTTGCGAGATTTTTATAAGCTTTTCCCTTTGTCTCTATATCATAATTTATTTTTCCATTGTTCCTTCTATATTTTTCTTTTATGAGTTTGCCGTTCAGAAATCGGATAAACGTTCGCAGCCAAGCTTGGTGCGAAGATAAGCGTTAAAAAACTTGTTTAATATAGATTTGGAAGGATAAAAGAAAATTTAGGCGTTTCTTTTCGTGCTTGAATTAAATATTCCTTCATCAGCATTTGTGACAGCCAGTTATCGGCCTCTGCATAAACACTAGTTCCCAGATGTCTGCCAAATGTATACAAGTCTGAAGAGCGGCCATTGTGAACTTGGCGATATCTCTGCAGTTGGGGAAATGCCCCATACTCGATCTCTAGTCTCCGGAGTGACATAAATTACTGTTGTGGAATGAAGAGAGAGAGAGAGAAAAAAATGTAACATGACGCGAAACTTGGTCCATTTCATTTTGCGGTTGGTTTTTCTGTTGATTTCAGCCTCTTCCCTAGAGTCATGAAAAAAAAAATGTTGTATGGAGCTCTGAGATCATTTTTCAAAGAGCTGACGTTGGCTAGAAAGTGCTTTGACTGTTTGTTTCATTTTCGCATCTGACCTCCATAAAGGTCAAGTTCTTCGCAGTTATTATTGTTAACCGCTGGTATTTCTTTGGCTTGTTTCAAATAATTCATGTTCGTGATAGCCAATTTTATTCGTAAATTGTTTCAAAATTTAGAATTTTTTTTTTAAATATTTATTAATTATAAGTGAGCAGATAGAATACTTACGTATTTTAGTTCTATTTTTGAAATATTAGAATTACATTAATTTTGTGAAGAATAAAAAAAAATTATAAATTTTTAGATGTATTTAGTAAAAACTAAAACTTTTTTTATATATGTTCCTTTTTTTTCCATTATTATTTCAATTCGATTAATTGGGCACTCCTCATCTGCACGGAAAAATATTCTTAATGATATACCTCTAAATGAAATTTATTTCATAAAAAATGCTGCATGCCATAACTTATATCTAAATAAACATTATATGCCATAAAGTAATTAACAGAAATTAGATTCTATTAATTACTGTTTGGCATCGTTTTAGCGCAGTTTTTTGGACTCATTGATGAATTTATAAAAATTCATTTTTATCTCTTCCTCTTTGTTACAAGTACAAAATTCTTAGTTTGAAGAAAATTAACAGTATACAAGTATATTAACAGTATACAGACTTTAACATCTGTTGGAAGAGGATTTATGATTTGCATATTTTTGCTGACATGGGGAAGAAAGAAGTCAGCCATTCTTATATTACAATTGCTATAAATTTAAACAAAAATTGATGTTAAGTCCCTAGTTTGCTGGAGCTGGTAGCGAAATGGTTATCGCTCTTGCCTTCAGTTCAGCAGTTGTTGGGTTCGAATCCTGCCTTGGGCTTGATGTTTTTTATCACGTGGAATCCTTTTTAAAACGTGGGTTACCATTCTAATTTGCCCTTGTGTGCAAGAAATGACCGTTGAGCGGCAAATAAACCTATCCCTGGCTCGATGTCTTTTTGAATGCCTTGTAATATATTTTACGTTTAACAATTACTCTAATTTCAATCTGCTGATTCATACGTCACATAAAACTCTGAGCGAATGTCTTCACTTCAGTGAAACCTTAGGAACTGTCAGCTTTCTTAAAAATGATCATGTTATATAAAAATGTTAGACTAGTTTAAAAACAATAAAATGTAATTATTTATCACTCGTTCAAATCCAAATTAGCTTGAGCATCTAACAAAAGTACGGAAGGTCATGTAAATTCAGCTACCGGAAGTAAAAGATGTTTATTCCTTTCACCACTCTGTTCCTGTTCTTTCAAGGGTGCTGGTTGTCTTGCTGTTAGAATTGCAAAATATTTTTGTAATAGAACTAACTCTACTTTTCCAGTCTATTATCAAAGGAATCTTATAAATTAGAATGTAATTGTTAAATGTAGTTGATCCCGTATAGATAATATCTGATGATGTGCAATTTATTTTTATAGCTTTCATGTGATATATTCTTTATAACTTTTTTGTGTTAACCTTTCCTTGTAGTTTACTTGAAAATACATAAACAAATGTAGCGGCGGCAATAAAATAACCGTAAAACAACTAATGATGCTTTTGCTTTATACTGATGGAATCTATATTTTCTCTATATTAAGATTATCAAAAACAAAAAAAATGAGTGCTATAAGTAATGGTTCCAAGCATGATTACTACAATTAATTATTTCACATTTTTAGAAAATATATTTATCGTTAAGAATTATCTTAACGTAATATCAGTTTTTGAGGATTTTACAATAATATCTTGTAACTACTTTCAAAATCTTTGATAATATGCTACTTTATTTCACAGATAAAATAATGCTTCTTGTAATCTATTTTGAAAAAGTTATACGTTTTCAGGACTACCTTATATACATATTGCAATTTAAGGGTTAACAAATTTTGTGTTTTTTAAAATAGTATTTCATAGCCTTCATTACGTAAAAATTCTTCTAGTTATAATGTTAATTAAAACTAAAATTTTAATGTCAAATACGTATATTTGATTCCTATTAATATACGTAGATATTAGTTACAACTTTAAATCGAAGCATATTGTTATTCTGCAGAATTTTTTAAGGAAGAAAATATCAATATTAATAAATACGCTTTATATATATATATATATATATATATATATATATATATATTCCAAAATAACAAGTAATAGAATCCATATAGTATAATAATCTCTAAATTACACTGTTTATTTCTGATAAAACTGATAAACCATAGACATTAACATATAATCTTTTTAACCGAAACAAAGAGATTCATAATAATTAGCTCTGTTCTCACTCTTTACTGAACAACAGAAACCTATTATCAAAATCCAAAAAATGCATTCAGCTCATATTCTGAATTTTAAAAAATTTTGAAAAATTTCAATTTTTAAAATCTAAAACACTACGCAGTAACTTTTTTCTTTCTAAATTTTTCCAAGCAAAGAAATACTTGTTGGTGGGTCCTTTAAAATAGCGGAAATATTTTAAAAATTTTTTATCCTCTTTCTCTCTCTCTCTCTCTCTCTCTCTCTTCCTTCTCTTGTCTTCCTCTTTAAATCTTCTATTCTGTACTGCCTCTTACCAACAAATTATTATTTTTTTTTTTTCACTAAGTTAACTTTTCCAAAAAATTTTTCTCAAAATAGGAATTTCAAACTTTTTTTTTCGTAATATTTCAAACTTTTTATTTCGTATATTCGACAAGTATAAATATATTTTCTATATATATTTTATGTATGTATAAAAAAATGGGATCATTTAAATTGATTTTAGTACAAATAGAGATAAATAGTAAAATTTTCTCGTAATTTCCACTTTAATCTTGAAATGCTTTCCTATATTATGTATTAATGAGTGTAAAAAAGTAACATTTATATTAATATTTGAATCATTTCAATTAAATTTGAAAAATTTTTCAAGTGAAAAATGAAAAAGATACAATTTCTGAAATTATTTAATACATGCAAAAAAAGTAATGGTAATAATGTTAGAAAAAAAGGATATTTCATTTCCAATATATTTTAGTTTTGGGCAAAAACTATTAATAAGTATAAATTTTTTCTTTTATTATTGCTAAAAAATCGAGCAAAATCAAAAATTGATTTTAGGAATCTGAGGTAAATAGATATTGACTATATAAGCTACATAAGATAGAAACTCTTGAAGATTATATGAGGAGTAAAGCGGGATTATATTTCAAACAACATTAAAATAAAGATAAGGCGAATGTTTACATTTATTAAACATTAATTTGCAAACAATTTTAAGTTATGCTATTATTTTATGAAATCTTAATTAAAGCTTCATATGAAATTTTATTTTGAAAAAATGTAAGCTGATTTTTAAGATTGTCATTCAAGAGATTTAAATTACAAAACGGTTCAAAACTTGAGTTTTTGAAAAGTTATTTTGCAATTAAAATAAATTCTGCTAAAGTTTTAATTTTATAATAAGCTGTAATATACCAGTAGAAAAGTAAACCTAGTTTTACAGTATTTTCATTGGAAAAACGATGTGCTTACTCTTTTAAACCACATTTAAAGTACTTCCTGAAAGTAACTGGATTACAAGGGCTTCTACACACAAAATGTTATTTATTAAATAAGGGTCTTTAGAAGATAATTATTCAAAATACTAGGAAATATATTATTGTGCTACTTATATGAGCACTATATCCTAAAAATAATTCTGTCTGAAGGTATTAAAAAGGCGAGCTTATTAGTCCCTTTACAGTGTAAAGTGTATTGGCTTGATCTATTTATATTTCGCATTTCGTATTCCAAATCGCTAATGATTATTAAAAATTAACACTTTCATCAATGAAGTAATTTATTTGATTAAAGGGAAAATTCATTACTATCTTTTTATTGTTCATAGTAAAAAAATAATTTAAAATTTTTAATTTCCGTAAATAGTTTGATATTTTCAAAACTTTCCATATAATTTATTAAAAGAAATACAAAGTGTTTACAATTGTCCCATGTAATAATCAAATATGCTGTATTACTGACAAATCAACAGTGTTATTGGATAAGAATTAAGTTCTATGAATCGTTCTTCAGGTGAGCTAAAGAGCAAATAAATTTGCTTATAATATTCCAGTTGTTTATCTATGTATTTTAGTTTTATCAAATAAGGGAGGGTGATGGCAACTTTATTTTTTGGGGGAACAACAGGAATTTTAGCTTAAAAACAGTGCCTGTAACCAACAAAATATGTTTTCCTCCTTAGAATTTTCACTTAAGTTTTCAGGTGCATTACTACATTCATTAAAATTTTCTGCAGAGTGACATTTAGAAGATTAATCTTTAAACGTTCTTGTTTGCTTGCCTTTGTTCTTAAGAAGTGGGTTTTTTCAATAATTAAATCAACTAATCTTCCTCTCCCCCCCCCCCAACAAGATTATCTTAGAATGATATGTGAAAAGACTATTAGATCTATTTACATGTTTTAAAATCTTTTTAAATTATCTATGATTCAAACCTAAGGTAGGGAATAATAGTTACTGGATCATACTACTTTCATTAAATAATTATATATATTAATCTTTTTGTACGCAGCTGTTCTTGATGAATAACTCAATGATATCCTCATGTACCACTGAATTTTCCAAACACTCAAATGATTTGAATTTCTATCAAACTAGAGAAAAATCGGTTTTGATTATGATTAGTTGGTAACTATCAAAATTATATGCGGAATATAAATTCGATATAAGATATTTGCTGCAGTTGTTTTACCCTTTATTCAGTTCTATTCAAAAAGTTCTTCAGTTATCTTTTGATGAATAAATTCAATTGAGCTGTTTAAGTGATAGTTTTGATTGATTCATCATATATGTAGGAGAAAAGTGAAAATATTTATACTGGTATAACTCATTAATTAACTACAATTAATATATGGATTTATTATTGCTCTATAAAAAAAGCAGAAGAAATTTGCAATTTTTTCCGTTTTTGTTACATTTCTTAAAAGAAAATTTTAAGTGGCCACAAGCTGAGCTCTTAAAGGCCCATAAATTGTGCATTCTTACTGTTGAAACAAACAAAAAAGGATGACTAAAAGTATTAATTATATTTTAATATGTTTTAAATAATTTTCAGAATTGTTTATTTCTTTACTAAAAAATTGTAAATGGGATAAATTTCATTATTTTTCTGAAATTTTAAAATTTAAAATACATTTGATCCAAAATTGCATATGATAGTAGCTTTAAAAAATAATGTCGTTAATGAAGTAAGAATAGAACAAATAATATCATCTTAAAAATATGTTGATTTTTAATTATAATTTAACATCTGCTTTATGTTATATCAATTTTATATTTTTAATATTAAGAAGGTAATAGAACTTTGTTTGCTTTTAGCATTGTTATTAATTTTTTTTTTTAATTTTTGATTACTCTCTTTAAATTTAAGAGATTTACTTAAGATAAATATCTGCTATTTTCAGTTTATAAAAAATGATCAAAGCAAAAGTATACTTAAAAACTTGAATTATTTTTATTGTATAATCATTGTAAAATCATATGCTCAAATGAATTTCAATCATTCTGCTGCATTTTATTATTTTTATTTTTAGGAAAAAGATGGATGAAAATCAATGGTGGGAACTGTTTGACAGAGAAAATTCTAGATTCTATTATTATAATGCTACTAGTCAAAGGACTGAATGGCACAAACCACAGAATTGTGATATTATCCCATTGGCCAAATTATGGGTCAGTTATTAAATTCGATTTATTCATTACATATTATATGGTAAAAAGAAAGTTCTTGCCGTTCTAATGACCCAAAAGAACATAGCCTATAAAAATGTAGTCTATTGTTTGTCCTTAAAGTAATCACCAATAGTATCCAGCATCTTCTGCCACCATTTCTCTAATTGTGCAATCTTCCTGTGGTAAAATTCAGGAATTTTGGACGCAAAAATGTTTGTGAGTGCTTGGCGCAATTTTGCTTCATTAGTGAAGGATTTTCCATGAAAATTATTGTTCATGGAATAGAAAAGATGATAATCTGATGATGCAAAATCAAATGAGTAAGGAGGAAGGCACAGAGTCTCTCAACCAAGTCTCTGTGCGGTATTCCTGGACACCCCATGACATGCGGCCTCACACAGTACATTCTTGCAATTAATCAGTGCTGGCTCCTCCTGTTGGAATGCTTTTGCCCATTTTACAGTTGCTGTGCATACAGGTCAACAGTGACCATTTGGCTTGTTGATAGCAATTTATAATGAACCATCTGACAGCTAGTCCACTAGACACAAAGCATAATCTGCATGGGTACAGAGGGACAAATTTCCCGACCTGAATTCGTGAAACCAATGCCTTGCCGTACATTCATTCACACAATTATAGCCAAGCACTTGATATATTCAGCCACTTGATGCATCAGCTGATAAGCCCAGTTTGAAGTTGTAAAACAAACTACACCAAACGAATTATTCGACATTTCCATTTCTCTTCGCCACTGTACGAATTATGATTCATGAATGTACATGGTGGACCTGCTTTTATAACAACTGATATTTTTACTCTTGATTGACCAGTATATCAACCACATAATACACAAATTTGCATACTTATTCTCTCTGCATGCAATAGCAATGCAAAAATAGCAAGAACTTTCTTGTTTAGCTCATAAAAAAGAAAAAGGAAATCAATTTTAGTGATTTTTCATTTGATATAAACCTATATACATAATTACTGCTGTTATTACATCATATTTTATTTAAAATATGTAATAATATGTGTTCCTAATTATAAAATTAACCACTTTTTCATAATATTTGGGGTATAACCAATAGTAACAATAAAAATGCAACTAATTATTTAGATCATCCTCATTTTATTGCCTTAAGGTAAAATAAGTTCTAATTAAAAGTCATAATAAAATTGTTTCTCCTTACAAAAAGCACAAAAAGAAATGTTTTAGGAAATAGCTACCCTGAAAAAATGTTGCACTACTTGAATATTCACATAACATCCAAACAAATTTATCAAGAATATATTTCCCAGTAATATCAAAATAATCATTTTCTATAATGCTACTCCTTTTAAAGCAAAATGCTACCTATTTAGTCCACTGTTTTGAATTGTCAAAAATTTCTCTATGCATTTCCTTTTTGGCAAGGAATTCTTTACCTTAAATTTATTATAAAAAGCAAATATCCTGAAGATACATTCAAATTTCTGGCTTTCATTATCTGTTTAATTTTTCTATAAAAAAGCAAATAAATTTAATACATATTTTTAAATTCTGGAGGATTTCTTTCTAAATGTTAACAATGTTGTGGTTCTGCTATATTTTTATTTCTTTTTTTAACACAATGGAGTAGCTACATGTTTAATGAAAAAAATATATTACAAAAAATTATGTTTCTCCTATTTGATTATTAAAATAAACTGACATCTCACTTTGAACTTATTATATTAAATTTATTCTTCCAAAAATTAATTTGCTAGAAATTCATTTGATTTTTATTCTAGAAATATATTTATCTAATTAACTTCATGTCTTTGAGTAATATCTCATAAATGATTTCATATTGTAGTTGATTTATAATTGGTGTATAAATTTATTCTTATGTTTTGGATTCATTATTAATAATTTTTAACTGTGATTTAATCTTTTGCAGTTAGTTTTGTGTTTTTTTCATGTTTATTTAGTTATTGCATATATCATTTAGTGAATGTTTCAAATCTTTCTTTTTACAGACTCTAAAGCAAAACACAGAAGTTAGAGATATTGATGATAATCGAATGCATATTAAGAAAGAATCTGTATCTACTCAAACAACCAACAGGAGCATTGTAAGACCAATAATTATGAAAATATAATTGCTTGTTCATGAAATAAAATGCTTAAAAGTTAATTGTTTTTCTAATCATTAATCATTAATTATAAGCCAATAAATAATATATATATATAATAATGAAAAGCATAATTTTCTTATTCCATTATCTTACAGATTTTTTTTATTGTATTCTAGTTTAATTATTTTGTTTGGAAAAATTTTGTTTTCAATATTTTCTCATTATTTTTGAAAAAAACAGTTTTAATTATTTTTAAATTTTGAAAAAATCATTGTAATAATTTTAATTTGAAATATACTTGAAAATGATGTATGAAAAAAATGTTATTTGATTTGTGTAATGGGCTAAAAAAATTTATTTTATTTTAATGTGCCCAGAAAATTTTGCCTTATTGAGATTGATAAATAAAAGGATTTTCAGTAACAACTATTTTAATTATCATTATTATAGTAGATAGTGCCAATACTATATGGTAATTTTATTTGTGTTACCATCAAATCTGATCAATTGACTTATTTTAATATCAAAAAACAAACAATGGTAGTAACAATTTGAAAATTATCAGAAATATAATTTGATTTTAATGTATCTTAGATGCATTTTTAGTTTTTAAAGGAATTTAAGATTTAACTTTTAAACTTTTAATTTGATATGTTAAACATGATTTAAAAAGCAATTTCAAGCATTTTTCTTCGTATTTTTTAAACTTTAGTAAAATGGCATGATAAGCCCCATAGAAAGAAAATTTGTAAATTTAAATACATTTTCTATATTACAGGGTGCTGATGGGTACATTCGCTTTTCTAAGCCTCCTACATGTACTGTATCAACACAAACCAGTCCTGTGGCCTCACCCCGTGATAATTGTAGAGTAAGTACTTTATCCATCTATAAAATTTTCTTACACTTTCTATTATTATGTAACTCACTGGTATGTTAATTTTTTTGAAAGAAACAAAAATTCTCATTGTTTCTTGGGTGGAATAAGTTTACATCTGGTTCAATAAATTTATGATTGATACCTGATTTACTGTATGCTTGTTTGGTTTGATTTTACTGCATACATACTTAGTGCAGATATTATGTGTTTCTAGATTTTTGATATTTTCCTTTTTCTAAAGTGCTTTCTCTTTAATAAAAAATTTATATTAGATTCTTTCTATATAGCATACTAAAATAAGCAAATATCCAAAGAATTAAGAAAATCACTTTTGACTGATGTTTTTATTTAAATGTGAAAACATAAGTTTTGCTGTTTAAATCAAAATTATGCACATTACAAAACATATTTAAGTTCTAATCTAATTATGAGTTAAAAAGTCAAATATTAAATTATTGTAAAGAAAACAATAGATCTTGGACTGATTTTTTTTTCTATGTAACATATTAAAGTAAACAAAAACATGTAAGCTCTATCGTTTTATAAAAACGTGTTCTCAATCTACATAATAGTTAGCAGCGTATCAAAACCATGTTTTCATTGTGAAATAAAGTCTAATGTACAGCTTAGTTTTAAGAAAAAAAATTGATGTGTTGTAGAATGCTTAAAACTTCCTTTAATTATTAAATATTATGGTTGGAACTCTTCATTTGCATTCTAAATCATTTTTAACTGGTGATATATTGGGATATATAGAAATCATGTTCACTGTAGGAAATGAAAACTAGTTAATATGATTATTTTTTTTAAGGAAAAGTTATATTTGGATAATGTGATACAAAGATTAGAATCAATGGTGTAAATATTTTTCCATGCTCACAATAGACATGGTAGTTCAAGATGGCACTCCAAAGTGTACATTTCTGACTTTTTTATTGAAATCTGTTATATCTGTATTTTCAAGACTTTATGTTGTAAGTCCCGTTTTTCAATATCATGGAATTTGTTATTGCCAATGACAGAATAATTTTAAATGTGAAAAGTTATGAAAGTGTGTGTTAGGACATTCAATTTTATTAGTGATATCAGAACTTGAAAAGTACAAGCATTTTCGTTAATTAAAAAGTTACCAAGTTTTTTAGAGCAGAAAACTAATCAGAATTCTGCTGTTCCTAAAGGAAAAGAAAATTTTTTCCAGTCAAGTAGTTCTTTAATGCGGCAATCCTTTGATTCCAGATATTAACTTAAATGCTGTGAGGACATTAAAAATACAAGGGAAAAAAATCAAATGTCTTTCTCTTATTAAAATGAAAAATTACAATATTTTTTAAAAAACAGAAACTTATATTATAAATTAATTTTATTGTAACATTGCATAATATGATAAGTATTTTAATTTGAAATTTTACATCTTGACAATTTTCATTAAATGGTACTCCTACATACTTTATTTCAGTAAAGAGAGATGAGTTTTGAAATGGAGTTCTATATCATTTATAATAATTATATCACAGCAAAGGCAATTTTATGGAAAATTCAAGTCAATATAATTATACTCTAAATTTATTGTAAGCGTTATAATCAAAATTATACATATCTTTTATTTTAAAATTGCCTGTAACTGCAAATATTAAATGCTAAAGTTGTCTGATTCTAAAACATAACTTCCAACTAAGAATAATGTGTTTGCTATAGAAATTTTATTAAATTTATATTTTTTAAATTCCATGCGAAACATTTGCTCTGATTATCAGATTACTGTTTTACACTAATTGGTTGAAGTGAATAGGAAACAAATTAAATATTTGTCATATCTTTATTTTATATTGAAAAATAATAGCTTAAATATTAAACCATAATTATAAATCCACTCATTATTTTTATTTATTTGCATTTTTCACATGCACGATATAAATTCTTCAGTTTTTCATTATTATCAGTGTAAACAGGATGTGTCTAATCCTTACTTTTACTGACAAGTTTTCACTTTGTAATTCTTTGCTCGGGTAAAAAAATATCATCTGTTACATTATATATTTCAAGTATCAAGATATTTATAATTTAAAAAAATTAAATTGTAAGTAATGTTTTTATGTAATGAAAACTTTTCGCAATGCTTCATTACATTCTAAATATTAATGAAAATTCCATATTTTGTAACACTGAATGTGTCAAGGAAAGTAACAAATAATATTTTATCATTTGGCATAGAATTATTAAAATAAAGATGCGTATAATTTGGAGAAAAATAAAAATATGCTTTCTGTTAACTAAACTGTTGTTAAAACTTATAGTATCCTTTATTGTACAAATGAATGGTTAGGGCTTTTGCCTTCAGTTCAACATTTCTTTGGGTTGATTCCCACCTCCAGCGTGAATGTTTGTAATGGTTTAGAAACCATTTTGAACTGTATACCCCACTTCTCTTATGCAAAAAATTATCATTAAGTGACAAACAAACTAAACTTTTACTGTACAAGTATTTTAAAAAGTAATTAAAGTAACATAATAGTTATTTTTCTAATATTAATTTGAAATTTACATTTTATGCATAGCTTTTTCTTTAAGCTTCCTCATAATGTTATCATATATTTTCTAGCACCATCATAGACATCATCGACATGCATCTAGCCCATCAGGAGCTCAATATTCTTCTCGAAGTCCATCTTATAGTGAAGAGCCTTTAATGACTGAAATCCGAAGAGATGGTCAGTTTCCAATGCCTAATTCTTATTCTGGTCGCTCAAATGATTATGGTCGATTGCAGCCATCTCCAGTAAACCCAATCACTCAAAGTGGGCATAAGTATGTTACTATTATTGTTAATTACTCTTAAATATATATTCATTGTATAATCAATTTCAAATGTTTTTACTTTAATGGTAATAGTTTGATAATATTAAAAAATAAGTTTCTTTATTACCTTTTTACTGAAAATGAGGTGAAATATAGCTGCATATTTTCAAATAAATTAAAGTATTTTTCTGTGCTCAAAAATTTTGTTTGTTAAAAATTGTATGTTTAAATTAATTTTAATAAATTGTGTTACCAAAGTCTCCTAACATTATTTATCTTCTATTATTATTACATTTTTATTTACAAATAGTCTAATGCATAATTGGCAAGGAAATATTAATATTAATTTATTATACCTTTGTACTTTTAATAGCGCTTCTATCATGCCATCAGAATAAAACATATTTTAAACGATTAAAAAAGCTATCCAATAAATTTTTTTGATTGATTAGAATTATTTGATTAATTAAAATTTAGCTCCATAGCTTAGTACAAATATTTGTTTTAAATTGTTTGGTTTTCCTTAGTTCCATTTTTTGTATGCAAAAGTGATGGATAAAAAAATATTTTTTGAATTTTTTTAAATTAAATAATTTATTTCAAATGTTAATATCTGAAGATAATAAAAATTCCAATGTTGAAAAAGAATATTTTAAAAAAATTTTAATGAAATATATTATTTATTTTAGGAAACATGATTCATGTTGCTCATCTGACAGTTTTGGATCTAATTTCTCTCAAAAAATTCAGGATCATAGTCCAGAGCAAAATGGTATTCCTTATGATTCTCGCAGTTCATCAAAGCCTTTAGAATCTGGAAGGAGGCATAGATCTTTGGATCATGAACGGGGAACTACTAGCACATCTTGGAAACATCATAGCATTGATGATCAAGGCAATGTTGCTCGAGCAACAACATCAAGGATTAATGAGCAACCTGCTAAACCTCAACCTCATAGAAAACACCGAAGTGAAGATTTGTCCCCTAAGACAAATTATTTCACCCAGTATCCTCAATCGGACAATTTAAGAGATAGTTGTTTATCAAGCACAACTTCAAATATTAGGCATCAGTGGTCACGAAGTACCTCTGATTCCAGTACTTCTAGTCCACAGAGTCCCCCTGTAGTGCCAAATCGAGAAGTTCAAGTGATTCGTGGAGAGGATGGAAGTCTCTTTGCCTTTAGTGATGTGCCACATGGTTCCAGTGATAGTTCTCCTCAATCCTTAGACTCTGCAAGAGGCTTAGACAGCAGCTTTATATCTCAAAGCAGTCTAATGTCATTAGATAGTCAACAAAAGAGTGTTTCTGAATCCGCTACTTCTCCAAATCTTCGACAGTTACATGTTGCATCTAAAATTTCTTCATATGAAAAAGAACATAGAACTAAATTGCATCATAATCAAGAGAGTAGAGAATTGCCTACGTCATATTATCAAAGTTCAGCCATTGCTCATGAACCTAAAAACAATGTTGTAAATAATACTTTTAGACAAAACGAACAACCGACTCCACTGTATAGTAATTATCCTTCATTGTGGGATTCCCAAGGTGATAGCCAGACGTACCTTTTGCCTTTGCAGCATTATTTGCTTGAACAAGCTAAGTTGTCAGGTAAATGTGATTTAATTATTTGTTTTTCTTTCTATCATATCAGCATTTTTTATTATTTTATTTTCACAATATTTTAAAAACAACTTCTTAAGTAATCAGACTTCAGTGGATGTACTTAAAAAAAAATCCTTTAATATTAAGTGATGTTGCATTATTTTTAAAGTTGAGTTATGCCTCATTTCAGAATATAAAAGAAAATAATTGCCTACATTTAAATATCAAAATCATGATCTTATTCTAAATCATAATTTCATATGCTAATTTTTCAAATGTTAAACAATAATTAACTTTGATACTTATGTATTACTGTCATTTCTGCTGATTGATTGAAAGCCTTATATTTGATTGATTTTTTAAAATTAAAACTCATGAGTAAGAATCTTTTCTTGTTATTGTTTTTGTGTTTTGTCATGGTATCTTAGTTCGACTCTTATGGCTCTAATTTGGCTTTAAGCAAAATTGGTTGCAATGTTGCATATACATGAATACCTTAAGTTTATTTTCAAGATTATTTTGATTTGGTGTGTAACTTGGATTTTCTAATTTATATTAACTCATCTTTCAAAGCAATCTGATGTCATTAGATAATCTACAAAAGAATGTTTTTCAGTGAAAGCTATTCAAAGTACAATTTTATTGAATCTTCTAAATAATGAAAACCAAATTTTCTATAAATGTTTGTATATTATAAATATCTGTATGAAAATATAATATTTATTGGTTTTGTTTATTAGAAATTATAAAATTTGAGTTTAGTCTTTACATGTAGTTACAAGTAGATGAATATTCATAGAACTATATTAAAACTTAAATATCTTGTTGATAAAAATAACTATAAATAAAATGCAGGAAAAATTACTATATATAATTAAAATAAATGTAGTCATGAATCATTTATATTGATTAAAATTATTATTTGGTGTTTTTATTGCTTGATAATTATTAATATTAAAGATTAACCAGAAATAAAATTTCTTCAAATAGAAAATTATTTTTGTTTTATAAGTAATCAAATATTTTATCAAATAAGCTTATATTTTACTACATTTAAATATAACAATTCTGCAATTACATATTAAACTGTATTTCAAAATTTTTATTTGAATAATTTGATAAAAAAAAAAAAAAATTTGTGTATCTTTTCTTATAGAAATTTTGTATTTTCTGTTTTATTTTTCATCTTTTTTTTATAGATGTTTTCTTTTGCATTTCTAATAACATTTTTTTTTTTATAAAATTATATTATTCATAAAGCTTGAAATCCCTTTTAATTCGATTTACATTGTTATGTTTATGTATTTAGAAAAAGCAAAATGTTATATGTTATGAATATTAATATATTTTTTTATCTGTTTGGTGTTATTAAAAAAAATATTTCTTTGTTATTTTCAAAATTATAATTAGAACTATTAATTAATAGTTTTGTAGAATTACTGCAAATTATAATTTTGCTGTATTAACTTAAATGTTAAAATTTTTTTTAATAAATTCTTGTTCAGGATCACAAAATATCATTTAATTGAAATTTAATGTAAATTTAATTTTTATAATTAGGTTATCAATTTGGAGATATAATTGGTGATGATTTAGATTCATTATCACAAAGTGATGATGATTCTGATGGACACAGGGATGAAGATGATGATTTTGCTGATGATGAAGCAATGAGTCATCAAGACTCTTCCTCACAAGAATATTTAGATGATACTCGATATTTAGATGATGATGAAGATGAAGTTTATTGTGAACCTCCCCCAAATTTCGGTGAATCTGATCCTAGTCATATGTCAAGTAAGTCAGTTTTCAAATATTTATTTTATTTAAGATATTATAAGATTGTATTTTATTGAGTATTTAATATATATGCAATTTATTTTAACAGATACTCATCATTCTTCCTTGAGACGAAAAAATACTAATTTAATGCCTAGTCACTCTCCTTCTATGGAAAAATCTCAAGTATGTTTTTTGATTCTAAGAAAAATTCTATTTATCTTAAATATATTTTCAAAAAAAAAAAATTAGTTTTTAGTTTTAATCTCAGAAATTATATGTTTCTATATTTTTTTAATTCATAATATATTTATATGAACATATGTATGTAATTTTTTCCCCAAGTTCATTGAAGTATTATTTATTTGCATCTTATACATTTATGTCATTATTTTGCTCATTAATTTATTATTGATTATTTAATGAAAACTTATTTTACTCACTGTGATATAAGATTTGAATATTTGTTGGTATGTATCATTTACTGCCAAATATTTTCCCCTTTTTTCTAGATTAAATTTTAAGAGAATTTTTTCCCTTAAATTTTTTTTTAATTGGAACATTTGGAAATTACCACCTTTATGGTAAATTCACCAAGGTTCCTTAATTTCTGCTGTAGATATAGTTCATTTTTTAATTCTCTTAAAGTAATGAATTTATTTCTATTATTGTCATTATCTGTACCTTGTTTTTTTTTTTTTTTTAAAAAAAAAAGATAGTTTAAATAATTATTAAACGTTATTTTTTAAAGAAGTTTGGATTATTTCATTACCATGATGGTTAGGCAGCCACTTCTTATGAAATTTAGAACATCCCTTCATAATGACATATGATTTGCTTTCAATCCTTATTTGTCATTCAATTTCCCTTGTTTGTTAAAATGTACGTTATATTGAACAGACCCACCTCAGTCCAAATCTCCTCCCTTTCTTAATGAATTAATCTCACTTTCTTTGAAAATATTCATCCAGAAGGCAACAGACGTTGAATGTTCTATTGTCTTATAACAAGTTTCGGCTGTTAAGCTGTCACCCTCTAAATAATTCTGAATGCACATCATTAATGATACTATTGAATTCAAAACACAAATAAAAATGGTTGCCTTTTAAATAATTAGTTAAAATTTTTAGCATTTTATTTTTATAGTTTTTAATTATTTTGATACTGATTTCATTTAATATATATTTTATTTAAGATTTTGTATTTAAAACCAATTTTTTTATTTATTGAATTTATTTCATGAATAAAATTTTCAATTTTAAGAGCATTAAATACACAATTTTGGGCATTTATCAAAACATACATTAAAATCAGATATTTTTCAGCCTATATAAAATTGATTGCATAGGATTGAATACTTATGTTATTATAAGGCCTAAGATTTAAAAACTGTTACGGAGAGAACAATTAGACATTATTAGAACAGTTATCATTAGAATCAGTAATTTGCAAACATCATGAAGAAAAAAACAATAATGCACTATATAGTTTTGTTATATTATTATCCTTCATGTGTAAATACTTGAATTAGTCACATATTGATAAATTTTATTGAATTCCAAAAAGATTGATTCCTCAAATGTTTTTTATAAATATAGCTTATTAGTTAGTAATGAAAAATTTTAATAAAAATTAAAAACATAATTATTCAAATTTTAAAATTTGCAGATTTCAGAAATAGAAATGATTTTATTCAATTTATTACCAATGAATGTTTTCGTTTCACTTCTTAATTACATTTCTTTGAATATTTTTTATAATAATCACATAAGCATGGTTTATAAATTTAATAAAGAAATTTTTTCCCTTAAATGTCGATGTACAATTTAAAGAAGTGTGCAATTTTTTTACTTTTGCGGTATAGTTTACAATGAAATATTTTTTTACTTTCTGTAATGAAAATAAGACAAATGGATTAACTTTCCTAATAATAAAGTTATGTTAAAATCTAGAGATGCAAGCATTTTGATTATTTTAGTCTTTCCAGCCTGATATGCACCATGGCCAGATTCCCCGCCCATTATCAATGTTGGTGACTACTGATGGATCCATGAACATTGATCCAGTTACAGGAATGCAAAGACAGGTGAAAACTATTTTGATATCTTAAATGATTTTAAAATTTTATAATTTATGTCAAATAAATTCTCTAAAAATATATCTGAGAACCTAAATATTAAATTCCACTGTAATATGAATACAGTATTTACAAAGCCATTATATTAAGTTTATTTCCTATATATTGCCCCCGTTGTTTTCCATTATAGGCTGTCATGCAATGTCCATATTAATTTTTTATTTTAAGTATGCTTTAATATTATTATGAACTATATGGAAATATTTAATTTTATTGTATATTAACTACTTATAATTTTTAATAATAAAAACTGAATTTGTTTGAGAAAAATGTTGTTGCTTTTTTTTTCTTATGGTGGAAAATGTTTCTTAAAAATAGCATTTTAATTTCTAAATTCAACCAGTTCATCCTTATAGCTTTATTTTTGTCAGTTTAACATAGTTTCAATTATTAATTATTTAATTCTTATAATAAAAAATTAACTAATGCAATGTTATGGATTCAGAAAATATTTGCATAAGTAATACCAAATTTTTTTAATATGCTTTATAAATAACATTTTCCAAAATCTTTTCAAATGTTTCAATATTTTAAAAAAATTTTTAATATTGCTATTTTTCATAACTAGATTCATGAAAAATATCAATGAATGCAGTAAAATTGCATTATTTTTGATATTTTTATCAAACAATGCTAAAATTATATCCTCTACAAACATTTTATAGTTTTAAAAAGGGTTATATTCACTTTAAATGTTTCTAACATTACAAAGCAATTATCTTTTTAGTTTCATTCCTGTAAAATAATAAGAAAAGAAATAAATGTTGATAGCATCTTTTTTTAATCAAATTTGTAACAATATAAATATCTTGTTCCACAATGAACATTTTATTTTTCAATGCTGTTTAGTTATTTTTGTCTCTTTTATGATATGTTTGCAGTTTCATACTAATTTTTTTGCTAACTTATTGCAAAATAAAGATAGCTTACTTCTATGAACATTTTTAAAAATTACTCTGTTGTTATTTTTTCTTTTCAGATTTCATCTACAGGTCCTAATAATGGAAGTAAAGATAAAAAGCAACCTTCTGAAAGTGATATTGAAAAATATGCTCAAGATAATCTCAATAGGCACAAAAAAGGAATTTTTAGGAAAAAATTTACAATTCAAGATATGCTTTCTTGGTCTAAAGTATGTAATGTATGATTTTAAGAAAATAAATTAAAATATTCCATTTATTAACACAAATATTCATTACAAAGATTATGTATAAAATAATTTTTGTAAGCTTTTTAAAATGCTGAAAATAACAATGACATAAATATTCTGTTTCAAATTAAAACAATTTTTCCCCCATTTATAATATGTATCTTCACTGAAAATATTACTTCTTAAGAATTTCATATAATTTGATCAAACACGACCAAAACGTGGATTTAAAATATTTTTTATGTGTAATATATTGTTGACAAAGCAATAGTGTAGAAACTAAATGTTTTTGTTCTCATTAGCAATTCCTTTAAAATTACAAAAAAAAAAAAAAAAAAAAAAAAAAAAAAAAAAAATTTGGATTCCACATACAAGTTTGAAATGTAAGTTTAAAAGAAATACTATTGTGCAAGAAAGACGTTTTAAAAGATTCCTCTTTAAATTGCCAATAGTATCATTTGCCATTTTAGCAAACAATGAAACTCTATATTCACGTTCTTTTCAGTTTAAAATGAGAAAGTAATAGATGCATTAATCTTCCTCAGTGGTAGTAATACAATCATAACGGTAAAAATAATGTTAACTATACTATTTCAAAAAGTTATAAAATGCCTGTTATTGATTAAAAAAAAAAAGTTCATTTTGTTTACTTACATTAGTTGCTTGAAACTTTTAATGTTCTTCATGGTTTTTTGAACATAATTAAGTAATCAAAATGCAAAATTTTATTGATTTTACATGGCATTATACATTTATAAAGAGTTTTTATAATTATCTATTATTTTTAGCATGTTGAATTTATTTGTTGAATTACAGTTTTATTTGTATCAAATTAATGTACATTTTATATTAAACAAATGAAAATAAAATATGAAGTCATTAACTTAACTGTTTACTAAAATTAAATATTTGTTAATAATATTTTTCCCACTTTACTCTTTAATGTATATCTTATATCATTGAAGCTTTCAATGAATATTTCCAAAATGAATTAGATTCCTATCACTCTTTTGCACCTAATACTATACATTTCTCTCTTGCGCTTAATTTAAAAAACTTAATCATTTTAAGCTTGTCCTCTTTGGACCTTGCACCACAAAACCCAACCAACAAACAAACAAATTAATCATTTTAATATTAATAAAAAAATAGACAAAAACTTTATTCGTAATTTGATGATAATTTTTAGTTAGAATCTCTTTTTATTTAAATTTAGTTAAAAATAAATTAACTAACTGATTGTGCTATTTAGATTCAACCAATTATTTTTTAAGAAGCATTATAATGTGCACTTTAAATTTTTATACAGTAAAGATATATTTAAAATTTTAAATTTTCCCTTCTTATATTACCTTTAAAATTCTGCAATATAAAAGTTTTATCAAATTATTTTTTAAAAAATTCTTGAATATGTATCGATATTTAATTTTGGTTTTTTGTTTAATTCTTCCACAAAATTTGTATTCTGCATTTAATTACAATACATGAATATTCATTTATCAAATGTAATATAAAGCTTATAAATTTTTATTTGTGAAAGGAAACTAATCTAAAAAATTAAAGCCATTTTTTCTTATCTGCTGTTAAAAAGTTACTTTCTGAAGATTAGAAAATTTCTTTTTCATGAATAGAATATTTAACATGAATGTTACTCCAACTTTCTAAAGTTTTGTATTTATTCATTTCAAGTACTTTTTGTAAGTTATAATTTTGTTTTTAGATAATTAGATGTTACAATACAGTAATGTTTCAATATAATTAGATGTTAATTATGTAAAAGTAACTTTATGAAATAAAACTAAATCCACAAAGTCTAATGAAATCTAGATAGTAAATTTATTTTCCTTCTTCATAGGACCCTATTCGAAAACCAATGATAATGACAACAGACAAATCTCTCAAACGTGATGCTTGTGAGCTTTTTAAGTTGATTCAATCATATATGGGTGATCGTAAAACTAAAAGTGGCCAATCAGTTGAGGCAGTTGTTTTGGAAATAGCAACAAAAGGATGGAGTGGTCAGGCAGTGAGGGATGAAATTTTTGTTCAAATTTGTAGACAAACAACTGACAATCCTCGAAGGTAAAATTATGCTCATGTATATTAAACTCATATATGATACAAAATATTTTTAACTTTTCTGATCATTCAACTAATAACTTTTGAAATTCTTTCAAGTCCATACTATACATTTTGCATACATTTATTACCATAGATTTCTTTTATAAAACTAACTTCTTTTCACACCCAATTTTATATTAATACTAAATCTTGTTGTATTTGTATAAATTATTGAATAACTTTCTCTTTTTTTAAAAAAAATACTTTCTTTTCTCAGTTTATGAAAATCAAAACAGGGAAAATAAAAATTAAAATTAATGTTTTTTTTTTTTTTTACACTAAAATATATTTTAAACATTTCTTATCTCCTATTTAATACAAATAATTCATTTTATTAAATGTTATAAATTACCATACAATACTTCAAAGTTGTGATTTAACTTGATTTCACAAATTATTTTCATTCATAAAATTGTATATTTCAGGGAAAGTCTGGTTTTAGGATGGGAACTTATGGCTATTTGCCTGACTTTCTTTCCACCATCTGTTAAATTTCAGCCATATTTAGAGGGTTTTATTAACAGGCACAAGGATACATCGTTTGATGCTCCTGATGTAAGAAATTAATTATTATAAATGCATTTCTTAGAAAATAAATTTTTCTTAAAGAACTTATAAAGTTAAAATATTTGATGTTTTGCACGCTATTTTTCAGTTTAAACTTAGTCATTATGCAGCTGTTTGCAGCAAACGCTTAGAAAGAATTGCTAAGAGTGGTGCAAAGAGAGGGTTGAGAAAACCAACGCTTGAAGAAATTGAGCAATCTAGAGTAAATAATTTATTTCTTTATTATATGAAATTTCTAATTGCATGCTTCATTTATTTTATTACTGTATTATTATCTTTTGTTAAGTTAACTTGACGCTACATTGAAATAATATTTTAAATTTTTCCTTGTAATATTTATTTTATATTCAAAAAATAGTTTTTATTTGGACACTGACATTAAAGGCACCCTTATTTATTTAACTGACTACCTAAAATTATTTATGGATTATCTAATTTTTTAAATTTAGTTAACTTCTTTATTAAAAAAATATAATCATTTTGTGACATTAAAATATTAACACATTGTATTCTATGAGTTCTTAAAAAATATTGAATTTTCCATGCTTAAATTGTTTTCGTTTTCAATAGCTTTATCCAAAGTCTTTTTGATAAATTCAGAGTTTGATGATCAGCCCTTTACCTTTGTCATTGAAGGAGAATTCATCTTTCTAAAGTTACTTATGATTTATTCTTTATATCATTGCTTTGGAAGCTAGGAATAGTAACTACTTGGTTTTCTTTTTAATTTAGTTTTTTTCAACTTTATTTTAAAAAATTCGATTTATCAATGCTTATGGAATATCATATTCTTTACTTATGGGAATGCCTGCACTAATTATTCACACTATGGTAGCTTAATTTTCTTATACATTGAATGTTAATTTATATTTCATTTTTAGAGCATGACAATTTTTGGAAAATGAAACTTTACAAAGCTTGTTTAATAAACTCTCTTTGACAGTTTACTATTTTCTTTTATTTCCATATTCATTGCTTTAAAATTTTCATTTTCAATAAACACTTCAGAATTATCTGTCTCTTTTCTTGCACATCATTGCTTTCTAGAAGTTTTTTCTGGTGAAATATAACAGTAATCATGCATTGCTGTTTACAAAAAAATTGCGTTATTTCTTTGGATTTAAAATTAACTATTTCTAAGAAAGAATCTGTCTAAAACATCCTTGATTTCTGCATTTATTCAAGATAATTTTCTATTCTAACAACATTAAAATAATTTAATTTTTTTTTCTTCTTTAATTATTTTTGATTCTTCTCTACAATTTAAAAATTTTCTTCTCACTTCTAATTTAATAAACCAATATTGCTATTTTTTTCTAGTAGTCTAGAATTTTTCAAACTTCTTGAACAGTTTCTCAAATTTATCTCAGTTTACTGTATTTGACCTTTGAAATTACTTCTATTTATTTTCCATAAATGCTCTTTTGCTGGTTGTATTATCATTGGGACTTATTTTTGATTTTCTCCCTTTAAATATGTATCAATAATTTTTACTCGTGATCATGATTTACCTAAATTATTTTAAATGACTATAATTATGGACTCACTGAGGCTTAATCGTTGTATTATGCTTTCCAAAGTGAATGACACTAGATTTTATCCTTGCCATTATCAAATAATAAGAGATTGGTATTATATTTGTCTTCCTGCATGTGTATCTATCAAATGTGTTAAAATTTATCTGGGCTTTCTCTTCACATGAATGTGTATAAGATGTGTTTTTATTTATTTTTTTTTTATTTTATTTTTTTATTTTTTTAACTTAAGTAATATGTTGTTAAATAGTTTATTAAATGAAGTTTCATAATCAGGAAAACCTCAAACAATTATTTATGGAGACAAGAGTTTACCATCTAAAAAGTAATCTTCAATTTAATGTGACAAATAAATAAATTACACAAAATTTAAACCATTCTAAATATCTAGTTTAATGGTCAGCAGATAGATAGTATATTTTATGATAAATTGATTTCAACTGATATTTTTTTATATTACTTTTAATTAATAAAAGTTATAAATATTATTAATAAAAGCTATTAATGTTTACATAATTAACATTTAAGAAATATCGATTTTAGCATCTTTGCCTATAAGATATTTGTTCAAGTTCTTTAACTTTTTGAAAAGATTCTGACAAATAATCATAGCTCATGAAAAAAATCACAGCAAATGCCAAACATTATATATTTCCCAAGAAGATTTAGATTATCTTATTATGGCTACATTATATATTTCAACATTAATTTTGCATAAATTATTTCACTGACTATCTTTAAGGTAGTGAAATAATTTAAGGTAGAAACCACCCTTTTATTTTTTTTTATTATTTTTTTAATACATATAAATGCTGCTCCTAATTTCTTTCAATTTATTTTAAAAAAATCCTTTGTTTAGATTAAAATAAAATATTATGTTAATTTGTTCATAGTAAAAGTTGGTTCTTTTAAAGTGAAAAAATAAAAATCGATACATAAAATTTACTCCAATAATTTTTTACCTATTTTTATACAAAATCATTTAAAAAATAATTTATTCCTTTCTTTATATTGATTTATAAATATACTGAGAAAATTTTTATATTGGTTGATTTTTGAGTAATGGAAATTTAGCGCTATTCTTATAAGAGGAATTTCACTTTTATCAAAAAGTAATCTTAATAGTAGAGAGTTATATTTATTTTTGTGCTAGAAATTATTTAATTTAGATATTTTCGTCTACTTAAAAAAAGAAATTGCTCTTAATATATATCATAGTACAGTCTATTATAAGACAAATCATAATAAGGAAGAAAAATTTCTTACTAAAGAAAACAACTTCACATTATAAAATTCTATTTTTAAACAGCATTAAATTTTATATTTTTCACCTTTATCTGTATATTCTTTGTATCTTTGTGTAAATTTGATACCAATTATGAAGGATAATAAGAGTAGGAATTTAATTAATTTTTTGTGTGTATTACTTAAAAAAGCCAATTAAATTTCTATTTTCACCAAGTATACTGAAATGTTTTAATTATTTGTTTTATTTTACAGGTTCAAATATTTAGACCTTCCATGTTTGGAAATTTGTTAGAAGAAGTAATGGCCTTACAAGCTAATAAGTATCCCAATCGCTCTTTGCCTTGGATACAGACTACATTATCTGAAGCTGTTTTGAAATTAAATGGAGCACAAACAGAGGGAATATTTAGGTATACTGCTTATAAAAAATAAAATTGTATAATAAGCATAGCTGTGTTGTATTTATATAGTCAAATTTAAAGAAGAATATTATCAGGAGTATTATGGAATTATGATATAATTATTTAAATTCAGAAATAAATTTGGTTTGTCTAAATTAATTTCTATATCTAATGTTATAATTCAACATTCTAAAAGTACTAATTTAAATAATTCAATGTCAATACTTTGTTTTCTACTGGTAAGAAAAAAAACTGGAAACTCACTTTACATATGTAAAATATGAGTTTTCTTTATTTTAAGTATAATTTTAATTTATTTGTAATTCATTACTTATACTTTATTTTTCATTATTTAGGATGCTATAATTTAAAACAATCAGTTTACTCTAAAATTATCAAATATTTTTTATAGTACATGCAATCTTTTTTGAGGGAAAAATTTCAGTTGCCTAATAATAATGGAAAAAAATTGATTATGTGGAGGTCTTATGAGGCCTCCACATAATCAATTTTTTAATTGTTTAATTTTTCACATAATCAATTTTTTAATTGTAAATACGTTATATATAACGTATTTACAATTAAAATAATTGAAGACTAAATGAAATCTTCCATACATTCCATCTAAGATATATATAATGTATTATTATTAACTATGATTATTCTACTTACCAGTTTCTCTTCAAATTTTAAAAAATTAACAATGTTTTAGCAAAATTTGTTTTGTGTGTTCTATTGAAAACAAAGTTATCAATTCACTAGACATTATTATAATTCTTACAATTTATGTACAAGTCTTGTTTCTAAAACATTAAAATACTTTATTACTAAAATGATATGCAATGTTTTTCATATATTTTATAAAGTTAAATCGTTTATAGAGTTCCTGGTGATATTGATGAAGTCAATGTAATGAAGCTTCAGATAGATCAGTGGGAAGTGCCAGAATGTAATGATCCCCATGTTCCTGCATCACTCTTGAAACTATGGTATCGGGAGTTGTATGAACCTCTTATACCCAGTGAATTCTATGATGAATGCATACAGTTTTGTTTAGATCCTGATGCTGCTGTTGCTATTGTGCAGAAATTGCCAGAGATTAATAGACTTGTGTTATCATATTTGATTCGTTTCTTGCAGGTAAGAATTTGCTCATCTGTTTAATTGTAAAGCATGTATTAATCTTTTACAAAAAATTACACATTATATTTTTATAGAGCAAAATATAAAAGAATCTAACATACATATATGTCCTTGAATGTGAAGTTATTCATTTCTTTCTTTGAATTTTTTTCTGGTATGTTGACTTAAGCAAGTAAGCAGTATTTTTTTTAATATTTTTTATCACATTTTATTTTGTAGTTTTTCTATCAAAGACAATTTTTAGTAGTCAGACAATTCATGCTTCACCAATATTTTAAAAAATGTATATCATTCAATTTGTAATATTTTTTAAATTATTTCCATAAAAATGATAGAATCTTACAGGTTATAAAATATGTGTGTGTGTGCTAACCAGCCTAGTTACTCTTCTTATGTTGAATCCAATGGCATCTATATTGTGACTGAATAAAACTGCTTTTTTGTTCTTTATATCTTTATTCTTGTCACATTTACGCCAGCAAAAAGATTTTTCCAAAAAGTTATTTGGAGAAGTTTGAAAATGATGAATAGTATAATTTTACTGTTTTAGTAAATAAAGTCTAAAAAATAATAAAGTGGACTTATTACACACATTTTAAATTATCAAATATGGAAGAAAGTGAGATATATTAGGTATTAGAGTAATTTATTAAGGGAAAAAATAGATTATACTAAAAAGAATTTTTTAGAAAGTTGGTGAACCTATGAAATTATAACACATCTGCTTCTTTTAACTTTTCATCAAATTTTCTTCTTAACTAATTTTTAAATAGATGAATTTTTGCCATGATTTCACAGATAAAAAAAAATTGTGTGTAATGGTAATATAAAATAGTGAAAATAATGTATCTAAGTCAAGTTCTTTTTTAAAAAAATTCGCCTTCCTTTTTACATCTGGTAAAAAGGCAAAAGAGTTCTTATTGTCTGTTATATACTCAAAAAGAACTTCTTAAAATATCATTATCATTAAGCATTCAAGGTCTTTCAGTTACTATAATAGTTTGCTACAAAAATTATTTGCTTTAAAGTAAAAACTTAATACATATTTTTATTTTATGTTAGCATTCCAAATCAAATCTAAAATTTTATTTAATTTGAATGAATTTATATGTATTCTGAGTTGTTTGTATAATGATAATTTAAAGAATATTTGTAATCAGTTAATAATTTATGTGAATACTTTTCTTAACTATAAGCAAACTTTTTGAAGTTTGTCTATATTTATATTTATCTTATGTAAAGCATATAACATTTGTTTTAGCTGAAAGAGAATAACAAACAGAATATAATTTATAATACAATACATGCTCGTTTTTATAAACTTATGTGGAATGATAAAATAATTCTTAAAATAAAAACTTTATAAAATCAAAAAATAAGCATTAAATCTTAAAACTATTTGTTTTCACCAAAGTGTTTTCTCTTTATAAATAAAGTACTATTAAAAAATTATTTATTATGCACTATAAGATAAATCATATGTAAAATACTTACTTATCATAACATATATACTTACTATTCACTCAAAACAATTTTTTGTGTGTGTGTTTCAAAACTACGTTTTAAAAAAACCCCACAATTTTTTTTCAATGTAGGTAAACATTTCACCATTGTTTTCCTCTAAAAAATATGGTAACCATTCATATATTTATTTTGTTGGTGATCACGGTACTATACATTATTTTCTCATTGTTTAATATTTGAAAGTCTCTTTCATTCTCATTCATAATATTATCAATCAATTAATCATTTTATACATGTTGCAAACAAATTATGCCTGAATCTACAGTCAAACAGTTCTGAAATAAAATATTTGGCAGCAACAATCATAAAATTACTAGATAAGTAACTAATCTCCACTCAAATTGTCAAAAAAATGCTCTTGGCTTTCTTCAGTTACAGTAGTTTCTTTAATAACGTCTGTAAATCAGAATAACCTAAATATTTTTTTCTGCAACATCATTCCAAACATACATTGAAAAATACATTTTACTTTGAATGTCACTTTCACAAGACTATTCCAAACCTTGGTCATTCCATGTAAAATTACCTTATGATAAGTGCACATGTAACTACTGATGCACAAACTGTAAGACAGGAACTAAAGTATGCAGGAGATTTTCCTCATGAATTTTTTTTTTAAAAAATTCAGAATTTCTATTATGGATCCAAAAAATATTTCTGAAATTAGTTATCTGTAATTCAAAAGATTGATATTTTTATTCAAAAAGTGTAAATCTTTCGAGTTACACTTTTCGAATAACAATCTAAGTTTCCTATGATAAAAGTTGCATGACGATGAATCTGCGAAAAAGATTTTTCGAAATTTTAATTCAAATGGATGGAAATTCAAATTTTGATGAGAATTAAAATGATTATTGTGGAACATGTTAGGACCACTCACTAGTTCATAAAATCGTGAGTGTTTTAAAATAAGAGGTTGATAAAAAAAAAAAAAGAGCATATGCTGTGGCATGTAAAGTTATTTTTTTCAAACAATGCATTGGAAAGATCATTTTAGTATCAAATCAAAATAAACTATTTAGTAGTTCAAATAATGCAAATATCATAAAAAAAAACATTTAAACAAGAAATATTTTATTACAACTCCAACATAATTGTGATTAGTAAAATTTATCATTGTGTATGTTTTAAACTTTAATTTTAATTATTTTGTTCAATTATCATAGTATAAATTAAAATTATAATATTAAATTCATTAATATACTTTTATAAATAACAAAATAACAGTATTTATACTTAATGCACAATAATTTAATATTCAACATTCTTGCTATTTCATTTTTCATTGTATTGTAAAAATTAGTTTTGTTATACAATTAAAAATATCTAATTAGACTGAAATATGATACTGAGGTTGAAATAAATAAAGTATTTCTTATCATCAAAAATCTTTTCAGGTATTTGCAGCTGAACAAAATGCAACTGTAACCAAAATGGATGCCAATAACTTGGCTATGGTAATGGCGCCAAACTGTTTACGTTGTATGTCTGATGATCCTAGAGTTATATTTGAAAATACTAGAAAAGAAATGGCCTTTATCAAGATGCTCATAGAAAATTTAGATACTACATATATGGAAGGTGTTATGTGAAGAAACTGTTATAACTTAAGAAAAGTTAATCAAAATATATTTAAATAAATGGTTATTGCTTATAATGCAAAAAATTTAAAATTTCACTTGAATATACATTTGGAAATAAGGCCATTAATTGCATTTAAAAAGTAGCGAATCTCAGCATGTTTCTTTATACCCAAGCATGCAATATAGGTAATCTCAAAATATAGGAAAAGTGTACCTTACTATCTTTTCTTCGCTGCGTTTTAGACAATGATATATCTATTAAATACAATGTTTTTCTAGTCGATCTATCGTAACAAATTTTCTTCAAATTTAAATTGTAAAAGGTCATCAATTTATATTAATATTTTTAGAATTTTTGACTAATTGATTTTGTAAAAATTTAGAAAAATATAACTAATTAATTTGTTTTATTCTTTTTAAACTGAATGTTGAAATGAGAATTTTTATATGTTATATGATATATCCTTATGTATTTATAATTTTTTTCATGTATAGATTTTTAACAATATCATTTCAAAAGAAATAAATTAATAAAAACTTTCATTTAACTCTTTATATGAACAAATTTTTGTAAATTTCTCTTTTAATAAAGAATGTTCTGCTTTATTAAAGGCGATTTTTTAATTTTTACATTTGTATTTTATGAGTTCAGCTAATTAAGAAATAATGTAATAAAATAAATTCTATAGTTTATTTTACATTTTATTACTGTGCCTTTGTTTTGTTATATGACCATGTAGTATGTTTCTATACTTATATGGTGGTTATTTTTATGTTGCTTTTTATATTAATGTCTTCTAATATAACATTTTGTATTAAGTTTTGGAAAAAATGATTTCCTTATATAAAATATTTCTGCTTATTGTTATAATGTTACATGTTTTTAACAAATAAGGTACCCTTGAAATTTATATGTGATTAACATTCCTAAAACAAGATTCTATTTTATATTAATTACTCTATGTGTATTCCAATTCAGGATTGTAAAAATGTCATCATTTGATTATTAAAGTGAATCTTCTGTTTTTATCTTTCATATTTCATTATAGCATTTTTAATCATATCAGCTAAGTCAAATAAAAATTTATGATGTAAGCATGTAGTTTTTTTTTTTTTTTAAATAAATCCAAAGTGATATAAAATACTCTATGCATAATCCTATTTAATTATGTATGGTTATACACAAATAAAAATATGTAACAGAATATGTAATATGGTATATTGCTTTTTCAATTTTTAAGAAAATTTGTTACATTTAGATTTTTCTTAAGTTAGTGAATAAGACTGAAAATGCTTTTTGTGTATATTAATATTAGTAATGCTTTAAATTGATTTATGCAAGAATTGTGCATTAAAGTTAGAGCATATGAATATAGTTTTTATTTTGAAGTTTCGCCATAAGAAAGTGCCCTATTGTAAATAGTTGTAAATGATGTAGAATGAATGAAAAATGTTCCAGTTCTTATATAAAATTAGATTATATCCTATATGTGAAAATAAATCTTTTCCATCTCATGACTGATGTTTTTAATTTAATATTATGGCATTAAATGTTTTCTTTTAAGATGTATTTTGTGTTTCTAAAACTGTCTCTCTAATATAATTTCAAAATCTACACAATTAAATTAATTTGTAATCAATTTAACTGAAATTCTGAAACTAATACATAACAGTTTTTTCTGTCTTATATTTGTCACACTTTTCTCTGTATTTGCATTGCATTTTTAAAATAGATGAAGGCATAAAGTTTCTCACAAAAAATTTATGTATAAAATTACTTGTGAGATTATATACATAAATTTTTTGTGAGAAATTTAATACAAAAAATTTATGTATAAAATCTCCCAAAATATTTACAATCATAAAGTAATCATAGTTAAAATTTCTCTTTTGAAAAACAATATTACTATCTTTGATTATGATTGTAACTACTTTCTTTGATTGAAATGTGTGATTATTTAATCCACAAACAAACAATATATGAATAAATTAGTTTCTTAAATTTCATTATTTAACATCAGTTTTTAAAAGTTTCAGTTTATTGGCAGTATTTTTATTTGCTTCAGAAATATACTGAGTGGCCCATTTATTAAGAATACCCAATTAATACTGTAATGGTCCAGTCCTAGTAGCTATAATTGCATGGATTCAGTACCACATAGATTTTATTAGCTTCTGAAAGTATTCCATGACGTTTATTCATGTGGATAGATCTGTTCTCAATTGATGCTTATTAAATGGTGGTGGGATCAAACCTTCAAAAAACTCGTTCCGCTTCATACAAAACATGTTCTATTAGATTGAAATTTGGAGATCGTGGTAGTTATTGAATCACCACGATCATACGTTAAATTCTATATCGTGCTTCTGGAACTACTCTATGATCATATGAACCTTATGACATTATTATCCTATTAGAAATATCATTCCGATAGAGAAAATACACTATCTATGGAGGAAATGTGTTATGCCAATCATGACCATTAAGTCGTTGTATTAATGGATCAAGAATATGCCTGCAAAATATTCCTCGATAGATTCGGCCTCCATTTGATTAAAAAACAGAAATCTGATAGGATGGATCCATAATTGCTTGTTATCATCAGATTCTTTGCTGCCCATCTGCAATGTGCATTAGGAAGTGGGATACATCTGAATAACATAATATATAATCTTCAAGACGCCAGCATCAAATAATAATGGTCACTGGAGACATTTCTGCAGCTTTGGATTAAGATTATAATATCAATTTCTTGAAAAAAAATTTTGATTTCAACAAAAGTTTAATTTGAAATTGTAAATGTTAGTTCAAAACATCAACGTAACCTCATTTGATACATACACTACTGCCGCTAAAATTAATATATATGTACTCTTAAAAACAAGATCAGTAGTATACTGTTAAAAAAATACAACTGCATCAAAAACAATTTTTTTAACTAATTAAAAGAATGTCAAAATGACATAGTTGTAAAATGAAATCGAAAATTAAAATCATTCCTTCATAAATTACTATATTTGAATTTACTATTATTACATTATTTAAAATTCTTATGAAAATTCAATAACAATTGCGATGGTTGATTTAAAAAAAAAAGATTTTTAGTATAAATGGTTTAAAAAAAAAAAAAAGCAATTTTGTATGTAAGCAAAAGCATTTTTGAAAGTGATTCAGAATCCTGGCCTTTACTTTTTTAAGTTCCTTTTTAATTATTTCCTGTTCTTTAATTTCTATACTAGTTTTGTGGTTATTTCTGATCGGTTTTCGTAGTTCCTTCACTTATTTCTGATCATTGTTAATAAATTTCTAATTTGATATTTTTTAAAAGTTTTCAAAAAATATTTTAAATCATGAGAGGAAAAAAAAAAAGAATCAAAATAAAATACAGGAGAATATAATTCCAGTGTTCAGCAATATGCAATTGTTTACATATAATTATTAGAGAATTTCTCAGTGGATAATGGAAGAGAATGATGCTATAGTATTATGCAATCCTATTTTTCAAGTTTCTTTGTCTGCTGTATGATGGAGGAAAGCTAGTTATTTTGTGCCTGATCTACTGTTATAATGACATTTGACTGTACTTTTCAAAAAGGCTCAAGAAATATTAATAAAAAGAAAAAATGCTATCGTAGAATATTTTATGTAAAAATAAAAACCATTTATTAAATGTTATAAACTGTTTAAGAAAAGGAAATTTATTTTATAATGAATTTTTAAACTTTGGAAAAGTATACATCCCTATTGTAAAAACCTTATGTAATTCTGATAACAATATATATTTTAAATTAGAAAGTTTAAACAAAAGAATTATTAATTTTTTTTCCCCTTAGTTTAATTTTTTTCTATACCAAGCTGATTGCTGGAGGATTAATGTTCTCATCTTCAGGTTAAAATTTAATGTTTCAAGACATACTGTAAATGATACAGCCCAATTGAATTTGCCCTGATTTCAAAATTTATTGTTGGACAAAAATCAAGTTGAACCATTTATTTTTGCTTAAAGCTATTAAAGTTAATTCGATACTTGTAATAAAAAGGGTTATAAAAGTCCAAATTCATTTCGAGATTTATGACTCCTTATTCTAAAGAGAGTAGAAATGAGTTGTAGAATCAAAAAATACTGAGCTATAATGAAATAAAACTTGCTCCAGATGAGCTGTATATTCAATCACAATTTTTCATATCTTTCCATTTCAAAATGCAAATTTTATTATTTATATTTGATGCATGATTATATGCACACTCATATATATAACATGTTAACAACTTAATGAATTACTAGGGTTAGAAAATGTATTGCTTTGTATTTTTAAGAACTTTTTATTTTTCTAAAAAAATTTATTTTATTTATCTTTATTATCTATTCAGTGTTTATCAACTAATAAATTTCTACTTTTTGAACCACTCACAATCATCCATTATTTTATAAATAATCAATTGCAGAGGTTATGTCACAACTAGTTTGTTTCTTTGCTTTTGAGGTTTTACAGTTTTCAGTATTTGTTATAGGGTATAAAGGAACAGTTATATAATTATAAAGAAGCTTTTTTTGTGTACTATATAGCACTCTTAAATCTTAGCAACCTTTATAATTGTCTACTGTAAGGATTTTGTTATTAAGTCTTAAATATTTCCAAAGTCTTATGCTTATGCGTGTCTATCAGTGAGTGTAAACTGTGTTTGTGAGAGGATTTCGGTAGGCTATAACTGTAAAAATGATAGCACTTTAAAGTCAAGGTACCTCTGCTAAAAGCAGTTTTTACCAAGCTTAAATTCAAAACAACCATATCTTCATCTATTAGGGTTTTCTAAAATGATTGTTTACAAAGTCTGGAAAATAAAACTGCCAATGTTTACAAAATTAAAAAAAAAATAACAATTCTATTCACACAGTTAAGAAATAATAATTCTTAACATAAGAATCTAATTCTTTTTTAGATTGCTCATGTTTTCAAATATTATTCATACTTGAATTTCACCCATATGAAAAAGATTATGAAGGGAATATTCAATTAAGCAAATTGACCCTTTATTCTTTTATTTCATTATGTAGTTAATTTTATTTATTTTATATTATTTCTAAATATTTTATCTTATAGTATTGAATTTCGGTATATTTTTGAATTCTCACTTTCTCGTATTTCCTTGAATGTTTCTCATCTCTGTGATTGTTTTGTGGAACCGGGATATGTAATATTAAATTCAAAATAATTTGAAAAATAACAATAAATTCTTTGTAAAATACAACTTATTTAGTAAAATACTAAATTTTAGAATACTGGTTCATTTTATCTACACGCAGAAGTCAATTGCTGACTTAAAAATTCAAGTGTACGAGACTTCTTAAGACCTTTCCTATTTTCTATTGAATAAAGCATACACTCTTATTATTTCTGTGTATTTCTTATTATTTCTGTAACAAATACACTTTCGCTTTAACGCTATTTTATATTGAGCGTTTCTTAAAGATAACGAAATTTTCCGAATAAAATTTACGTTAGATAAGATACGTAGTTAAAGTAAATTATATTCAAACCGACTCCTAAAAAAACAATCGAATTTTTTTTTTCTTTTTTATATGATAAAATTTCTTAGAAATTCTTTATTCACCGCATACGTTGGATCAATTTCTTTTCATAAAAATTCATTCAAATAAATATATGAAATTTTCAGAATAGTTTTCTTTAAATGAGAAAAAAAAAATTTGAAAAGTATTTTCACTGTTTTTAATTCCAGAGAATGCCTCATCATAAATTGTTAATTTTTTAATTTTTATTTATTTTAATTATTTTAATTAATTTTTCTTTAAAATATTTAAAGAAAAATTAATTATATATGTGTGTTATCATTTTTACATAAACATTTCCTTATTTTAAAATAAAATATTTAACGTAATTAATTATTCATGTAAAAAGGAAATACACACACACACACACATATATATATCCTGTTTCTTTTAAAAGAAGCAAGTACAAATAAAATTAAATTTTGTTTTGCTTGTTGGAACAATAGGTTTACGGGGAATTATTAAGCAAATTCATTTTCTAACAATAAAATAATATTTTAATAAGTACACGAGTGTTTAATTACAGTGAATCATTGATTGTAATTCATGTATTTAGTAAGAGCTCACATGTCATGAACTATGAACAAAAAATTTTGCTTTTCAGGACATTCTGCTGCTACTTTTTAATAAAGAACCTAAATCATTGAAATTAATTTTCTTTAATATTTTTTGCGTCAATCTTTAGATTATGAGTGAGGTTTTTAAGGAATTATTTAATCACAAAATAAATTGAACTATACCTATTTACATGCATAAATTAGTCAAAAAAATTAAAACTAGAACTGATATTCAGTAAATTGATTTTGTACTCGATAATTTATTAGTTTATATTGATAAATCTAATTTCATGGATTATAAAGTTACAAAAAATTATACCACGTTTATTTCTTCCTCTTTTCTTACACATTTTCTAATTCGTTATATAGACCTGTTAACATTCTAATTGGATACATTTTTTTGCTTTTTATTGAAAACTATGTTACTAATCACTTATTAAAAATCTCATTAACATTTGATTTCTATTTTATGATATTTCTTATGAAATTAATATTTCATTTCAATTTCACTGAACTTTTCCTTGTCGTATATTTTATACGCTAAATAGTTTAATGTAAAATTCTTAAGAGATTAAATTCCATCTTTAAGAAATGAACAAATTTCCTTTATGAAAATTATTGTAATGTTGAATCTTGATTTTATTTATCTTATCCACTTAATTTTCTGTAAATATTGTTAGTTCTATCATTTTAAAACGAAAATGCAAATTTTGCTCCTTGAAGAGACAGCTTTTTTTTTTTTACGTCAACATTGAAATTTTTGGTGAAATTAGCATAAAGCGAAAAAACGATAGCGATATGACCATTTAGGCATACGAGTTGTATAAAAAACTACACTTTTTTATATTTAAGTGGATAAATTAATAATGTAGAAATAAAAAGGAAAAAGAATATGATCTAAAAACTTTCTTGCGCTTGCATCATTTCTTTTACGTTTTTCTCTCATGGATACATAGCCAACATAAGTTAGCGCTCTTCGATTCAACACAATTCGTGGGTTCGAATTCCCTTTTGGGATTGGATATTGTTAGTGGCTTGGGTTCCACTTTAATATGTAGCTCCTGCTCTAATTAGCCTTCGTGTGCAAAAAATGTCCGTTGAGCTACAATTAATTCAGAAGCTCATTTATTCACACACATAGCACATTAAGTGAAAGAAAGAAAACGTCTTGAAGGGGAAACGGGGGGGTATTTCAGTTTTACTTAATTAAATTTAACTGATGACAACTCACAGAAAATATTTGAAAATCTCCTTTTTTCTATATTTGTTCAGGTACTTTTTTGATTAACAAATAATTTTCTTAATTCTCTGATTATTTTTCTACTACCTTGTCGCGAAATATCAAGATGTCAAATATTTTTGTTAATTTTTTAGAACTTTTGAGATAGCAGTCTTCGACTAAAAGGTAAAATCTGTTTTTAAACTTAGAATAATAAAGATACCCTATTTTTTAATTAAAACTTAGAAGTTAAGAAAATTTACTTTCATTATATCAAGATCAATTTAGTAAGCATTTAAGGGCTATCCAAAAATTACACATAAGCGCATTTTTATCTATTTCTTACTTTTTTATTCCCTTTATAACCAAAAAAAAAAAAAAAAAAAAAAAAAAAAAAAAAAAACTTAATACGTGATCCATCCTTATCATAGTTACATAAGATTTTCTTTTACCTTCTTCCACTTTTTTTCTGAATTCATCAATAAAATGTAGATAAAATAATTAACAATTTATGTGAAAAAAATAATCAGACTAATTCGATAGAGTTTACTGAATTAAAATTTGTAAATCATTTATAATAACGGAAAGACCCAGATTATTATTTTATTGTGAAAGGGAATCTAAATTTTGCAAAAAATTCTTATTGAAAAGAAACAAAAATATCACATTAAAATTGAAAGTTTGATGTATATATATTCTCGTTTTACTTATTTTATTTATTTTTATTCATTTCTTTATTGCAGAAAGGAGAGTTCAAATCTCAGATCTCTTATTGATATATATATATATATAGAGAGAGACCCGATGGTTTGTGGAAATAGATTTGGGGGGGAAGCAGAGAAATACCAAATATAAAAATTTTTATGGAAACATTCCTCTTGTAGTTATTCATGGATTTATGGGTTTAACTCTTTAGAAAAATACATAGAGATTTTTCAAAATGTACAAAAAATATTCAAAATAAAACTAAATTTAAAAAACAGTACCCAATATAATAACTTTATTGTTAACAAACCCAATATTTCCCTCTTTTACTCACTCAATGATAAAAAGGGCAAAACTTAATATTTAAATAAAAAAATTATATTTGGTCATCAAAAAACTTCTTAAATCAAAGCTTTTGTAGCTAGAATGATGAGATTTATATGAATTTAGAAAATATGAAAGCTAAATAAATTTCAAATTTTTTTGTGGAAAATAAATTTTTGCCTTTGGAAAATAATGAAGCATATTAATTACAAAAATTAAAAGTACTTATATTTTCTTAGCAAGGAACGGCCAATTTATTAGACTAAGTTTCATTCCGGTTTCTTCTAAGTAGAGCTAGGTTAAACAACGTGAGATAAGTTTATGAGATTTTGCTTGTACGTCTGTCTATTCGGATCAAAGCTTAAGTATTATTTAATGTTAAATAATTTATTTGCAGACAATATTCACAATTTTTTTCTGATAATCCATTAAAAGGCAGTTGATAAATTTACTGTGTACTTATTTTCAAATCTGGATCCAGAAATGTCCTAATAGGAAAACCCAACACAATAATTTAAACTTTATTATTAAAATAATCTTCAATGAGATGTAATGAAATCAAAATGGTTTTTGATTGTAAGTTTTACCCATTGATATTGTAAACTATTTAATAAATAAACGCTTTCGTTATTTTTTTTTCTTTTATTTACTTGTTTTTTTTTAATTTACTTATTGTTAATAATGTTTTACGTTCTAGTACGGCAACGTTGCATTTCTGCATCCACATTTAAATACGAAATCTGCTTACTTATGTTTTTCTAAATGCCTCTAGATTTCTGACAGTTTTAAAACATTTAACCTGCAAATTATTCGTAAAACATTTACCCTGAAACATTTATTTTATCACTGAAACACTTTTTGGTTTGTTTTTAATAATATAGAAAATAGTATTATCTGCTAATATTATAGGCAAGAAAGATTAATCTTTCATTGTATGAGTAAACTTTTTTAATTATCTTCTTTTATAGTTTTTGCAGTCTTTTAAATATACAGCAGTATTTTAAAACTCTAGATTCTAAATTAGTTTTCTAGTCTTTTTCTTTTTATTGTGGTTTAGAAGAATTTCAAGCAAAGGCAACGAAGTTTTAATTAGAATTGGACTTGTGATTAAATATTAACTAGCTTTAACTACTATGACAGTAACCTTTTCAAATAACAAGACCATTTATGTCAATGTTTACTCTAGTTACTGAATTTTGTGTAAAATTGCTTGCTTTAAAAGGCTGCTTATAGTGAATAAGTAAAGGATTCAGTATTTACAGAACAATACAAGATTTACTTGAATAAATTATTGATATAATATTAAAAACTTCCTTCACACACATAATGTATGTCTCCATGTTGAAATTGTTTTAAAAAATGGTCAATTTATCATCCTTAAAACACATAACTTTGGCTCCAAATCAAAAATGTTCAGAATCAGCAAACAATTTTTAGAAAATCTTTACTCATCATTGTTTCAGAGATGTAATCAGTTCAAAGTAAACTGTTCAAATTCGTCTATAGAAGTATTCACAAGCCAAAGGTGGTGAAATTATAAATATTTTTATACTTTAGATAATACTTTGAGAAAAGCCAAGTTTTGCGAATAATTTACGGGTTAAATCTTAAATGGTATTCGAGAATTTTCGAAAAGAATGGATTCTTTGATTTTAACTTATACTCAAGGCTTGTACCAATTTCTTTGAAATGTTTAAACCAGATTTGTGCTGTGAACATATTCACAAAACAACGTACGAGGTTTCTCATCCCTCGCATTTCATCTCATCATTAATGAATTATAAGCACAAAATTTGAAGAGATTCACAAATTCTGCTAAATCATTAATCTCTTTCATCATTGTAACATTCTTAGTCTTAAGCGCAAATTGATACAAATAGCAAGTTTATCACCCGTCTTACTCGAAAGTTATAACTACTTGTACGAAGGGTGATTCTAACTGAAAATAAAAATCAAATTGATGCTACACTTTATGAAAAATACAAGCTCGAAAAGTAATAGCTATGTACATAAGCTTCCAAATAAAGGACGGTGAAACTTTAAAGCACTCTCTATTGAAACATAATGTATCAAAAAGTTAATTTTTCAAATACAATATTTAATTCTTATCGAATTTTTAAATTATGTACTACTAATATTTTATTATATTTCGTACTACTATTTCATCTTAACAAATAAAAGCGCACACTCCTCAATTGAAAAATAACTTTCAGATTGAAATATTTTGGGTGAATTTTAAGTGAAATTATATATTAAAATGTCTTATTAGTCAATACTTTGGAAAATGTTGATATTAGATTTGTTATAATTTTGTCTGTTTGTAATTAGTGTTTTTGATTTAAATATTTCAATAATCATTTCAAAGGCTCAGATACACCAGGATTTAAAATGTTATGACTGGAATTTTTCAAATGGAAGGTCTCGGTTTTCGTTTTTAGTAAAACAAAAGGAGATGAGAGTTGTGATTGGTAATTTTCTTGATTTCTTTCTTCGTGCTATTAAATCTGATTCTCTATACATTAAAATTTTGCCCGGAATGCAAAAGACGCACAGGATGCTCAAATACCATACATAGAGCTGATCATTACTTCAAAAGTTTATTCCTTTTAATTAAAAAAAATAAAATTCGATACTTATTCTAAAAAAAATATGTATTTTAATTTACTCCAGTTATACATTTTGTTAAATTTCCAGCGTTTTGTGGAGGAATTTTAATGCTGTTGTTGTTGTTTCTCATCCCCTTGAACTTCTCAGCTGTTTAAGGGGATGAGAAACAACAGCAGCATTCAACAATAAGCAGGTCTATGAGCTCATTCACCGTGATGAAGTCCATTACCATTAGATTATCTTGAACCAAGTGAACCTGGTGAGTCCCACACAAGATAAAATGTGGCCAGGGGATGCTTGCGCAGAGGAACACTCAGTGCAAATTTTAAAGTGTTTGTCACCACTAACAAAAGTCATTGATGACAGATGATCACTTATTAGAAAACGGTTCAGGGCAGTTTGATCTTGTCTACTGCCACTCCGAATCATGGAGCAGGGCCGGCGCTAGCAGCTTCGCCGCCCCGGGCAATGAGGTAAAATGCCGCCCCTTTATATCAAAAATTAAAAGAGAACCTACAAAACTAAGAACAAAAATTAAAAGAGAACCTACAAAACTAAGAACAAAAATTAAAAGAGAACCTACCTAAAAGAGAACTTTCCACAGTTAATGGTAAAATAAAACGAGTAAAAAAATTGCAATCATCAGCAATGTTGAAGTTTTGATTAGCAAAAAATACTAACTTGTTTATTTATGTTTTTGGCACTAAATTAAAATAAGAGTTGCGCAGAAAAAAAGGGAAGAGTCATTTCTGGTACATAATTATAAAATACAGAACAGATATTTAAAAAAAAGTAAAACAAATTATAAAACCACTAAATATTAAAACTGTATTACGTATTAAAAATGAATTCAATCCGAGAGTTGAAATTAAAAGTGTTTTTTTTCTCACTTTTAATTCTGAAAATTGTTTTATAATTTCTTTAACATTAATTTTTTCAGCCAGATCATGTTCGACGGCTATTGTTGTTAAGCCGTTTAGTCAATCCTCGGTAGTTGTGGAGCGTAAAAAATTTTTAGTTAATTTTAATTTGGAGAAACTCCTTTCTCCACTTGCCACACTTATTGGGAGAGTCAGCAATATTCTTAAAACTATACCAAGATTAGGAGCAAAATCCATGTTCGATATGAATTTTAAAATCTCAACTGGACTTTCTTTTTTGTTTAGCAAAGCCAAAACAGCTACTATCTCGTCTGCCAAGTCAAGCTCGTTTATATCGGATGAATTCCCATCAGTCAACCCTGTTTCTAAATCTTTACAATAATTTATATGTTGTTTTGAGAAATATCTTTTAAATCAGAAATATTGTAAAAAAAAATTGGAAATAGTTGCTGTGGGTACTGATCAAGGCAAACCTGGATTCGAGTGCATTGATAGCTTTATCTAATGTAAAAAAAAATAAAATTCTGCCTTATATTTCAAAGCAGGATCTTCTATTGGATCATCTTTTGCCTCATAGTCGAAATTAACATTCCTTCTTCGAACTCTATGACGTGGCTGGGTGTGCTCAAAATTAGCTGGTATGTCAATTTCGTCTGCGAGTTCTCGAGCATCGCAAAGCATTTCATTAAAGGCTCTGTCCGATCTAAGATGCTTGAAAAAATCTTTACAATTTTTCAAGAGCCCCATAGCAGATGATAAATCATAGTCTTTTGTCTGCAAGAGCTTATTTATAGGATAGATACAATTTAAGGTTTTGTACCAAATTACAATGCAGCATAAGAATTTAAATTGTTTAACACAACTTAACAATCCAGAAGCCTCAACTCTTATAGAGTTGTCAACCTCCGAGTTATTACCAACAGCAAGTAAAGCATCGTATATTCCTCCTAATTGATACCTTAGTGATTTTAATGCATCTATTCGGCTTTCTCAAAGAGTATCACTTAGGGGTTTCAAAGTAAGTCCGGAAACATATTTTAATAATATGGTCCATTGAAAAGTTGATGAGGAAAAAAACAGATATATTTTTTGGACTATATTAAAAAAATTGGGGGCTTCGAAGGATACTTTTGCCACGCCATTAACTACCAAGTTTAATGAGCGGCTGCTACATGCAAGGTAAAATGCTCTTGGATTTAACGCATTTATTCTAGATTGTACTCCCGATTTACTGCCTCTTATGTTGGCCTCATTATCGTAAGCTTGTCCCCTCATATCCTGCAAATTCAATCCCAATGTTTCAAGTCTTTTAAGTATTAGAGCTGAAAGTTCATATCCAGTCGATCTTTCAACCGGAAGAAAGCCTAAAAAGCTTTCATTAATTTTAATGGCAACCTCCTTGGGATTGGACAAGTCAATGGATACATACCTTACTAAAACTGTCATTTGCTCGATCTTGCTGATATCAGGAGTGCAATCTAGAATTATTGAATAATATTTAGCTTTTTTAATATCAGTAATAAAATGAGATGTTATATTTTCAGCTAAAAGAATAATAAATTCATTTTGAATTTCTTTTCCGAGATAGTGCACTTTAGCTTCTTCTTTTTTAAGCACTCTGTGGATATGCTCTTCCATTACTGGATCAAACTGAGCAAGTAATTGAATAATTTGTAAAAAATTACCGTTACCGAAATCGTAAAGTTTGTCATTTGTACCTCGGAGGGCTAAACAATTTTGAGCAAGCATTTTTATTGTTGAAACAATTCATAGAAGTACCTCGCCCCAATAATTTATTTCTGAGGTAATAAGTCTTTGTGAATGACTGTCAATCGTTTTAGAGTACTGTATTCTTTGACTTAATTCAATCCAAGACTTTTAACTTTCGATCTGTTTTTTAGAGGTTTCATGTTGATTTAAAGTCTTAGCGAGGTGCTTCCAATCTTTAAAACCTACAATAGAAAGGGAACTTAAAGTAGAACCAAAAAGAAACAAATTTTTGCTGTATGTTTAAAAAACACCCTGTATATATATACAGGGTGTTAGGGGTTTGATTCCAAATATCTTAATGCATAAAATTCATTTTAATTTTACTTCATTCATTTTAAACAAAAAATTTTAGTATATCATGAGTCAAAACTCAATCATTTTAGAAAGAGAAAATGTTTAAAAGATTGAGAAATTTAATTTTAGAGCCAATTTGCCGCCCTCTAAGGTTGCCGCCCCGGGCAGGGGCCCAGCTAGCCCACCACTAGCGCCGGCCCTGAATGGAGCCTCCAGGGCGCTTACCAACACCTCCTAGAATGTATTCTAGGGGGTGTTGCACTTACTCTGATACCATGGGCTTAACAGCGGAACCAACCAAATTGCCTTATTCTTTGCTTTATATTTTAAAAATAGCTCCATATAAGTAAGAGGAGCGACAGGTGCTATTTCTTCACCAGCTCTAGCCAGACTGTATTTTAATGCTTTTTCTTGGAATATAAATTTATTTAATACAATTGGATCACTTGACAAATTATATAATATGATTTATACAGAAAAATTTAAATTAAATTTATTCTTTTAAAAATTTAAATTTAAGATTAATTATGTTCAATTCAATAAAATTTTGTTCAAATTAGTATGGAAAGGTTAAGAAGTAAATTTTTCATTAGTAACGAATGCAAAGGGTGTAATTTGCTCATCTGTTGACAAGGATTGTTGCTTTTAAAATATATTTTATTAATAATAAATTGTTTGAATGTTAAATATTGATAAAAATAGCTTTAAGATAATTCATATGAAACAAAGTAAAATTGTAATATATATATATATATGCCTAAATTTATAAAATATCAAATATAGAAAAAATGGTAAAATAATTCACGTTTTTACATTCGACTTCGTTTCATGTATAGCTCAGTCATTTCCATAACAGTTTTTATATGCGCACATTTGAGTTGCTATAAACACAGATTTTAATCTGAATGTAAAAATAATTTATTCACTCCTAATAAAATAAAATTTTTGCATAAAAAATGAAACCAAAACATTAACGCTTGGAAAGGGAATCCATGGGTCGATGAACTGTACTTGAAATAAATAATTCTTTTGAAATGTTTTGCATAAGATTTTTTTTTAATCAATAAAATATTATTATAATTTTCCAAAAATTTTTATTGTACCCAATTTAAACTTTCTTCATGCTTAGAATTTAGTTTTCTTTTCCGCTATGCGAAACTATTAAAAGAAAATATTTAGTTGCACAACTATTTGTTGATGTTTTTAAATATTGATGTGGATATTTTAATTTTGTAAAGATAAATTTTTTACTTGTTTGTGTTTTTACACGTTAACTATCATATATGATAGTATAACATCCAAATTTTATTGAAGATATTTTTGTATCCACAGGTTACAGTCTTCTTGAGAGGACTTCTCCTAGATAATCGGCTATAATCATGTAGGTGAAAACCATGAAAATTTCAATATATATATACATCAAAGGATATGTTAGAAAAAAGTGGAGGTCAAATACCTATTTTCTATTTTCAAATAGAGTAAAGGATGATACTCGGGATCTTAAAGTCCCAAATATGATTCAAAAGAGAATGCTGCTATAACATGTTACGAATGGTACATCATTCAAAAGAACATGCTACTACCTCAAAATTCCGTTGATGTTCGTGTTTTGCAAACAGCTAGAGCTACGCAATGGCTTATAAATAAGATTTCGGACTAATGTCAAACTTAAAAATTTAAAACTTGTCAGCAATTACATTTTGCTTAGCAATTCAAATCTGATTGCACAATTCGGAAAGCGTAATGAATTAAAGAGAAATATATATATTTCATCAATTATTTAAAAATAAGAAAACTTTTTTATTTTACAGAAATCTTAATTTATCTTTAGTTCATTATGAAGTTTGTGAATTGTGCTTAATGAATCATATGGAGTTCAAACGTCAAGATTTTTTTTTCAAATTGCTTTCAGTTGTGCAATAGTTCTTGATTGTCGAATGGATGAAATGCGTTTAAAGCACGTTTGATAGAAATAGGAAGAATAATAATAGGAAAAAAATTATTAAATTCTGACAAAATATTCATGGTATGTGTTTGAGAATTAACTCATCTATTTATTTATTTATTTTTTTAAAGGAGAGAAAATAAAAAGTAGAAAACAATAATGGAATGATTCAAGCGGAAATAGCTGCTTCACCTTTCTATCGTTTCATCATAAAGTTACTTGTGTGCCACTTTCATAACTAAATAAATTAAGGGAATGAAGCTGTACACCATGAAAATATAAATAAAAACAGATTAATTTTTGAAAGATAAAATAATCTGTTTTTACTTTACAGTAATCTTAAATGTGTACTGCTGTTAGTTCACATATTTTACAGCACTTTCATATTACTAACGTAAGTATTTTTGGAGTGAACGTTTTACATATATTTTAGTTAAGAAATAATGTTTTTTGAATACATAGTGATGTGATATAGTTTTCAGCAATATATTTAGAGATATTAATAAAACTAATTTGTTGAATTTATCAATAAAAAGCTGCAATTAGTTTTTTTTAAATTTAAATAAACAGTGTAATATTTTGAAAATTAGTATTTATAATTCTGCATAAAATTTTTCCTAGATAGACATTTTAGAAAGAAGAAAGTTTTTAGGTATTGTTATTTCAATCATAAAATGTAAATGCACAAAATTTAATGCAAACAATTGCTGAAACATTTTGTATCTGAAATATTTGTATCTATCATTACATTTTCAAATAAATTCATGAATAAAACTTGTCTGAAACATTTTATTAGCTTTTATTTATTGTGATGCCTTAAATATCATCAAACATGCTTTTTCACTTAATATTCATTTAAGATAAATGCAAATTTTTTTTGGATAACTATTAAAAAATGTAATATTTTTTTAATTTTAATGAACTTTATAAATTAACTTCAAGAAAACAAATTATATTACCAAAGATGCTTTAAAATTTACTAATTTTTCAACAAATGTGATATTCAAATAAAAATATTAAATTCATAAATTTATTCTACTTAATATTGTGTGGTTTTATAAAAGTTTCTAAGATTTAAAACATTTTAAAGTTACAACAAAAAGTTTAAATGATATTAGAAATTACTGTGCAAAATTGAGTAATGGGATAAAAATATTTATATCAGAAAGCTTATGAAAAATTCATGTAATAATACAAGTACTTATATAAAAATTTATCATTTTTGGATTTACTCAAACATTTATTGAATGTTAAGATTAATAAAATTTATGTGGACCATCATCCAGAATTTTGTTTTTTTCACAAGACTGAAATTTTGAATGAGGTAAACCAACCTGTACCTTACTGATGTCTTTCTATTACAAATGAAAAAAGCTTAATAATTATCTTGTTTCATGGTCATAAAATTACATGAAGTATGAAATAGGTAACTTAATTCTGAAAACTTGGTTGGGATATTAAAACTAAATATTAAATATAAATGTTGTACTTGGTTATATGTCAAATTGAGAATTTGAAAATCCGTTACTTGTAATTTAATTTTTTTTTATTTAAATTCAGATGAGAATTATTTAAGAAACTTGATTTAACTACATTATTTTGCTGAATAATGAATTAGCTCTATTTTCATATTCTAGTTTGTTTTCAACATTAGGGCCACTTTTTTCTTAATTTGCCCATGTTATTTTAATTATAACATTCTTGACAATTTTTTACATTATTTTTATTGTTTGTTTTTATTTTTATTATTTGGTTGTTCTTTAGTATTTATGTTTATTGTTCTTTTTTTTTTCAAATTCAAATTCTTTTTTTAGGCTTTCTGAATTTGAATGAATAATAGTTCTAGAGTAAACTTGTAATGTGTTCTCTTGAAGATATCAAATTAAATGCAATTTGTTGGATTAAAAATTATTTTATTTGAATTTCTATTCATAATTGTATAATTAATTTTTTGTTTAAAGAAAAAGAATAACATCTTAATTTTCCTAAAAGATACAAACCTTATTTCATATCTTTTAGAAAAATTAAGATGCCTTTAGGTACCATTTAGTAAATAATAACTAAATGGTACTAAAGTAGTAAATTATAACTAAATAATACCTAAATGCAAGGTACTAAATTATTCTCTCTCTTACAATGTATGACTTTCATTTATTACTAATGAACAAAGAGTATTAATATATTTCCCTTAAATTACAAGCAATGATAAAAAATGAAAATTAATAATATATTAATGAAAATCTTAAAGTTATCAAAAATTTTTTAACTGAGAACAGAGTAAAAGTAATCAATTCAGAGAATTCCTATTGAATATACTTATATATATAAAATGTATATATATATCATTAAAAATATTTAGATATTGCTCATAAACTCAATTAATAATGTTCCTCATTTTATTTCTTTTAAAAACTACATATATTTAAGTACAAATAATGATTCAATATTAGGGAAAAAGTTTTGAGAATATTATGGAAATTTATTATTGCAGTAAAATAATGAATGTTAATGGCAAAAGCTAATTCATGTTGTAATGAAATTATAGTTTAAGAAACTAAGTTTTTCCTATGAAACTTATAATAGTAATAGAGAAAATAATTATAAAGAAAATGTACTTTCACTTTCACAACTTTCACTTTTTTTTAAATATCTAAGAATCTTTTAAAAAGGAGCAACCATAATTGTTGCTCTGTATCAAATTATCTCTTACCATAAGTATGGATGCTTGAAATAGTTTAAAATCTATTTTAACTGTTGGTTCTCTTTAAATCTCATCCTGTGAAGAAAGTGATTGTAGAGCAACATATCAAACTAAATTGATAAATACAAAAATTGTTATGGATATCATTACTAATATATAAAACTAAAAATATTTATAAAAGATAACTATATGTAGTTCTTAAAAAAATGGTAAATTAAAAAAAATTGTTCTGATTTCTTGTAATTCTTTTTGTATTTCTTATGCATTTATTTTGTACTATAATTAATATATTTATTAAATATACTTTTAATGAATTTTAGTCCAATCAGTTATATTATGTAAGCATTTATCTATGTGCCTAAATCTCTTTCCTCTTATGAATTTTTACAAGATTGTTTTTAAAATATAATTTTTGACACAACTAGTCCTTTTTGGACCTTACGCCACAAAACCCAAACAACCAACCAATCAATCTTATGTATTTTTGTAGACTTTAAACTACCTTTATATTTAGAATTTTACAAGACTGGAGGAAAACTTCATGATACTTCAAAAATTGAGGTTTTAGAGTTAAATTTTGGGATGTTTTTGTGTAAAATGTCATAACAGGAAATTTTTTATTCTAAGTTTTAACAGTTTAGTCTTTATCAGACTATAAAAAGTTCTATACATTAAATTCATGAAAATTTTTAAAGGAGCAATTTTTCCTTTATTAAGTTTTAAAAAATTCCCAATATTTTAGAGGCATTTTTTTGTTTAAAACAAGTTCAAGTTAGTTAGTTTTGTTTGTTTAAAAATTGAAGTAGATATTCATCACAATTTATTTTTATAAAAATAATTTTATTGTTTCAGTTTCATCTTGAGATGAACAAAATATTCCTTTAACATTTTTGTATTATATTGAATATAAAAAGAAGTTTTCTTCTTTTTTTTTTATTCAAATATATTTAGCTTATTATATAAATATTTATTATAGGTGGATAATTAGAATCTTATGATATGGATAGTGTTGATTTAAATTCAATTCCTGCCGAAGCACTTAATTGTTCAACTCGACTTTTGCTTGGGCAGTATTTAAATCCAGAACAAAATTTGCTTACTAAGGATGGCTTTCCTAGAGATTATCGAGGTTTGGCAGAACAAATGGGATTTTCAAATATTGAAATTAGGAATTTCCAGAGAAATGAAAATCCTACTCTTAAAATTTTAGAAGCATGGACTTCACTTCCTCATACAACAATAGGACAACTTGTTGAGTTCATGGAAAATATTGGACGTCATGATATTGTGCAAGACCTCATGAAAAAATTCGGTGAGTAACAGTTAACACTGAATTGAGAAAATTGAAATTTTTTAATAGTACTAAATGTGTAGCTATAATTATTTTAATATTTCCTGTGATTGTATCCTTTTATTAAAATATGAAAGACATTTATTTTCTCTCTATGAACTTCTTTAAACAAGATGATCATAATTTTTTGCAGTTTTTTTAGGAAGTTTCATAGTGTATTCAAAACTTTTATTTGTAATCATTAGCAATTTTATTTTGTTTTTGACAGTAAAATTTTTCCTCTGATATATTTTTGCATAAAAAGTTAGGCACAATGTATCATACCAAGCATTGTGCCCAACTTCTTATGTACAATATCTTGGAAATGTATCTTGGCTCAGCTTGTCCTCTCTGGACCTTCTGCCACAAAACCCAACCAACTTGGAAATGTATCATACCAAATCAAGGGAAGTAATCAAGAGAGCAGCTTAGTTTAAATTTTCAAAACTGGACAATTAATGTTTGCTTTAAGCTTAAGGTAATCTAATCTAATTTATAATCATGAACCTGTATTTTGACAATGACAGTTATAGTGAACCTATATTAAAAAAAAATTGTTCAAGGCAAGGCAATATGGTATATATAATATATATTCAAATACTTTATTACTGTCTTTATCTTAAAACTGCTGGCTGTCTATATTCAAGATGATTTCAGACTTGTTAAAAAGGCAATATTAACTGTCTCAGAGTATCCTTCAACTAATTGTTACATTTATAGCTGACGCTATGCAAAGGAGTATTGGATACTTGATAAACTCCATGCCCCATTAAGTATTGCCAAGCTACTTATTTAAGACAAGTGTAGTTTTGTAGTGATATATTTTTATTTGTGCAAACACTGTGCATGTGCCAAGTTTCATTTTCACGACTCAATTTACTTGTGTGTATTTATTTTTGCTATCAAAGTCTATTTTCGGTTATAAATTTTTAAAAATTGCTCACTTATTTACACATTTTAATTCATTTACAATCATATTATTTTAATTAAAAGATATTGACAATTTTTAATTTTGTTGATTCCAGTAAACCGAAATTATTAATTTCTTAGATGTCTTTGTGTTTAACAACTGCCACAAAGAAATAATTATCATTAAATTTTCATTATAGCAAGTGTTACTCTTTAATTTATGCATTTACTTATAATTTGATGAGTGCTATAAGATGATTATAAACTTTTGTCTTACTGAATTTAATTAATTTTAGAAATTAAATTAATATAATCTTGGATTAAAAAATCTACTATAATGGTACTAAGCATATTTTAAACAATTTAGTATTTTCTTCTGATTAGTATTTTTAATTAACAGAAAATGATTCAAAGTTATTTTTACGAAAGAGCCTGAAATATCAGCAAGAAAGTCCCCTACAAGTTCCAGAAGGTAAGCCTCTTGTTTGTGTAATATTTCTGGTATTTTATCATTGTATATTTTATAATATTTTTTTACCATTAATTTTTAATTATTAAATGCTTAATTAATAAAAATATTAATTATTTAATAATAATAAAAAAATAGTAATAAAAAATTTATATTTATTAAAAATGTGTAATTAAATTAATTTCAATAAAAATATTAATTTAAATTAATCCATTCATATTTTATTATGTTTTCATATGCAGTATATTATTTATTATTTTTTTATTATCAAATTTAAAACATTTTTTTTCCTTGCTATTTTCCACTGTTTAACTAAATAACAAAATTAGACACAATTTTTAAGTTATTTAACACAAAGTAAGGTTAATAACATCTAAGATTGAAAATTTCATTGTGTTATTTTTGCTCATCTCTAAGTTACATATGATTGAAATATATTTTTAATAAATTTTGCCAATGATATAAATTTAAAATTTGTTGATTTCTTATAAAATTTCATTTAATATGAAAGGAATGAAAAATTTTTCCAGAAAGTTGAATTGTACTACTAAAATCAATCAAGCCATCTTTTTGTGTTTATTTTTATTTAAATTTCTGAAAGATTTATTGCACTTAGTCTATCTATAATAAACAATTTATTTCAGAAGTTAACTAGATTTACTTCAATTATTAAAGTACATTTTTTAATAAATTTTAACTGCATAAGACATGTCTCAGATGTGATAAATCAAATTTAATTTCATCATGAATCTATAATTTAAAAATAAGCTTGATTTGTTCAAATATGAACAATGTGCAACTGTACATGAAAATGTTTGAAGATGAAAAATTACTGAGGACAGTAATATGCCTTTATTTCTTTCAATATCTTTAACAAATACAATTAAAAAAACTAAAATAAAAGGAAAGAAACAGAGGGAGATGAGCTACTTTTTGTATTATGATTATTATTACTCTAAATTTAATTTTCATTATGGCATAGGAATTATGTATAATGAAGGAAACATTCACTTTAAACATTTATTTTATCATAGTTGAAGACTTAATGTTAAAATTCTGGTTCTCTGACTATATTAATAGGAATGGCATGTTGCATAAAGTTCTTAATGTTCTTCTATAGTGAAAGCATTTTTTTTTTGTAATCAAGTCATTGTAGATAAGGATCTGTGATATGAATTATATTTTTATTCTTGCTATTCAAAATTCTAAGCACACAACTATTAAATTATTTTATAAATAGTTTAATAGTTGTGTTAAAATGCAATAATTTTGAATTTATAACTATATTTAAAAATTCTACAATGTACTGTATTTTTTGTTCTCAAATTTTTTACTATAAATAATATTACAAAAATATAATTTTGAATATTTTTTGCAGTAACATCATGTCGAGTGCCTGATGCTCGTTTAGATGATTCTGATATTTTAACTCGTGAAGATGCTAATACAGGAGGTTAGTTATTAAAGCATTTTGTTGAAAATAATTCATTAAGTTAAAATATTTTATTAAATAAATTTTTTTCCTTTAATGTCATGAGAACCTTAAAATCTGTATTCTTTTTAAGTATAGTTTTAATTTAAGTTACTAAAAATAAATATTATACTGAAAGATGATGTACATACAATTAAAAATATCAACCGTTTTCAATACATTTTTATTATCATTTAGTATTATTCCATTTAATAATATTTCTTATATTTTAATAAGTAAACTGTAATACAACAAAAAATTTATTTTAAAGGATTTTATATATCATAATTAACTAAAAAATTTCAAAAAAATTTAGAAATATTTAACTTGATGAAATTTACACTATTTATGTTTAGATATTATTTTCCATCTTAAAAATGATATGAAAGTTATTTTATGCTTTCAAAAATTCATTTTGTGCATAATATAAGTAAAATACATTTTTTAATTGAATATAATGTAGACCAATAATTATTTGGGCAATTGTTCAAAGGAATTAATGAAATTCTGTGACATGTTACAGCTATCCTCAACACGATATGTGAAAAACAATGCAGCTATCATTTACGAGCATAAAATAAGTTAAAAATTTCCTTTTTTGTGAAAGATGTGATTTTCACTTATTGCAAAAATGCCAGATCTATGTGACATTTCCAATGAATTGTATTCAAAATCAAAAGTGGTTAATATGATTTGCATGTAGAAAATATGGAGTGACTGTTAAAATATATGTTATGATATATCTAATGAGATGGATCTCATTAGACATACAAAATAAAAAATGCTGGAGCAACGATTACCTGTCCCAAGTGATCCTGTGAAAACTGCACCACAGTGACCATGTCTGGCAGGAGTTTCAACAAGAATCCAGAATTCCTCCAATAAATTTTATTCATAAGAAGTTCATCTTAGTTACTACAATGTTCCATAATCCTTAGATCACTAAATTCAATAGATTAGCTTAAATAATGTGTGCAAAGGTCAACTATAGTAATCTATAGAAGACCGAAAACTGCAGAATAGTTAAATTCATAAGTGACTAATCAGGGTTCATATTTTGTTATTTGCTTTGTAAGAACAATGCTGATATTTACCATGCTTTTAATAAATTATACTATAGCTACAGTATATTTCAATGCAAGTGCTTTTAACATGAGAGATTATTTCACCTCATTACCTGGTTCCCATTGTTTTTCATTAAATTCAATAACCAAACTTAATGCACTATTCAATGATACCATGTGATATTTATGTTTTGTCAGTCTCACACAATGTTACACCTAGGTTGACAATCTTAGCCCTCAGTGCTTTGACAAATTATCCAAAAATCCAAATCATATCTCTTAAGCTTATTTATTTTAAGGCAAGTACCTGAGAGTTTCCTTTCTTGGATCCTCTGCCACCTTATATGTGGCTATACATTGTTTTCTATTTTTAATCCCAGAGTCCAATTGCCTATTTGTATGTAGTATATTAGCATTTTATTCAAAGAAATAATTTTTAAAAAACTTTTGTTGATGTATGACAGTCTTAGTAATAAATTTATTTATTATTTCATGAAAAATGAACTATCAATACAAATTTATAAATATTTGTAATATTTATTGTAATTAGTGTATAAATTTGCTGTATCATATAATTTTTCAATTTGGTGTTAATAATTCAAAAATATATGATGTTGCAATGTTTCTTATCACTTTATAATTTTTTAGTAAATAGTTTCAATAAAAAATATTAACTCATTTCACTTAAGTATATATCTAAACTTTAATATTAGTTCTTTTTAATATTAAATTTCTGAAAAAATGTTCTAGTTATTAGTTTAATTAAACTATTACAATGTACCCATATTTTGAAAATTTTTCTTCTGCTTCACAAGGACGTCACAATAAATTTTCATTATCCTGCCTTGTTAGTGTCATCCATCTTCCTGCTCTGATCATTTGGATGTCTTTTTCAACATTGCCTAGCCATTTAATGTATGGTTGACTTCTCATTTGGTCGCCACCTGGTTTTGAAAAAGTCATTTTTTGGTTGGTTCTCTGTTTTCTGACCTGCAGATAGTCATCTATGGGATTAGCTGTAAGGACATTGATGATATTTAGCTGCTTATAGAATTTCTTGTAAATTTCAATTGTCAAAGTTACATTACCTATATTCATTGATACACCAAAAAATTTTTCTCGTCATATTTCAGTACCATCAGTTTGTTCTCTTCTGATTTAGTCCGATCTCAGAATTCGCTTCCATATGATAACATTGGTCATAAAAGGATTTTACAGATATTTATTTTTGTACTTTAACAGAGAAGTCAACTTTTCTATGGGTTTTTAATCCAAAGTAGTATTTTTGCCATAGCAAAGCAGCTATTGATTTCAATACAGATGTCATTGTTAATAGTGAAGGCACTTCCAATATACTTGAAGTTTTCCACTGCTTCAAATGAATAACCATTAACTAGGTGTGGAAAAGAGAATCAAAGTATGTATTATTTATCTCTATATTTGGTTTTATCAATAGATGCTGAAGATAATTTTTTTGGATATGTTTTGATAATTTTTGAAACTAAGATAATTGACTTTTTTTTTTTCTTCTTTGTTATTTGTATTTTGTTAAAGACATTGCACATACGATTTTGACATTGCACATATATCATGTTATTTCATTCATAGTTTATAGGTTATTCAGTTTATTATTGATTCATAATTGAAACAGTTTTTGTTTTAACACTTATTTTGCCTGACTTAGTGACAGTAATTAAAAAGCATTATTCTTATTAGGTAGTTAAATATTTTAATTAGTAATTCTGGTTTTTAATATTTTTCTTGTTTCTCAAGGATTTGGAAAGCTTTGAAATACATATTACATAAGATTGAAGTGATATTTTGTTAATATTTTAACTCCTGATATTTCAAATCTTTTGTTTTTGTTTCACTAATAATAGTAAAATGTTCACGTTCTTCACATTATTTCAATAATAAACCTTATATAAGTTTCCCTTTAATATATTAATAGCTGTATGAAATAAAATTTGTATATAAGGATAAACTTCAATTATATTAAGAATTTTAAATGTAATGTTTCATACCATTATTATAGTTATTAAACTTTTGTAATAGTATTTATATTAATTAAAATCTTTAAATTTTTTATAATTCTTAAATTTGTTTTTTTAGAATATACTATATATGATGCTTTTCTTTGCTATGCTGATGAAGACCTACCATTTGTATCTGAGCTTGCTAGATTTTTAGAATCTGAATTTGTAGGTTTTAAATTGTTCATTCGTAATCGAGACATGTTGGCAGGACATAATGAGTATGAAACTAGTATGCAGTTAATACAGGAAAGGTACTGTCATTTTATTAGAAATACCTTATTGTAATGCATTTTTAAATTTAAGTTATATGCACTATTTGAATAATGTTTGGTTAAGGCTCATTTTCAAACAAATTTAAATAAATTTATTTATATAATTGCAAAAATTCTAACATTATTTCTTTAATTTCTCCTATTTTAGATGTAAACGAGTGTTGATAGTTCTGTCACCAGACTTTGTAAAAAGTCCTGCTTGTGAGGTTCAGGCGAGTTTTGCTGCTGGTTTAGGAATAGGTAACTATATAACAATAAAACATTTATTTTATGTAAAAAAATTTATTGGAACTTTTTTTAACTTTCTTAAATGTGGGAATTTAATAAGAAAGTTCTTATAGGAAGTTCCTGGTATAGTCATTTTTCAGTAGATAGAACTAAATATGTGCAAACAAAATTTGCAACTTTGTTGCTCGCTTTAATTTTCATACAATAATATTATACTGATAAGCAGTTTCTGTTATATAGCAAAAACTCTTACAAATTAGCAATGTTGATTTAATGTAAATTGATTTTTGCTGTAACTGAATTACCATATTAATTTGAAACATACATAATACAATTTTGATTAAAGAATATTATGAATTTATATAATATAAGAAGAAGAATGTTGAAATTTATAGAATGTTAAAAAGATGTCAGGATAACATTCAAGCTCTCTTTATATATAATAAGAAAATCTCAATTAAATTTCTTATATTTTGCAAAATAATTTTAGAAATTTAAGGAAGTCAATGAATGTTAAAAATTTTTAAAAACCAATACTTTTTTTTACCAGTAAATTATTACAAATATAAATAATTCTGTTATTTTTTTTTTTCAAATTCTGAATGTGTTTGCTTTCTAAAGCAGATGATTTTTTCTTTTTTTAAAATAAAAAATTTAAGAAAAATGAATGAAATCATTAAAATATTTAATATAGTTATAAATATTTATAACTGTATTAAATAATTTTAATGATTTTATAAATCATGTTCTAAAAAGGAAACACAATTCATATTACCTAGATCATTACTAAAAAAATTTGAATCATCTTTGAAATTTAATGAATAATTGATTAGTGAATGAAATAAATAATTGTAAATAAATATTAAATAATTTATTACACCTTAATGCTCATAAAAGGTAGTTTTGTTGATTACGAACGTTTTTTGTTGATCAGTGACTAAAATCTTTTCATTTTCATACTCTTAGCAGAATTAAAATTTAATATGAAATCAATTACATTTTGAAATTTAACATTCACAATAGATAAAGAAAATCAAAAGTTGTTTTGATGTGTTTCTTATTTCAAAAGACATTTTATGACATAAATATAAGTTTTCATCTTTATTTTTAGAATTTGTACTTTTTTCAAAATACTTATTTTGTACCCTATGAAATACTCACTTGAAATTAACATGCCACAAAAATTTATCTTCAGTAGTTTGTAAAAAATTGTTTTGATAGTTCTTAAATGATTTGATTTATGTGTTATTTTGATTTTATAAAGTTATTCTAAAGCTAATATTTGATTTCTAAAGCTGTAAAAATCATCTGTATTTTACAATTATATTTATTTTTAATAGATATTTGTTCCATTTTCAGACAAACAATTCCATTTTGAAAAATGTTTTTAAAGGAAACATAAAATTTCTTTTTTTATTTTGGCTTTCTGGTTATTGCAATGATATTTCATAAAGTTTTTTCTTGGTTTAGAAACTCTTATTATCAAAACAATTATTATTCTTTTTACTACCAAACAATAACTTGCGATACTTTTATTTTGCTTTTTTTTTTTTAGTTGTAAGCTAAAATTAAAGGACTTCCAAATTTTTTTTTTGTTCATTACATTTAATCATAACTTTTGTAGTGTAATCTTTGAATCATGAAACAACACAAAAAATATTGATCTTATTCTAGCATTTTAAAAAAATTACTGGTGTACAATTGTACTCTGTATTAATTTAAAAAATAATATGTTATTTATTTAGGTGGTTATTCAGAACTAGGAGTTAAATAAAATCACACACAATTGTGTATGAATTTACTAACCATTTCTTAAACATTTTTGCTTATTCTTTAATTTTAAAACTTGTTTTTTTCATTTCTTTAAAATTTAAAACCTTTTTTTGATCTTTTTTACCCTGAATTTATGAAACTGATGTATTTAAAGAAAAAAGGGCTATATCAAATAAAATAAGTAATTTTTTTCCTTGTAGTTTGCAAATTATGGTTATGAATGAAATTCTAATATTTAGACACATATCAACTTTTTTTAGTATCATGAAATAGTATGATCAATAATTGTAAAATCATTAAACCATGAGTCAGAAAATTAAATTATGTTTAAAGTTATTTACTCTTTTTAGATGAAAAGCGTAGAAAGCTCATTCCCATTATTTACAAGCCTTGTGAAATACCACTTATGCTTAAGTTCATTTCGAAGATAGATTTTACAAAACCAGGATATCTTAAAGATTGGATTTGGGAAAAACTTATTTCTTCCCTGCAAGATGGTCCTTCTTCTACATTTATATCTGTTGAAAGGAGATATCCACCTGTGTGCAATTTTTTACAATTTGAAATGAGTTCACAAGATTCTGGTCATCCTACTATAACATTTCCACCTACCACTACTTCATCAGCTTTATGTATCGCTAGTTCCAGTGCTTCCTACCCACAGCCAGCAATTGTACATGAAGAAACACAATCTGATTCTGCAATAAGTTCAGTTAAAACTTCAATCAAGCAGAAAACTAAACTGCAAAATTTTCGCTTTTGGAAATCACCCAAAAAGGGTGATACTTATAATGGAAATAATTATTCACCATCAACATCAACACTTTCATCATCCAATGCTACAAGTGGATTTCACAGTCAACCTTATGATGGCACTGATAGTTTGGTTGGCTTACAAAAATCCTCTATTCAAAATACTCCAATGTGACTTACTTTATAAAACATTGTTTGTGGAAAAAACAATTTGTTTTTGGGGAAATTTTATATATGCCAGCTGTGCTTAAATATTATTATGTTACTTTTTTAAATATATATGTTTTTAAATTTTTATATGAAATGTTTCATTTTAGAGTTGTATCTCAGAAGGAATCTAACTTTTAACCAAAGGCAGTGAATTACACTTGTTATTAAGTAATTATGTAATATAAATTTATGGAAATCTATTTTACATGCATATACATATTTATATATACTGTAAATATATATTTTAAGTATGTTTATATTTAAGTCTGCAAATAGCATATTTTTATTACAATTCATATTTATGTATATGTACATACACATGTATGCAGATCAATATAATATAAATGGTACAAGAAGAAAATAATTTTATAAGTTAATAACACATATCTTCCAATCTTCATAGAAATCTTCCATGCAGTAAATAATTTGTCTAGTTTTGATGGAAAAATATTTATAAATTTCATAGGTAAATGAGTTTTTTGAAATTTTATCGTCCAACAAGTAAAACTTATTAATATCACCAATAAAATTATATTTGCATTTATATTTATCTCTAAAGTAGAAATCTTTACATTCATTCATACCATTGACATTTTTGGTTAAAAATTGTGTTGCATTTCATTAAAATAAAAATTAAATATATATTCACAGTTAATATTGATGAAATTATTAAATATATAAAAAATGAATAACCGAAATTGGCAAACAAAAAATTAATAAAACTAATAAATTACAAAAAGGTTTAGTGAAATTATCTATATTCTAATTTTATTTAATACAGAGTTTGTGTGTGTGATTTAAATTTACTGTTATTTTTTTAATTAAATAATATATTAAATCTCTTTAATTTTTGCTTTTAAATATCATGAGTGTAAATAATATTATTAAAATTAAATTATATACAGAATCTATATATATAACAACTGATGAATTGTGGAAAGTACATTTTCATACAGAAATTTATAAAGCAGAATTTCTATGAGTTAAAGCATGTTATGATAATTATTTACTCAGTACTTTATGCTAAGTTTGGTAATGGCTGTGTGTCATTTGGTTTCTCCATTACCACCTACTACAAAAACTCGGAAATTCTTTAGGGGACAGTAGGGACCAAGGTTGACTACCCCTGAACTAATATATGAGATTAGAGGGGAAAATTTCCAAAATGTTTGCAAGAAAAAATGAAAAAATTTGTTTTAGATTAGAAAAAAAAAATATTTTGTTTTATATAAATACATGTTTGATGTCATGCACATAAAGTTCACATATATGTTAATAGCATCATTTCTTTTATATAATCCAGAATCAAATATGTATGAAATAATTGATATTTTACAAAGCTTCTTAGATTATTTACCTCAGAGAAATCCATTTTCTTAGGTATTAGAAATAATTATTCCTTAAAATTGATGAATTGAAGCTTACAGAAGTAAATTTTTAAGAGCTGCATTAATGTAATTGTAAAATTTTAACAATGTATGGAAGAAATTCAAGAAACTTATAGCACACGAATATTTTATTTAAAACTTGATACTTTTACAAAGTGAATATGTTATAAAGGATACAAGAAATTAATATTGTAATTATTTAAATGAATATTGGTAAATTTAGATTACTGAATATATAAATGTTAATATTGTAGTGCAAATTATATAAAAATTTACATAATTATCATTCTTGACACTGTTTTAAAAATTGTCATTTAATGAGATTGATATGTACTTTATATACCTTTTGTGTGTTTATATATTTTTATATGCAAGTTCATTAGTTTGTTAGTTATGTTTTGAAAATATTTTGCTAAAAATTTTCTCTTGGGATCATTATTAATAAAAGTATTTTAATATTTATTTCCTACATTTACTGATTCTTCTATACAATTTCAGCTTACAAGTTAGCATAAATAGATTTTTTAGACCAAACTTTATATATATATATATAACATCTTTGACAACATAAAAATTTCATAAAATTTAACTTTTTAGTAGCAAACCTAAAATTGATTTTAGAAAAGAGTAAATATATTCTAGAAATTTATGATCTTTATTATTAAATTAAAATTTTCTATATATGTAAAATTTATTGCAGCAAAACATGAGAAAGTATCAAAAATAATTTTATAATGTAAAGAAAACACTATGTAGTCGCTGGACTTTAAACTTCTGTTTCATAGAATTTACTAATATAAATTACTTTTAAACCAGCTTTACTGATAAATAATAAGTAATTTTGCACTTTTTTTTTATCTACATCAATTTACACTATAGCAAAATTTAATGCACAATATAATATAAGTTTAAAGTGAATTTTTAATTTTACCTTAAATTTGATATACCCTATTGCTTTGACGTTACAATAACTGAGTACCAATTTTTTAAATAATGGCATATTATAAATTATTTTCATTTTATTCCAATACATTTTAATTAGTAACTAGATCAAAGAAACTATTTTATACATAAATAAAACATTTTATTCAAATAATAAATATATAAACATTTCAGGAGGAACTATGCAAACAATCATTCCAGGAGAATTAATAAATTCTTAGGCCTGATCATTCCATTCATTATGATTTATATCAAAATCTACCATCTTTAATTTTAAGTTCCACCACGTATTAAATAAACCAACATCTATTATCCTTTTATAAAACGTTAAATAATGTGGTTGAAGATATTTGCATTGAGATGAATAAATATTGCATTCTTCACTATAATCCGCTTTCCAAATTAGACTGAAGAACAATAAATCCATTCTTCGAAGCAAACCTTGATTCTGAAATCTAGCCAAGTCTATAATGTGATTTTCTGATATAGGATTCCGTATAGGGTCTCCAACCATTGCAAGATCAGTCATGTTTTGCAAATAATAGTTATAAAATGATTGTTCATCTGGGTTCATTTTGATTGCTGCGAATAAGATGCCTAAACCTAAGAAAAAATTTACATTACTTAGTAAATTATTTCAATATGCAATAAATATATTTAAAAAATTGAATTATCTGAAAACTAAAAGAATATCTTTGTTTTCTACTAAAGTCTTATCTCTATATAAATTTTCAGTGTAAAAATAAATAACAATAACTGCAGTTTTTTTTTCAAAATTATTCATTTAAAAAAGCAACAATTTTTTTTTAAAATAGCATTTGCATTAAAAAAAATTTCAATTGTGAAAACATTTACTAATTTTCTATTAAGATTGCAGTTAAAACCATTTTTCTTATTTTATTTAGTGCTGAACACTGATTTTCTATTTATCAAATTAATTTCAAAATATTGAACAAAGTAATTAGTTTTTGGGTAAAAAACCAATTAATTGATAACTCAATTCACTCATTTGCTTTTAAATAAAGTAAAAATTCTGATTTAATTATAAAAAATGATTGACAGGAAATAGAAGTTAAAAATATTTTAAAATAGAACTTTTATTTACAAAATTATTTCTTTTAAATACATTGCTTATGTTTCTATAAATTCATTTGTTCATTTCAAACAACACATTATTTATAATTACAATTAATTTTATTGAGCCATTTGTGTGAGTGTGAATATTTTTAGGAACGCCATTAATTTTCACAAATTTTTTGGTCTCCATGAAGAATAAGATGATGCAACTTTAATCAATTTTATTAAATATTTAATTTTTATTGTTTCAATCTATTTTTATTTTATTCATTGATATTTTAAAAAATGATTGGATCTGCAATGACAAAACATTTAAATGAATTGTTTTAGTCTAAAAGATATTCTTTTATATAAATTTCTTAAAAAAAATTTTCTCATACACAGTGAAGTAATTACCTAAATATTTATATTGAGATTTAATCGATTTTGAAAACATCGAATAAAACATAACTACTATATTAACAAGCACATTCATAGATTTATAATATTCATTTATAGATTCAAATTCGTTTTGGTTGTATTTTATCAAATACCCTTTTATCAGCATATTTTAATCCCTATCCCAAATAGTATAAAAAATATGACTTTATGGTTCTAAAAGGCCTATCGATGATTAATTTCTATTAATTTAATATTACAGCACACAATGTAAAATCATGTAATCAGTTATTTAATATTAGATGTCAGCCTGATCAGAGGAAGTAAATTAATATAGTATTGCATGTAGAATCAATATTTATCCGAAAATTATATTACATTTTTCAACAAATCATTGTAGACATTTATGATGTATTTGTCAATTGTTCTAAATTTTCAGTTTTTCATAACAGCATGCTAATTCTAGTTGCACTATAGATTATTTATCATATACCAAAATGAAATTCTATGATTATAGAAATAATGGGCTAAATCTTAGGAGCCTGCTCCGCAATAAATGCACCAGAATGTATTTTTGCAATTTTATGATGTAACCATTTGCAAAATATGCTTGGTGTCATAGTAACCCTAGATGCATTTTTCATTTACAATTGAAATATAAATGTTTGAAGTTGTTTTGTTTTGAAAGTGTCAAACTGTTATTTAAGTATATAAAGTTATGTTTTTATGCACTTCAAGTTGTATTTTTTAAAAGTATATCAAATTGAAAAGTTTGAATTTTAATATGTAGAAAGTGGCAACATAGATAGTGATAAATTTAATGTACATTTTTTAAAATTCTCCTGCAAATAATAATTTAGTGATTTAGGAGTTATTTGATTAAAAATGCTATTTACATAATAATTTATGAGTATTGTGTAGATTTTGACATTTAGATTTACCATGAATTATAAGGCTTAAACTTGAGTTTTCATAAAAATGTATATTTACTGTATTTTCCTTACTTATAATCGGCAGTAATGTATAATTCATTGCGATTTTTTAGGCGAATAATCAAAAATATATACTGCTGATAATTTGGGTGTCACATAAAATAAAAAATACACAATATGATTAAAAATTAAATTGTACAGAAAAAACATTTATTATGAAAAAGATCTGTTTGGATCCATCTCATTGCAAAGTGTGATAAATGTAGATGATCAAGAGTGATAATTCCAAGAGGATTCTAGTAAATTTTTTTAGTTTATAATAACATTTAAAACAAGGTTAAACTGTATGTAAAAAGTAAAATATATTTGTTTCATTAATAATTAAATGATTTTTTTTTGTACTGCATATTAAATACATTTTCTTTTGTAAAGTGTCATCTGCTATTTATTTAATGAAACATAAATAGCATTTCTTTCAAAACTTTCTTGTAAGCTTTTCTGATGGAGAATGTTTTATATCAGATTATCCACCACGATTTACAATATACACAATGAAATTCAAAACTTTCTTCACACATAATCCACAGATTATACACAGGAAACTACAATAATAATAATATAATTAGAAACTCAAGTTTCTTCATAAAAGTATTTTTTTATTTACACTATTGATTTAGCTTTATTGCCCGATTCTCTCCTCGATTCTATTTCCACTGATGTTTTTTTATGGTAGTGCTAATTATTAATTAAAAAGAGTTTTCCTAAAAATATGTGTGTTATTTATGTTGCAGATTTAGCTTCATTATCCAATTGCTTTTTGCTCTAGAGTGAATGAGATATAGTTTATATTTGTTTTTTAATGTGTAATTTTTGAAATATTGGTTTCTAGTTATTAATATTTTTATACTTCTGTAATAAGTGATTATAATGAAATATTTAAAATTTTGATACCTGAAATCTAAAATAGAGATTGCAATGTTTAAAATTTGAGTTTGAGAATAACCAAGATTTTTAAAATGGTATATTTTTGAAGGTGACATAATTTAGGTTAGCAAGATAATTGTGCAGCACTCAACACAAAAATGTAAAATTGTGTCATGCCTGTAACAGCTCTTGGGATTTTACAAAAATTGAAATGTCAATCAATTTTACTTAAAAAGAAACAATTCCTTTAAAAGTATAATACTTTAAACTGATATTATGTTCCCCATCAAAATGCTAAGTTTATTTGCTTCAATTTTTAAGAATCTATTAGAATATGTCAATTTCAGTGTAATTGCACAGCAAAAACTTCTGAATTCTTTGATTGTTTCTGTAAAAATCTGCCAAAGTTTCTTAGTAATCAGTGTTTATGCATTACAATATAAACAAAACCAGTTAATAGACACAGGGAACTGACGAATGAAAATAATTTGAGTATATAATTTACAATGGATGATCTTAACACATTCGCTGCCACTGACGCGCTGGCGCGTCAGCATAGCGCTACCTCCCATGCCGGTGACGCTCTGGGACGACAATCGAGTATGATAAGTAAACTGCTTTAGTTTTAGTTCGGATTTAGAGGTTGAACGATGAGGTTTTTGTGGCACGTTAGTGAAGCATTATTTTTTAATTATTATTAGAAAAAAAAATTTCTTTTTTTCTGGCTTTACTATTAAAATATTAGGAACGTTTTTTATCATTAAAACACTTTTTTTAAATTCGGCTTCTGAGGATGGATATATAAATTTTAGTGGCAGCGAATGTGTTAATTGAAAAGACAGTGAAATGATTTATGTATTAAAAGCAGTTAAATTTATTTTAATCATATATAACATATACATATGTATTTAAATAAAAATAAGTTATACTTATTTTTTTATTTTTAAATACATATGTAAATTTGTAATACTCTAATTTTTTTAAGTAATACTTAAAAAAACTGTATTCTTATATATTTGCATATTATTGGTTAGTAAAATTTTATGAATAATTTGATTTTCACTCAAAACTGATTTATTAGGATAATAAATACTATTTATGTAAAAAAAAATTTGGTAATTTTATATAACATTGCTGAATTATCTAACAGTACCCCCAGCACTTAATCATGCTTATAATTACATTGATTTTGTTACATTGTATTCAAATTAAATGTAGAAAATTGTGTTTGAATAATATAATATATAACAGGAGTAAGAAAATATGCATGTAATCAATAATTATGAATAATTTGTACATAATTATAAAAAAGCTAAATGTTTTAATTGAAAACTAAATTTTAATAAAAATAAGAAAGACAATTTAATACTAAACTTAGTGTTACGACAGCCCATATGGGGACCAACCATATTTCATATATATATACTTTCATAATGAAAAAAATTTGTTTTTAATGGAATTTGTAATTTAATAGATTTAGTGTCTTGTCAAATGGATTTATTCTATATTGTCACATTTTATTAAACATAATTCAAAATTAGTTTTAAGATATATTCTTAAATTAATTTTTTAACAATAACCTACTAAATTGACAAAAAAATAAACCTTTCAGTTTTAATCATTAAATTATATGGCACACAGAAATATAATATGATTTTAATAAGTTCTTTATAAAAAAACAAGCATTATTATCAGGTGAACAAATATTTTAATACCTGAACAAATAACCATGGTTTTTCGAGGTTTGGCTTTTGATTCTTTAATTGTTTCTATTGTCACAGTTTTATAGTCCAAAAATAATGCTTCCCAAAATTGACCTGTAATTAAATTATTTTAATGGAAAAAACTAAATTGCACAAACAAAATATTTTTACATTATAATACAAAACATAATTTTACATCATGAATTAAAAATGAAAATTTCATTGGTTAAAGTGTAAATGAAAAGAGCAAGTGAAATTTGAATTTAGTTACAGTATGTTTTCGTTCATACAAATTAAAAAATTTAATCCTTTTAAAACACAGGTTTCTAGAAATATATAATTCCTAGAAAATGTGTATTGCGTGAAAATATTATGTAAGATTTAGAACTAATACATTAGAAAACTCAATTATTTTAAACTTATTTAAGGAATTTGTTTTTGTAGAAGTTTTCAAAAACAAAACGTTTTTAGAATACTATACATATTTTAACTGTTACAAAAAATATGTGTTTAACACAAAATATAAATTTTTTTAATATAACCCTAGTTTAATAAACTACTTGTGCCTAGAACTTCATGCAAGCAAACAGGAATGCTTCATTGAATGATATATAGCCATTTCTAAAAACATTTTATCCTTTAAACTTTTAACACTATTAAAAAATCTGTGACTGGTTTGTTTTGTTAATTTTGACAATGTCATTGAAATTTCTCAAGTTTTGCAGTTTTCTTTTTAATTTTTTCAACTGAAATACTTTTTGGAAAAATGATTCTATATTTTCAGCTAAGATCAGGTATTTTTTTTTTCATTGATACCAGGCTACCTAATTGTCCACAAAATTGATATAATTTTTTTAGATGACATTTTTTTATTTAATATTTTTCATCAGCTCTTTCTTCTCCTAAATCTTGAACACTCTCAACAACCATTATGAAAATCGAAAGTACCTTCAAATAACATATATTTGTTTCTTCCTCCATTCTTCTTTGCAACCCAAGAAAAAGTATAGAGGAGAAAACAATGGATCTGATAGTGCCTGTACAAAGGAAATATTATTCTGTAACTACAATTTCTGTTTCAGCTTTCTAAGCCATATTTTAAAGGATTATTATGATTTTGGAGAAAATCTTAATATGAAAAATTAACCAATTATATAGGTGAATTAAGCAATCTTATGAATAAGTGTTTTGTTACTAGAGAAACTAGTCTCAAAACTAATGTTTAGCCTTCTTAATCTAGTTTTATATGTAAATTATGAATATCCGAGGTGCAATCTTTTTGTAAATATATCTATCGGCTTCTCAAGCCATATTTAACTTTGAATGTGTTTTGGAATGTTAAGGAAAATAAATTAAAATTAACATCTGTAAATTTGTTAATGATTATTACTCTAAACCTTATGCAAACTGTTTTACAAATGGATTATTATTCTGAAATAGAAGGAGGAAATCTAGTGCCACATTAAAAAATTATCCATGATTGAATTTCCAAAGTTGTAATAAGAACACAAATTTATAAATAAGCTAAAAATATTTTCTAATTTAGTTGAAAATGACTTTACCTTCTTTTCTCACATGTTTAATGTTTATGTTCTTAATACTTTTATTCATATACTTGATTGCATTAACATAATTCCTTAGATAATTGAAAAACAAATCATATACTTTGCAATACAGGCTTTTCTGAAAAAATTTATTTATATATAGTTTTTTAAGGAAAGGCCCTGTTTTTTATTTTAAGGAGTACCTAGTAAGAAATGAAATAATTTTTTTCATTTTATCTAAATAAGTTGCAAAATAATTTATTTCCTAACTTTACTGGTAACAGTAATACCAAAATCTAATAGTTGGAACAATAAAATATTAGATTGTTGGAATATTATTCTGATATTGGGATGATATAAAGCAATATTTATTTTACCTCAAAGAAGAAATTTCCTTACTTTAAATGGTAGGCATAAAACAATTTAAAACTTTCAGTAATGTAAATTCTTAAAATTGCTTTTCAATACTGACAAGTCTTTTTTATTCTCACCTTTATATGCAGAAAGATTTAAAAATGAACATTGCTACAGTTCAGCAAACACAATACCACACAGAAAGAGCATTATATAACCATATAACAGAAACCCATATAGAAACAGTTACGTTAACACTGAAAATTTGATATGCTACATATATTTGCTTTTATACAATGTTTCAAATTGTTTCTGAGTGAATCCCACTACCTTTATAAACAATTGAAACAGTCTCTAAATGAATCTTTGTTATAAATGACAAAAGCCATTTTGAAAATTTCAAACCATCTTTTGCTTAAAGTTATCTACTGGATTTCTTTCCTGGAAACAATAATAAGTTCTAACATAGAGGTGCCTTTTCTATTTTCACTGCAGATATAAAAGATACAAAAGTGATTGCACTTATTATTTTTTAAATTTAGATTGTTGCATTTACATTAATACTTTCACAAATTCCAATGAAAGATATTCTTTGTCTTTCCTTTTAAAACAAAATTTGTATCTTTATTTTGAAGGGAATAAAATTTTCACATAACACATTTTTTTTCAAAAATTATGTCTAATTGACATATATTGGGGCTGAAACAAGTTTTTCCAAAAACTGATATTGAAGAAAAATCTCTTTTCAATAAGTATGTAACGTAAATAAATCTTGCAAACAATTATGATTGGACTAAACAGACAATTTAAAAATGCAAGAAAAGTAAAAGCACTTTATCTGACAATTTATGAAGTGAAATATTTCTGCTTCTAAAATTTTTTCAAGCACTTTACATTAAGAAATATAAATAATAAGAAACATAAGGTACGTAATATTTATAGATCAAATTTATTTCTTACCCCATTTCTCAATTCTTCCCCCTTTATATTTTGCGGGTAAACGTAATCGTTCCTTAAATGCTAAATAATTAGTAATAAATGCTTGTTTTAATCTAACTATTCTTTGTAGCATCATGTTATATTTACAACTTAAATATTTATTTAAATGCTTTAATTGTAATTAATTGTAATGTTATTTTATAACTATAGAATCTTCAAAATGACGCAAATAGATTTAGTGTTTTATAATGAAACGTTTTTACACATGGTTAGGATACATCTATTTTCATCGCACCACATCTTTTCTACTATAAAATAACAATTTGCATGAGTAATGAACAAATCGAGAAGGGAAGGGGTTATCTCAAATTCATACAACATACAGTTACAAATAAAAAATTATTAATCGCATTTAATCTCAAAGCAGTAACTTATAGCATTTAATCTCATACACTAAATTTACGTCATCTTGAAAATGAAATTTTGGAGTATGCTTATTTTTAAAATCAAAGATTTGGAAAGAACAAAATGGCAACACTATTTTCCGTCAAAAGACGCCATTCTCCAATCGAAACATTGTAATGGATTGTGTTATCGTGAAGACGTGATGTAATTGTTTTTGTAAATATTTACTTGACCGGCTATTGTATAGAATAGAAAATAACGATTATCATCCTCTAGATTATGGATTCTTGTTTAGATATTTTGTATTAAATCTTTTGTTTTGCTTTCTTTCAAAGGAGTCTCAACGTAAGTTGTTTTTGTAGGATGACGTACAGTAATGAAGTCTTTTCTATATAAATCATTCTAATTTGAAAAGAAAATATCACATAAGCCGATGTATATAATTGACTTAAATTAATGTTTCTATGTAAACGTATTTGGTGGTGTATTATATGTCCTGACCACAACGTGATATTCATATAATAACAGCATGTACGCTAAAGGTAAAGGCTCAACAGTTCCTTCAGATGCCCAAGCGAGAGAAAAGTAAGTTTGAGGTTTAACTCATTTAACTGTCTTGTTAAAAGTTTATAAAAATTATGTTTTATCTTAAGTCATAGCATTCATTCATTTTTTTTTAACATAAATATTTATTAGTTGTCTATGCATCACAGAGGAATGTGAATTGCTACTTTTATTTTCAATTTTGAAGTGCTTTCTACGATATACTCATTGTAGTTTGATACTTCTAATATCATTTGTTAATGGTTATATTTATCTGACTACCTTTATAGTATTCAATAAAAAATTTCCTAATAATTGAGTAAACTATGTAATCTAAATTTTTGAGGGGATTATTATTTTTTATATCATATATTCATAAGGAAAGTAAGTGAAATCTTTCGAATTTAACTACCTAATATTATAAGATTATTATTTACAATTAAACTACTTTTATTTTTTTTCTATTAAGATGTGCTGTATGCCTTTATAACAGTTCAAAATGTATTTTTTTAATATAGACAATTGAATTTTATAGCTTGCTGTATAATTTAAATGTAAGCAGTATTGCTTAATAGATTCAAATCACAGCTCAATTTCACCTGTCTGGTTTAAAAATGTTTTATTTAATGTTAATTAATTAAAATGAAATCCTATTTGAGTGACTCAAAAAGGAATTTTTTACAAGGATCAATATTAAACAGTTATGATATAGGTATTATCAATTTGTCGTTTTAAAGTTTTTAAAAGACAATTATAGAAAATTTAAAATGGTTATAAATTTTATGTCATATATAATATTATTAGTTATAAATTTTATTATTTAAGTCAGTAGAAAAACAATTTATAAAATTTGTGTTATTTTCTGTCTGATAAAAATGCTGTACAAATTCTTTTCTTTGTGAACCAAGAGTTTATTTCTTAATTGAATTACAATGTATATAATTACACTGTAACTCAATTAAGATAAATTACTGTGTATATGTAAACTTAGAAATTTATTTGCAATGTTTAATGTTGAAATTAATATTTGTTCCAAACAGTTTGAGCTGGCAACTGAACAGTTAGAGTTTTAACCTTCAATTAAACGGTTCTTAGGTTCGAATCCCACCTTTGTCTTGGATATTGTAAGTGGTTTGTAATCCTTTTATAACTGTGGGTCCCAGTCTAACTAGCCTTTGTGTACAGAAAAATAATCATTGAGTGATGAACCAACCAAACAGTTTGAATTTTTCATTATTGCAGCTTAAGAATTCAAATTGAATTTTGTTACTTGCGCATTAGCATCATTGTAGCTTTTTAAGCAGTTTAAATTTCAAAGAAATTTCCTTATAATTAGAAAATTTCATTTTTAATTATAAGTAAACTTTTTGTGATTAATAAAAAAATTTTCTAAGTTAAATTTCTATTTATTTCTAAGATTAAGTGCTAATTCTACTTAAGTTTTGGAGTGAAATAAGCTGCAGTGTTGCTAATGTGTAAATACCATTAAATATATATTAATGTGAGTGAAAATAAACAAATTAAATGTTTTCTCACTGGAATTGAACATGGCAATTTGCTGCAAAAAATGAAATCTTTGACAACAAACATATATATAACAATATTTTTGATGTGGTATTAAATTAAAATAACTTACTATAAAATATAAATAAATTATAATATATAACTGTCAGGACTTTTATGGAAAATTTTTTAATATATTAATTTATTAAAATATATATTAATTTTTAAATACAAATATTGCGTTTGAATTGCTAATTTTATCTTTTCTGATGATATATGTTTAATTTTTTTAATTATGTACTGAAATAAAGTTTTTTACTATTCAGTTTTGTTTTAATTTTATTTCATAATGATGTCTGTACTCTAATAATTAAATTTTTCATGGCTAAAAAATCTCTTTAAAGTATACTTAAATTTTTAATTTTTGTGTTGTCATGCTGAAAATTTTTTTTTATTAATTTTAAATATGAAAGTAAAATAATTGCTATTTATGTAAGTGAAATTAAATTTTTTTAAGAGGGAAAATATACTAACAAAAATTGTCTAAAAAGTGAACCAATTAAAGAATTTCATTTAAATTGGTTTGTGCATTTTAATTTGCATTTAATGGTTTTGCATTAGAAATAATAAAGTAAGCTTTTTAATTATTTTTTTCTATTTACTTGCAAATATGTTTAGTTGATACTATAATAATATTTTATATTAATATAAATTTAAAAAGTATACTCATATTAGTTTGAGATATATTCTTTATATTATCAGTTTATATATAGTTATTTAATGTTTTAGCAATTGAAAAAAATTAAATGCCATATTCCCTAATTATTGCTTTTTTAGTAAGTAGCTGATGATATTTTTTTTAAAGTAGACACATTCATATTGAAAACTTAGATATTCATTAATTTTGTGTTTTATGGTATACAAGATAGATTCTTGAATTTCATTAAAAGTTTTTGTCTTTATTAAGAAAGTATGTATTTTTCAAAACCACAAATTGTATGTGAATGAGGTCAACTTTTTGTGGCTGTTCATAAAGGAGAAATGTTTGCTAAACTATAAAAATTATTTTCATAAAATTTTTTAAGCTTTAAAGGCAACAAGTTTTATATAATGAGCGCTTTTAATATTAATCGACCCTTAATAAAGCTAATTTTATTTAATTTAGTTCTTTTCATTTAGGATTAATTGTAAATGTCAGTAAGGATATTTTTTCCAAATATTCTAGTGAGTGAAATGCATATAGGAAATAATTGCTAAACTTGAAATCGTCAAATATCTTTAATTTTTCTAAATAAGAATCTTGTTTTATTTCTCACATTTTATGAATGAATATTACTTTTTTTCATAATTTCTCAGTTAAGTCTCATGTAAATGAATATTTATGTCTACTTGTTCATATGCAGCTGTGATTTACTAAATATAAATAAATAGCAGAAGATTGTATTTATTAAGTCTTATTCTGTAGGAATTTAGAAAGCAATAACTTTTTATCCAATGTTGTTTCATCCATGGATTTTCTTAATAGATTGAAAATTTCTATTAATTTTTGATAGTGATAAGTATCTTATTGGAAATTTATTATATTCAACTTAAAGCACTGTACAAGCATTAATGTGACATGAGTAATAAAGCAAAAAATAAATATTTTTTATTATAATTATATGTTAAAAATTTTCCATATTAACAAATTACAAGTTTCTTGTTGGATATAAAAAGACCATTATCTATAGTTTCATACAATTTTTTCTTGTATTAGTAATTTTATTAATTTCAAATATGTTTTGTCTAGTAATTAATTTTGTTTCTATGGATAATTTTACAAAAAATTTTTTAAAAATTAATTTTTCCCATTTACTTAAATGAATTTGAAATATCAAAATTTTTCTGATAAAAACTCAACAGTAGAAATTTTTCATTTTAAAAAAGTGGGTGTAGAAAGTATATATTGCCAACAATCATTTCTTAAATTGGATAATGTCATTATCTTTGTTATTACTATTTCTTATATAAAAACATATTGAATTTATTATTAATTTTAGTAGTTAAAATTATTTTTTCATAAAAATTCGAATTGATTTAAATAAGAAAAGTTGTAAAATATTGCATTCCTGTGATAGAAACTTAACCTAGCATTCAGTTCTCACTATAGGGGAGGTGTACTGAGTAATGGCCTTGACAGAGTTCAAATTAAAGCCTCTAGGCTTTTAACTGGTATCACCTATTCTATTCCTTTTTGTCCTTTATGTTCCATATTTCTACAATGGAGACAAACTTTGTTCTTTGTTCGGGTAAAATTCTAACATACATAACACATTTGGTGCAATTTTAAAAAATGTTGATAACAGCAGAATTAGGTATTGAAGTATGCCAACAACGAAATGATGTTTGTATGATTGTCACGATTTCCAATTTTCATTCCAAGTGCTGCACAGTAATCAAGCCAACCTATATTATGTAACTATGCGCATTCGAGTTACCAAATACCTATAGTTCTCAAGTTTAACTTTGCAATTATGTGCCATTTTAAGTTTCAAATATTTTATTGTAAATGCTTATTAAAGAAGTATTAAAATGCTAAAAATTAACTTCTAAAGATTACATTATAAAATGCGAGTATAAAATAAGTATCATGCAGTTGACAATGGGTTTCAACTGGGCAATAAAACTTTATCCATTACTTAATTATCAAATATTCTTCTTAAAAACTCAGATTTTGATTAACCTGACAAAGACACAAACCTTAAAAAATTACTGTGTATTGCAGCCTAGCACTAAAGTAAACTGGGCAATAAAACTAACTTTAATAAAATGCATTTTTATGAAAACTCAGATTTTAATAAACTGGGCAGTAGCACCCACCTTAAACAAAAACTTCAGTGTATTGAAATCTAGCCCTAGAGTAAACTGAGCAATAAAGCTTATATATAATGTAAACATACATTTTTATAAAAACTAGCTGTTCTAGTTAATGTTACATTCTGAATAAGTCTAAATATTAACATATAAAATATTTATAAACAATATTTTATATGTAGTATAAAATATTAAATTACATCAATATTAGTTTAATAAAATAACTCGCTTAGTCATTGCTTGCTGAATCATTGGCGCTGACCCAATAATACAGATTTTTTACAGCTTCTATAAATTCTAATACAATGTTTTCTAAATTATTACATGTAGGTTCCGTGAGGTACAAATCAATTTTCATTTATTATCAAACTTTTCATAACAAATATTTTCAAGACAAATGCAAATTCAATATATCTTCATCCATACTTATTTTTTGCTAGCTAATCAAATATTAATGAAAACATTTTGAAAATAAAATAAATTTATTTTATAAAGTTAATATTTGCTTTCAAAAAATAAATTTCGTTTAATAAACTTTTAAAAAATCAATCCAAACTAGCATTTAAAAATTTAAATTTCAAAATATAAACACAATCATCTTTTTCAAAAGGGTAAATTGCAATCAAATGAATATTGCCTACAAAGGGCAATAAGAATGAACCACAAAGATTTATTAATCTCAATACCTATTGGATCTCGCCAAACCAACAATCACAGATTGTAAATTTTACCTTCCTACTAAGTGTTGCTAATTTTGCTGAATTCATCAAATTACGTATTCTAGGATTCAGCCCCTTTCTTGTTTAAAAGAGTGCCAATTGCTTAAACTTTATTAAAATTGTGTGAGAATCCTACTTTATCATTAGGCTTCCTATGAGCTTTGTGTGGGTAGATTTAACAGTCACAATAGATTTCTAGATACTGCAATTATACTAAAGTATGTAATTAAGCAATACGTTTGGGAGCCCTTTATTAGTGGTTCCCCTTTACTCTTGGATATTCACATTCTGGAGTTTAAAGTTACTGTTGATATGAGTATGAGCAAATCTGGAATTATCCCACTTGCTTTGTTAATCTATTCTCTAAAGATAATCCACACTCTATCCCAGTGATCCCAAATCTATGACCCATTTGTCAGACACTAAACCATGATTGCTAGGCAACCATTTATTTACACTGAATTATTTAGATCTTCTATTTTGTGTGGGTAATTTGTATTCCCTTTGTATTTTTTGAAGTACTGCATTGATACTAAAATAATTTAAAATTATGCAACTAAAATAAAATGAAGAGCATGGACTAATTGTTTTAATGATGTGTTTGAAATATGATTAAACTTGACATCCTTACTAAGGATTTGGAAATGAATATCATGAAATATTTTCCTCAATCACTAAAACAATTTCAAAACACAGTTTTTTTTAAACTTGGTTGATATTTAAAGAAATGCAATTAAAAATGATTATGCGGGAAATAAAACAAGCTTTTGATGAAATATTCCAACAATTTAAAAGATTGGAAAATACTTTTCGCTTTATATATTTATATCCATTCAAAACAGAATTTGAATGAATGGTGTCAACCAAATTTATATGGCTAAGTATTCATAATTTAGAAACGAAATTAGTTGAATTTAGAACCAACATAGTGTATAAAACAATTAGTAGACTTGATTTCTGAAGAAGAAAAATGTAAAAGTAGTACAGATAATATTGATCCTACAGTAAAAATTCAAAATATTATATGAAAAGTATGGGAATTTTCACCAAATAATTTCATATCAATGAAAAAATTAGTTAATTCTATTTTAATAATGCTTGGGTCCACATATTCATGTGTTTTTTTAGGTGAACTTTATAAAATCATCTAATTGAAATAGACTTGACAGGGAATTAACTGAAAATAAACAGCAACAGATTTTTCATTAAATACTTTTTAATCAGTTTTATTATATAATTATATAAATATTTTAATAAATAATTATTCATTATATAAATTATATGTAATTATTTTACTCCTCGCTCATTCCACTTATTGCTATGTACCAAACATTTAAGAAATTTTAACCCTACTAAAAATTTTTATATTATTAAACTATATCCATTTTTACTCATTAAGCCATCTAAATTTTAAATATGTTTAGTTTTAAAAATACTCAGTTACACAATTTTAAACTTAACTTTGGAGCAAATAGGCATTTGTAACCCACTAGCTAGTCTAATAATTGTGAGCAAATTTGACACATCTCAAAAAAGCTTTTTTCATGTTGGCAAATGACAGCTCACAAACTGATAATAGCTAATGTTCTTCCCATTTTTATTGTAAACACTTCTTTTAAGGCGAAATGTTGTTAGTTCTCTAATAATTAATTTTGATGTTAAAATTGAAACCCTCAGCCATTCTGTTTTAAGGCTTGCAACCGTTTCTATTCACTCTGAAGGTGTTTTCCTTGTTGATTCCAAGGTTTCACTTTAAACATTAAAATATTGTTACAAATATGATGCTGTCAGGATGAAAAATACTCATTCTTGACAATCTTTTGAACAGTTGTTGGACTGTCTTTCAATGAGTCCCAATACAAAGGGATATTCCTGGTAATGAATTGGTTAACAGGCTAGCTTAGGTATGCTTTTATTTACATCAGCCTTTTTATCATTGTCCTTATTACATGTCTGTAAGAAATTAATGTAATGTTTCAATATAATTACATATTGATAAAGACTTGTATGATTCAGGCTACAGGAAAATCTTGGATTTAACTCATGCCAGGTAGCCTTTCTTGAAGTGAGGCCAACTTCCAAATTTTAATTTCACAATTTTTTATGGGGACACCAGCACCATATTTGTGTTTCATTTTTACTTGACTGCCGTCTGTGTTCAGAATTGCGTTCTATAAATTTTGACCATTTACTGACCTTTTCTGCACTGGAGGATAAGCATATTACTGTGGACATTTATTTTAATCTTTCAGAGCTACTGTGCTGATAAAGGAAAATATGATTTAGACTTTTCTTAAGTGTAAGAAAATAACTTTTTTCTACCTTATTAGCATTTTACTATATTTTATTTTTACTTCTTATTTTTTTAAACTTTTTTATTTGATATTTTTTTCTATAATGTCTTAAAAACTTGATTCATTTATCAATAACAAAACAACTCTGGTAAATTTTACAGAATACTCAGTACAATATCTAGGACAGTCTGGGATGACTCGTTCGCATAGTGATGATAAAAAACATGGGAGACAATTAAAATAATTGTCAATTTTAATCTATAGTTGATTGAGTTCAGTCGGAAGACTTGTCAGTAAAGATAAGGCCAGTTTTATAGAGTAATATCAAGTTATTCAGCAGTTGTAGAAATTCTCATTTGAAGTGAAAAAGAAAGAAATGAAAAACCCATATAAGAGAAAATAAAAAATCCATAGAATATCCTCTTTAGAATATCTAAAGCTTTGGAAGGCAACTTTGAAAATGGAAGAATTAATAAAAAAGTATCTTTTAGAAAGTAAAACACCCTGAATTGAGAAAAGCTTTTCTTTCTTGATTGAGAAAAAATCAATTTAATATAATAATGTTGATATTTATATATGTGATGAGATATTTGGAATATAATGTTGAAAATAGAAGAATTCAAGCCATTGGGTATTTGTTTCGAAAAATGAAAGACCTGACATGGTTTTTGAACATTAGAAAATTGTGTGAAAGTGAACCTGTGAGTAAAATTTCTTAAAATGAAAGAAGGAAAATTAAAATCACTACTTATTGTTTACAGCTCAGAAAATGTTTTCTCTGTTGACTGTATAGTTTAATTTTTAGTCTTATCAGGCAAGAATGCTCAACTTTAAAAGCGATAAAGTAATTACGAACAAAAAGGGGAGGGGATTAGTGTTGTGTGAAGCCAAAATGATTGTAATCCAAAAGCTTCCATTACTTTTCATAAAAGGGTTTTTAAAAAGTAGATGTGCTTTAAAAATATCCAGCAACTACTTGCTGTATATTGAGATGTTGAGAAATGGCAAAAAAAAAAAAAAAAAAAAACCCCTTTAATTGCATTTTTTTAATTGATAAATTGTTAAATCTTAATTGCCTTTAATTGTACTTGTAAATTTAAAACACTTGTTCTTAAAGTAATATATATGAAGTTTCTCTTTCTAATCTAATTTCCACCTTAAAGTCCATGGATCAGGATAATCTGTAATTTCATGTGCAAAAAAAAAATTAAAGCAATTTTTCAAAGATTGCTTATGAGTTTGAAATTATAGCAGCCTTATAAAAAATTGATATTCTAAGCAGTCCTGACAGAAGTTTGTTCCTGACAGTCTGTACTTGGAATTATGTTGAAGAAAAGATTAAAGCATTTTGTCACAGCCATTATTGAAGAAACTACTGTAGCTGAAGATAGTCACTGCCTGAAATTTCATTTCAGAATTTATTTAATTGTACAAAAGCATTGTGTGATGAAATTATTAAAAACTTAATGAATGAAAAACAATTTTCAAAAATACAATACTTAACAATAAAATTTATCTCTGATTACGAAATGAATAACTAAATGGCTAACAGGACTGGTACTTTTTGTGAGGAAGATAACAGCAAAATACTTTATTAAGTCTAAAAAAAGTACACATTTTTTTTAAAATGCTGTTTAAAACAATTAAACTTGCCTGAATTTTCATTAATAAATTAAAATTCAGAATTATTATTAAGTATATTTTATTTTGCTCGTGTCTATTTTATATAATGCTAACAATATGCTAAATAAATTTTCCTGTTACTATTTCATTTATAAAAAGGAATTGGTTTAATAATGAAAAAAATTTATTTTAAAGTACCAACATTTACTTTTTCTCTTTCATGAAGTTTTGTTTTTTAAGAATTACATTAAATGCTTAATAGTCTTTTCTTTTTGATTGTTTAATGCATTATTTTTGTTATATGTTTTATCTATCTTGCTTAAATTATTGGTTGTTATTTCATTTTTATTTTTGACGTTATAGAAATTTAACGGGAATAGAAATGTCATTGAAGAACACTTCTATTCTTGTTCCATTTCTTGAGTAACTTTTATTTTCTAAGTGAATCTACAAATCAAATCTATTTTCTCCAGTCTTAAAAAGTCCAAACTCTGAATGTACTTTTAGTAATATGCACAATTGGTCTGTAGCATCATTAATTTAATGAAATATTTAAATATAAAATTGAAAATGTAGAATTAACTGAATCTCTTGATGTAAACTGAATCTTACAGAAATGTCTCATTAACTTATTGCTTATCACATGAAGAATCTTCAATATGAAAGTGTATTTCTTATTTGAATTATGAAATTCTAATTCGTTTATTTTATCTTTTATTTGTTGATTACAGCATGTATAATTCAGGTTTTTTTGGAGACTAAAATTTGGTTCTTAAACTATTTCACGATCATTTTAACTATTTGTTATCTGATTTTTTCTCCATTGATGTGTATGCTGATAATGACTTATTGTGACTGAAATTTATTTGTGTATATAAGCAATCTTTTCTATAATTTGATGTTATTAATATTTTAATGCTTAATTTATTTAATTGTAATATTGATTATTTTCAAAGCTTTAGGAATTTAAGGAAGTATGAAGATTATATATTGTGCTTAAAAATATTTATTAAATTTTTGTAATTTATTTTCAGACTTGCTTTGTATGTTTATGAATATTTATTGCATGTTGGAGCTCAAAAGGCTGCACAGACCTTCTTGTCAGAGGTATATTTAAACATTAATTTTCATAACTTTTGATATTTACTATATATTTAAAAATATTTCCTTTTGAATAACTACAAGCCTTCTTTTTGATAAATACCTTTTTAAAACTATATGAATAATAAAATCTCAACAAAGTTATGGCAAGGAAATTACTTTAACTGCCTTAAAAATTACAGATTTTCAAACAGAAATAAAAGTTTAACCATCATTTGACATGGTTATTGTATATGTGTGTGTCATATGAAATTGATACATAGTTATACAATTTTAATGGTAGAATATATATATATATATATATATATATAATATATATATATATATTATATATATATATCACTATAGAATTGATTGATATCAGTAATGGTAAACAAAGCAAATATACTGAGAATATATAAAAATTTAATAACAAGGATTTTTAAATTGCTTATTATATATTTTTAGATAACACTGTTTTAAAACATTTACAAATGTATATGAGTTAAACTAGTAAAAAAGCCAAGCTGGAAAAATTAAATTGTTCATAACTTAAATGAGTTTTTCATTCATATTTTTAGTTTTATAGTTCAGTTCAATTTTTAACAGGTTCAGTTTTATAGTTAAAAAGAAAATCTGATATATTAAAATAACTTAATCTATTCAGTTTTCTATTAAATCCTATTGCTCTTTAATTCATTATCAGAAATACATTTTAATTTCTAAATCAAATTGTTTGTTTCAGATAAGATGGGAAAAAAACATAACTCTGGGAGAACCTCCTGGCTTTTTACATTCATGGTGGTGGTGAGTATACTTAAAGCAACATTGTTCTACAAACTTTTAATTAATTTATTCGATGATTAAACATTTTTAATTGATTTTTCATTTGAACTTCATTTAAAAGGAATTATTTACTTAAACCTTGTGTTTTTTTAATTTTCTAACAAAACTTTTTTTTCAAAGCGTTTTCTGGGATTTGTATTGTGCTGCGCCTGAAAGAAGAGAAACATGTGAGCATTCTAGTGAAGCTAAAGCGTTTCATGATTATGTAAGTTTACATAATTTAAAATTTTGTTCAATTTTGTATTTTTTTCATTTAATGTTACTTTTGTTAATATCATTATAAAAGAGTCATAATACATTTTTCAAAATTAAATGAATTTTTTTTATTTGAGAAATTGTAAATGTTTCTCTAAAAAATATATATATATACATATTGATAAATACTAAAAAGATTAGTTCAATTCAACATTCATTTGCTTAAATGTTTTTATAAAGATACCAAATACTATGTAATTCTTGTATTGTCTTATAGATTATTTAGTTTGACATGGATTTTGAAGCATGTTCACAAAATTGTGTTAAAATGTTTGCTTCTCTATTTTTGAATTAACATATAAGGATAGATCTGTTTCTTAACCACTGGTTGGTAAAATTCTTAAAATCAGTTGGTGGCTGTTCAAAGAAATTTGGCTAATTATGCTGTTAAAATATTGAAAAAGTAAAATATTATAAAGCTTTAGTTTTCTTTATGATATAATCAAAATTTTTCTATAAAAATTGGGTATCTTGTAGTGCTACTTGTTGTGTAATTATTTATCCAAATTCTTAAGTTGAACGAATCCAATTCTGATTTTTTATTTTTTGACAATAAACAAATTCAACTTTCAGGATCATATTTGAGAATGGCTATTTTAACACTAGTTTTAAATTTGGAATTATTTCTCTCTATTACTTGTTTCGGTTCATTGCATTGCTGTGATATAATTTATTAATTATTCAAACTAAAGTTTATATAAAAATAAGATATTTTTCTAAGTTAAATGTTATGAAATTAGTTTTTTTAATTAATTAAGTAAAAATGCTTAAGGTGTATAAATTTAGTAGAATAGTACTGTAGATTGAGTTCATTTTTAAATTGGGCGAATCATAAATGGGGAAAGAAATTATGCCAAAAAATTATTTGCATCATTAGAGGGGAAGGATTGCCAATCAAAGATAAAGATCAAACATACAAATTTATAATATTTCCTGTTATAATCTGAGAGTATAAGTTGTATTAGTTATACATATTTTTATTTATTCATTCATTTGCGTTAGTTTCTAGTAAAAAATAAGTTGAGAAAAATTAGTGAATTTTGATTCTAGTATTTAATTTTTGCTTTTATATTTCATATTGATAGATTATTCATGATTTCTTGCTAAACTCAGCAAATCCCAATTGTGTCTTTAGAAATTCTCTCATTTGTCATTATTTTTGTGATTTTTCCTATTTATTTAGTATTTTTTTACATGATCTGATTGCAAAAATCACTTTGATAACTATTGTCTTTTTTCAAATTTCTAGATTTATTTTTTATTTAATTTACTCTCATTGTTTTATTTCATTTAAAAGGCCTACATTTATTGTATTTTTGTTTAATTGATTTTTATATTTTTTGTCAATTTCTAGTTCAGCCATTTACTTCTTATGTTTGAATTATTTAGAATTCTATTTGTTATTGCTGTATGGCATTGCATGTGAGAGTTTGAAAAGAATTTATTTTTGTGAGATTTTAAAAATTAGTTTATTCAATTTTATTTTTTGTTTGTTCTTTTTGAAATAATCATTAATTTACTATGATTTATTTTTATTTAATTTCTTACTCTGTAAAAATATTTTCTTGATATAATATTTTAATTTTGTTTATTATTACAAATAGACACTCATTTTTACAAACTTGTGGTTGGTCTTTAACATGAACCTATAGATACAATCATAATTTTAATTTCCATTTACAAACTGAGATTTTAAAAAATCTTACATGCTGGCTTACTTACATATTTCATTTATGTTAATTTATCATCTGATACTGTTTTTTTATTTATTTTTGTTTTACTATCAAGAAACTTAAGTAGTTAAAAAAAAAAAAAATCATAAATTTTTTTAAATATGGATATCTGACTACTGATATTGAAGTGCTGGATTTTCTTCTGATTCACAGACCACATTCTTCTGATTTACAAACTTTATATTGGAGTGCAATTATTAGCTTCAAGATCTAATAATAAAGTATTTTTGCAAAGAGTGATTTTGGCTTTAGAATCGCTTTATGAAATTGATATTATAGGTGCATTGCATTTGTCAATACATGTTTGGTTAGTGTTTTAAGAAACTACTCATATCATTTTTTATGTGCCTGTATTATTTTATCTGACTGAAGAAAGTAAAAAAAATTATTTCAGTGAAGACTAGTTACTCATCTATGAACCTAGACAATGAACCCTACTGATGCTTAAAATTTCACTGCAAGATTTTTTGAATCTGGATTCAAGTGTAATTGTTCATAAGAAGTGTGTTAAATGATTGAGAATATAATGAATGTGGATGAAAAACAACACTAATTGTATAAAAGATAATGGGGGAAAAAAAAAGTTACAACCACCTGCAAAACAATATTGGTAACAAGATTGAGGTACATTTTGAGAAAAACAATAGTAAAATACTTTCCTAAGTAAAAAAAAAAAATATATTTTAAAAATGTATATTAAAAATGCAAAAAAGTAAATGAAAAAGTAAAAAAAAAAAAAAAAAAAAAAAAAAAAAAAATTGTTAATGATGAGTTTTGTATTGCATTTTTTATTGGTTTGTTTCTCTAACAGTATTTACTAACCAGTTTAGCTTTAAAAAATTATTTTTAGGATCTAACGTTTTTCTGTTTTCAGAACTTTTGATTTTAAGAATTATTTTATCACTCTCTATGAGTTTGGAAAAACATGTGATTATTGTATTATTTTCTTAAGCAATAAAATTTGTGTTGAAAATTTCAGAATTAATACTATCAATGTAATCATTTTAAAAACATTAATATTATTTTTCTTGTTATTTTTTATGTGAAGTTGTTTTCAGTTGCAATAAGAACAGACTTATTTGATTAATTAAAATTTTCTTACAGTTAAAAATGGAAACAAACTATGTTTTTATGTTAAATATAATACACAGCATCTTTATTGGCACTATTATACTCAAAGATTTATCCTCATTCTATTTAAAAGAATTTTTTTAAGTAATTTCCTTAAGATATATTTTATTTTGTTGCAGGGCTTTGTAAATTCAGGTTATGCTGTAAATGGGATTGCACATGTAAGTATTCTAATAAATACTATTCGTTTAATAAAAATGCTTGTTGATTAAGAAAGTTTCTGTAAATTTACAATTTTTACAAAGTTAAAAATGAAAATTTGTAAAATAATTATTTAATAGCTGCTACTATTATAATCCAAATAAGTTTTTGTTCCTTCTTTTTCTCGGCGAAATAAGTTTTCGGTTTCCTTAAAAGAATATTGAAGTTATTTTACTAAATTTTACATTTGTTAAGCTGATAATCCAACTAACATAAATAAAGATGCATATAATTTCTATCTTATTTTTGTTATATTGCATTATTTCTTATTACTAAAATGAATTCTTTAATATTGTTTTGAAAATCATTCAAAGTTGATGTATTTATCTTAAAAGCATATAAAACTATTTTTATTATAGTTTTGATAAGTTTATCAAATTCACTGAATTTAGAAACACTTTTATTTTAATGAAAACATTACAAAGTTTATTTTATTTTTTTTGTAGGATTTACTCAAATTTTAAGTTATGTAACTTATTTATTAAACTAGTTTTCAAAGTGGTTTTTGAAACTAGTTGGTTTCAAAACTAGTTTCAAGTTATAATTTTAAAAATTGAGAGGTTTTTAAAATAAGATTGGTTATTTCTATTGGAAAGTTTCAATAAATGTGTCCATTTCAAAAAATTTGGGTTTCTTTTAAATTCTATTTTTTTAAATTGCAACTGAAATCAACAATTTTATGTATCTTATGATTAAATTGTTATTGAAGATTTTGAATATATTGAAAAAGTTCATTTTAATTTTGATTTAAATTACTTTTTATGGTTTTAGAATCCAACTGCTCCAAGTCCTCTGACTCAAATGCCACCTAATGATGGTATGCCCGGTGGTCCAATGCCACCTGGTTTTTTCCCAGTAAGTAAACTTTTATTGTAAAATTTCAAGTATATTTTAATGACTTTATGTATGAATATCATAAAGTTGATATTTAATTAATTTTTAAAAGGGTAATATATTTTAAATTAAGCATATTGATATTCTTATATATAAATTTTGTAAATTCCCATTTAATCAGAATTACTAATGTTAAGATTATCTAAGATAATTTTTCTGTCAATTAGTTATTTTATAAATTACAATGAATTTCGGTTTTAAAATTTCTTCTCTAAGATTTTGTAATTTTTTCTTAATGCTAAAGAGAAGATACTTATCTGAATACATATTTATTCCATAATTTTTTAGTTCGGTACAGATTTAAAAATTTGGGTGAAAAAATGCCACTACCCTTTTTGTGAAAAATAAAAATTTTACTTCAAATACTCAATTATGAAAATTATTTATATATAATAGTAACAAGTACATGGTCATTTTATAGAGTTCATTTTACTTATTGGTAATTGTTTCCAAAGCATGTGTTATAAATAGTTATTTCACATATCAATAATTATTTCTAAAGCCTTGTGTATAATGTTTTCATTTAACTAAATAATTTACAAGGATTTAAAACCCAATAAATATCTGAATTTATTTTGTATAATCACTTACTGAGTGCCTCATTAAAGCAAAATTGCTCATTCTGTTGCAGTGTGAAAAGTGATTAATTTCAGTGTTTTCTAAATTGCAGAATGTTGTGTATAAGTTTTTTAGAAGCCTATAATTTAGAAATTGATAAATATTTATTAAGTGACATGCTAATAATTACATTTAAAATATGTTATATTGCATTACAAATGAACCAAATTTATTATTGCTTGATATTTAAAGTAAGTGAGGATGAAAATATAGAGGAATATATTAAGAAATAGTTATAAAGGAAGATCTGTAAAAGTGTTTCACCGATATATGATAATCTTTAAGTATCCTTGTAATATAGAATTGAACTCCCTTTATAGCATACTTTTGAAGGTATTTTCTACTTATTTGGTCACAAATTTTTAACATTAATGATAAAATTTGCAACCAGAATCAGTAAAGAAAGTTTTAAAATAATAGAATGTTTGAACCTTTTGGCTTCATTCACTCATCGTTTTTTTAAAGTTGCCAAAGTATTTTATTGATTTTTTTTTTCATTTGCTACACTTTTGAAGTTAAATATTCAGTTATTCATGCTTTTGTTGAAATTGCTTACCTTTCTTAATAAATTATCAAGCAAATCAATTTTTAGTTTGTCATTTGAAGAGGAACTTTGCATGGGAAACTTCATTATTTAGGGAATATTTTTAGCTCGCTAAATTTTATGTTAATTTTCTCATACTAATACATGGCTATATTCCCCTATACATATATTGGTAACTTTGAGAAAAATATAGAAACCAAAACCATTTATAAATTTAAATATTATCATGTTTTCAGTATATTTATTTTTTTTATAAATTCAGATTTCACATTTAATTAATTATTTTTTTTTACAATATTTTAGCTTATTAAAAAATCTTTAAGATATGCCGTCTCATGACCATAAAAAATATATAATTTTATTTTTGATATTGAAGGAGTCTTTAATTTTTAAATATTTACCATTTTCTGTTTTTAATTTTCAATGAATAAAGGAAAAGTAGTGAAGAGAGGGATTTTAAAATGCTATTACAAACCCAGTTTTATGGATATCAAATGACCCTTCATTGGAAATTGTGCTCTTTTTCAATTGGAATGTTATGTTTATCCTGTTGGTGCAATCATAACAATCTTAGAAATTTAGGTTCGATTTTTATTGCCTTCTGCTGATGTGGAAATGTATAATGTACATGCCCAATTACATAGGCTGTTTGTTCTTTTCTTTTGTATTTTAGAAATATTTCATTTTAAATTTGTTTTGAATATTCATTTTGTTAATTTTATATTTAACTTTTTACAATATAATTTCCTTTAAAACAATGCTTTGCTTCAATAATTGTAAAGTTTATTATTATTAAACAGACTTCTTAAGAATAATGAAAACTAAATAAAAATATAGATTATGCTTTCTGATTTCTTTTTTTGTGAAAATTAATGATATATTGTGACTAACGATTGCTTGCAGTTTTTAATGTAGTTTAATTAATCTCTCTGTAGTGAGAGCAAATTAGCCCTTGTGACCATGGAGCAAAAACCAAATCAAACTGTTGTGCAAAAAGGTGTTCTTAGCTTGAGAATGATAAATTACATTATAGTAGTGGTATACTATATTAGGATTTTCATCCATTCATTTTATTTTTCCATTATGTAAAATATTTGCAACTAAAAATTAAAAAATAATTTTTTTTATGCTCTAAGTTTAAGATTTTTCCTCTTGTGACATTAAAATAAATTGTCATTTCTTGGTCATACATAATTTCATTTTGATATATCCAAGCTTTTATCACTTCTAACAAAAGTTTAAATGTTTTCATAGAAAGTTTTGCATTGAATCCATTGTTTGGCAATGTGTCATTTAATTTTTCTCAAAGTTCAAATTTGTATATAAATTTGTTTGCAGTTGATTTGAAACATTTTAACATCTTCACGGTTATTTGATTATTATTTTTATGTGATATTCAAGAGTTTTCAAATGCTTAGAAAAATATTTATCATAAAGTCATAGTTATTGTCTTGTATAAAGTTTTAATGTTTTAATATGTTTATAATACTTGTCTTTCATAATAAATGTAATTTTTTTTAAAATAGTATTTTAAGAGAATACAAAAAATGATTTTCATAAATTGTTTTAAACTGGATCCTTAAAGTAGTTTATTTTTTTATTATTTTTATGTACTTTTAATTTTATAAAGTGTAAAAAAATAACTTTATTTGTGAATGTTTATTTTGCTATTGCTACAAATCTAGTTTGAATGTAACTTTTTTAAATGTGTGAAACCTCTATTTTCATTCTTTATTAGAATTCACATATGCGGCCATCAACGCCACAACAGCCAGCTTCTCAACCGTCCCCCCACCCACAGCCACCACCTCATTCGCAAATGATGCAAAATCAGGTGAGCTTGGAATATTTTTTAGAATTCTTGGTTTTTATAGATTTTTTGAGTTTTGTTAGAAATGCAAATTAATTTGTTTAGAAAAACTAATTGTGTAAAAACTTAAAACTCAGTAGACATTTTTACTGAAATGTATCTAAAAAGCATGTACAATAAAATTAAATTATATTCAGTTATAAAAAGTATTCTGAAAATATAATTTTAATAATCGGTGGAAAGTCTTAAAATTAATATTTAAGTAACTCATTAATGTATTATTTAATACAATTTTTTTTGTTTTTTTGTGAAAATTGTAGTTTTAAATAATATGAAAATGTAAATGCTATGTATAAAAAAATGTAAAAAAGTTTTTTCTTCGATAAAATTTTGGAGAAGAGACTATTTTTCACTTAGACAAACAATGTAAGCTAACGCAAAAGACAAGGAAGCAATTCATAAATTCGAATCTTTATTGCAATTTCTTTTTAAGTAATACATGTACCTACTTACTTCTTCTGCAAGAACTATTTCTTTTGTGATTTTATCTAAAGGAAAGAAAACAATAACATTAGAATTCAAATATTTTTAATTTTAATTATTTCATAAAGAATGTATTGATGTTTAGTATTCGCTGCTTTTTTCCCATAATAATTATTTTTCATATTATTGATTTGAGAAGTTTGGTTCCCTGTCCAATTGGAATAATTATCTTCATTTATAAAAAGTTACATTTAAAATTTTTTTATTGAATGAAAAGAGTATTTCTTCCATAAAACTAGCAAAAAAGCAGCGAAAATATATTGCAATTCATAAAAATAAAATAACTTTTTATTTGAAGTAAAATAAAAATATTCTATATATGTATACAAATTTTTCTGAAAATATGTGTAATTATTGGTGCAGAGATTTATGAATAAGAATTAATAAATTCTTAGAGCGAAAAACTTGCACTTCTTGATTACACACATATCCAGATATATTATTTTTTCTGAGTTCGTATGTGTTTTGATCTTGCCTTGAATAAAAAATTAAATAAATGGCATAATGCACATCAGGGGGTTCGAATGCTGTCTTGTAAGAGCTGTGCCTGTGGAGATCCTGGTTGTGTCAGCAGCTCTGCCGTGGGATGTAACTCAGTGAAGGTAAGATTATGTCTAATGCAAAATCTTCAAGACAAAAAAAAGCTTGGAAGTTGTGTGATTTCAAAATAAGTTGTGCTAATAGGTTTAATTCTGTATGCCATAGCATGTTTAATTTGATGTTTAAACTAATTGCTTTAGTCTAGTACGCTTATCATTGACATAAAATTAATTCTGAAAATTTAAGTATATTGATTATAAAATTTAAGCTAGTTATTTCTTTGTTTTCAAAGCAGAAATTTTTCAAAACTATATTATTTAAAAATATTAAATAACTTTTAGTTAATTATGTAATAGTTTATTATGTAATTTGTATGTAATAATGTTAAATATCAAATGGTAAATTAAGATGAAATATTTTTATTATATTTTATTTAATCTATAACAATCAAAATGGAAGATAACATTTTAAAAAAATTAAGATATATTAAATGAATTAATAATAAATCTTCAAAAAATTGTAATTGAGGTAAATTTGATGTAATAGCTTAAAAATTAATTAGTATGTAATTAATTTACTGTTAACCAATAAGACATAATGAAGTTGCTTAAATTATCCAACTTATTATTTTATATCTACCCTTTTTTTAAAAAAAGAAATAATTGGTAAATTACTAAAGGGATTGGGGCATGGGTTCATTCACAAAATGCTGTAATTATCAATCATTATATTCGAAATAGAAAATTTTTTATCTATTTATCAATTTAAAATTCCTGACTCACTTTCAATTTATATTTTGAATTTATATTTGAAATTTTTCCTATATAATACTGGTCATTCATTTAAAGGCAAAATGCATTTTTTAAAGATAAAAATATTTTATTGCATGAAAGCTGTTGCATGTTTTCCAAACAGAAAATAATAAAAAAAATCTTTTGATGTATGCTTGTGGTTCAGATTTAATAATTATGATTAATTTAAATTTTTTTGTTTTAAGATTTATCATAATGTACAAACTTCAATAGAATGCTGCACAGTATTAATTTTTTCCCTCCTTTTTCCTTGCTTGAATTGTAACATAATTTAGATATTAATTAATTTTAGACAAAATATCATTTGTTTTAAGAAGGTATCAATAGTTATTTGAAAAATCAAAGTGGGACTTGGGAATTCTTTACAATAAACGTTTGTTGACTTTGTTAAATAAGAACATTTCAGAAATTGCAACAGATAATTAATTTAAAATAAAAAATAAAATAAAACCCACTGAAATATTTCTTTTATTTCTGAATTTGTTAAACAAAGCTAAAGAAAATTACTATTGTTGAAATATATAAATATATAAAATTCAATGCAGTTATTCAGTTTTTGTTGGTATTATCAGAGACATTCAAGTTTTGAAAAAGCATACTGGTGTTTGGATTGTAAAAGCATGAAAATTTCTAAGAACTGAAGTTAAAATACAATTAATATCTCCTCTAATTTTATAAGTTATTTCTATCATAAGTGCTTCTAACACTGAATTTTTGATTTCTTAATACTGTATTCATTTTTTCAGATCTACACTTTCCAAAAAATTTGCTATTGATTCAAAATTTGTGTTAGAGTTTCATTAGATTTGAGAAAAATAAAGCTAAAAATTTATAATTTTCTTTTGATGACAATAAAACCAATTTTATTGTGTACTCTGCAACTCTCTAGTATAAATCAAGAGTTTATGCACATATGTCAAATAAATACATAATTATACATACTCATTTGACATTTGGGGATGCATAATTATCCCCAAATTATCAAAAGAATATTTGTTGCTTCATTTTTTTCAGAAATTATTAATGTTATTGTTAATTCTTCAGTGAGTTTCAACAGGTGAGTAAAAATTTGCAATTTGTTTAATTTCAATGAATCATTATTAGGTATATATACATTAAAAAAAACTAATTTTGATCTAAGTTTATAATGTTTTGATTTCTCCATTTTTGGAGACTGTTGTTGGTTTAAGCTTCAACACATAAAATTATTCTTTTCTGAAATCATTTTCTTATCATGAAATATTTTAATAGAAGCATTTAGAAACTTCTAATTTGTAATTAGGAATCTATTTTGTTATTTAATAAATTTGTAAGTTTATTTTTAGTAAAGGATTAAATCTCAATTAAAATTTCCATGTCATAAAATTTATCATGACTTTCTTTCTTTTTAAAAAAGTGCATAATTCTTGCATTTTTATGTCATAAAATTTATCATTAACATGCAAGTCTTACGCACTTTTTTAAAAAGAAAAAAAAAAGTCATACCACTATGATTTCTAATATCTTTAAAAAGCAAATATAAACAAAACGAAATCTCTCTCTTTATAATAATAATATGTTGAAGAATTCTGAGTGCATTAAATACAAAAAATGAGACTTAAAGTAGCAAGAACAATTTCAAACCACTTTTATATATTACATTAAAAATAATTCTTACTATGATGGAAATACAATTGTTTTTGTGCTATAATGTTTTCACATAAAAGAAAAAGCTAGTGTGCAATTTTGATTGGTTATAAAATTTTCCTACAATCTGAAATTTAATAAGAATGATGATTAAGAAAATGACAAAAGTGAGCAAATTTCAATTGTCAAATGATTTAATTATCGAGGATTTTTATTCTTAAATTATTGTAATTAATACTACAAATGTAAGAAAACTCAAAAAATTATTTTAATTTTTATGAATAGGAAGTGTCACCATTTCATTCATTTTTCAAACAGTTTTGAGGAATCTTCTGTTAAAAAAGTTTATAAAAATGTCATAATGTTCTAATTGTTTTCCATTCACAATAAAAATTACAATTAAAATCACTTTCTTGAATATTTTCTTTGTAAATCTAAATTTTCTTAATATGTAATTATTTAAAATGTAATTATTATACGCATTAAAAAAAAAATTTTTTTTTTTATGGAAATGAAAAAGGATAACTTGAGCTGATTACTTTAAAATGTAAATTGTCAAGTATCTAAAATTGCATTTAAAAGAATTCTGCTTTTAAAAATTTGAAGAAAATTTTATAACTTTTCAAGATATCCACATCCAGAAGTTAAATAATAACTTTAAAATAAAGGTCCATTTAAATATACTTAGTTTTACTAATATTATTAATATATAAAGAGTCTTGGGCAAAACAAATCCATTTGTATAATTTTTAAGTTCCTATTGATAATGAATTGCAAATAAAAAAAAAATTTTTTTTCACTTTTGTTAAAATTTTTAAATTTGTAATATGAAAGAGAAATTTCTGAATTATTTAATTTAGTTAATTCCTACAAGCAGTTTGACAAAGAATTCTTAAAGTTAAGCATTTTTGTGCTAAATGTTAATATAAATGATCCACATCTAACTTTTAATTCATATAAAGCTTATTGGTCATTAATATTTAGGACTTTCTTTGGTCAATGCCATTCTCTATCATAATAATTTTTTAATTTTGAAATGATGGTAAATTTTAAAATTTTCCAAGCAAAAGAAATGTAGTTAAAAAAATTAAAATAAGGATTACAAATTATTATTTAAATAATGTATCTTGTAATTAACTAATAATTATCTAAAAACATGAAGACTTGTGAATTGATAAGATAAGTAGGCATGTAAAAATTAATGCTATTTAAGTTAAAAATAAGTATTTAGTTGTAATTTCATGTATCTTTGTAAAAGAGAGAGAATAGCAATTGAAATATGATATATAATTCAAATGGTTGACAGATTGATATATTATTTGAAATATAGTGGTTTCTCATCACTTTGAAGTGCAGTTATATTTATGAATGTAAAAATTCACTAGTATTTCAGAAAAAAAGTAAAAAGATTTTATCAGGTAAGGCAATATCGTCTCTGAAGTATGTAAATTTTGTCATCTGAAGTAATAAAAATGCTTACAAAACTTGGTGCAAAAAAAAAAAAAAAAAAGTTTGTTATACAGCTTGGAAATTGCTTGAACGAGATCTTCCCATTTTAAGTAGTGTCATATTTTTCTGATGCTATTATGAGAAAGCACACATGAGAATTCGAATTTATCATTTTCATTTTTAATTGTTGTTCTTTTGAACACAAGGATGTTAAAAAAAGGTAACAGATGGAAAAAGAGAATAATGCAATTTTAAAAACTAAATATATATTCTGCATGTAAAAGGATATGTGTAACATATTCTCTCCCATCTAATAAGTAAATATTTGGAAGCAATATTAACCATATTCAAAATTGTTATATCGAATTTGGAACATTTGGCTCATTAATATAAAAATAATAGCACACTTAACTATATTAATGAAATTAAATGTATATTTTGTATGAAACCTGGAACATGAAATTTTTGGTTGTATGTATAAATAAATTGTGCTAATTAATCAAATATTATATTTAGATTCAATCTTACACCCCCCCCCCAAAAAAAAATACTGAGATGAAGACAAATCTTTTTTTATGTAAATTGCTGTTGGAATGAAAACTTGTCATAATAATCACCATCAGTTCCTGTTTTCTTTTAGTGTTTTCCCATTGTAATTAAGTTCCATTCAGTGGATGGGCTTTAGTGATAGAAATTTCAAATCTTATTGATTTTGAGGAGGTTGCAAAATGAAAAAGCTTGAAGTGCTATTTAAAATTTATGCTAATCTCAATTATATTTATGCCCATGTTTGGTTTACAACAAAAGCAGGTGTCTATTTGAAAAGCAGGTGCTTGTATAAAGCTGAAACAACTATCTTAACAGTGAAGATAAAGGATGAAGTCCTTTTTTCCAGCCCAACATTCACTGGTGCTACTTCAATGAGAAATAACTGAGTGACTTCTGAAAGATTATAAGATTTTACAACATAATGTTATGCATTCCATGTAACCATGTATTTCAAACTGAGGAATATTTAGGCATAGAATTATAATGATTATACAGGCATGTTCACATTATTAGATTGAAAAGGAATTTTTGTCGTTTTAACCATTGTATTTGTAAAAAATAACTATAAGAGAAATATAATATTTTTTAAACATTCCTTTGTTCTTAATGAACATTTGAACTCTTTTTGGCATGCTCTTTACTAGAATTTTACACGTTTCCTTCATTATGATGCTATATTTTGATGAGCTTTGTAGTTATCTTCTTTTTTTAAAAGTTCTTTCTTGACTATCACCCATAAGTTTTCACTGTATTCATATTTGGGTTGTTTCCAGGTCATTATACCATGGCCTGAGAACAACCCAGAATAACACAGAGCTTAAATCTTTTTTTCTAGCAAAAAATTGTAACTTTTTCATAATTGTGACAAGGTGATTTGTCATGCATGAAAATGAAATCAACATTTTAATACCAATCATTTACTTAGAATATGAAATGAGTTATGAGAATTTTTATGTATTGGTCCTGCTTCAAATTTCTTTCTACAATGTACAGACAATCTGGATCCATATACAGAAAATACACTCCACACCAAAACTTGTGTGGGATGTTTCATAAAATGTGCAACACATTCAGGTTTGCATTCCTCTCTTATTCTTTTATGGATATATTATCTACATTAATCAGAAATTTGAAACCTCGATTCATCCCTAAAATACATGGAATTTAATAAACTTTTAAAATGTCTAACAATTTTTGGTGTAATTTTAGCTTTTTTTACGAGCTTGTCTTATATGTAATCCTATTTGAGCCAAAGTTTTTCTTACTGGACTTAACCCTTCTTTGCATGATTTTTTCTTTATTGGCGAAATAAATCAAGTTGATATAATTCATGTTCAAAATTAAAGGAAAAATGGTGAAAAAAATCTTAGTATATATTTATAGTATAAATTTAGCAAAAAACAATATGCTAAAAATTTCCATCATCCAAAGTTTGATCATTAGCTTAGTACTAAATAGAAATAAAAGAGGAAAATAACAGAAACACGTGTTTACAAACCTTTCTTCCACTCATTTTCAATTTTTTAGCAATAGAAACTCTAATATAATAAACAAAATTATAAACGAAATCATACATTTATTGCAACTACAACAAACAGCAGAATGAGACAACTTTAAGCTCGTTTCACTGATAATGACACTTATTTATTTTTGACAGCTATGTTTCTTTTTATGCAATGGACATTAAAAAGGTATCCAAACACGATCAACTTAAAGTGAACTTGTTCTTTTATATAATTTTTGGGCATTATAGGTTATGATGGAAATTTCCACCATTATTCAAAGAAGGGTTAAGACTATATTAATTACATCTTACTTCATTCGATCCCTCAATTGTTTTAGTATAAGCCTTAAGTTTTTGAGAAACAAATTTCTCTTACTTGGGGGTTATAATTGGTATTATACCACATTCTCCTACTCTATTTAGAGATAAACGCCTTTTACTAGAAAAGAAACTTAAATCCTACACACTGATTCTTGAGATTTTTTTAGAAATTCCTCTATAAATTTTAATTAGTTTCAGTTAATGAAAGTTGAACTTGAACCACTTTATCTGGAGACAAATATTATTCTTTTTTATTATAAGAAAATTAACAAATTTTTAGTTTTTAAATAATGACATTGATAATCTCTTAATTTATATTCTGCCACAATACAACTGCATTTGCATCGATTAACATGAAATAAAAATCGATTTTTAATTTAGCATTAATTAAAAATAACTAAAATAAAGGAACAATTTGCAGTAATTACATAAATTAAAAAATAATTGTAAGTCTTTTCCTAGTTGCTAAGAGATATTGTGTAACTTTTAAAATAAAATATATTAATAATGAATGTGTCACAAGAATAAGTACATTTTACTGACTTAATAAAAAGACAAAATTTTTATCTTCTGGTTATTAAAAAATATTTTATTAGATAGGTCATGAGGAATTGAAAAAAAATTATGTGTTTGAGTCTAATAGTATAAATACTTGTCAGTATTTGATGAGGCCTTGTATAATTGGGTAAAAATTTCATGGGGTACAAATCCAATACCAGAAAATGATTCTTTTCTCAGTTTAATTATAGAAATTTTGCTTACTGTGTTTAACAGTTCAAAATAAAATATGTTATGCTGCTTCAATAAAGATTTTATATATTAATTACTTTTCAGATTCATGAATTTCTGTACATATTAATCCATCTTTCTCTGGTGCATATGTATACCTTTTTACCTTCTGATTTCTTTCCATTATGGAGGAGCTGGTAGCTGAATTTTAAGGACTCTTATCTTTGATTCAATAATTAATAATTAGAATTCCCACCACAGGCAAAGATATTTGTTGTGGTTCAGAATTCTCTTTAAACTTTAGCTCCAAATTCAGTTGATCTTTGTATGTTAAAAATGACCATTGGCTGACAACCAAATCAAACTTTCTCATTGTGTGCTGGCAAATCTAATCTATTTTTATGACATACCTTATTGTCATAGCCTTTCTGTGACTAAGATATCTTTATCATAGATATATTACTCAGTTTATTAAAACTCCTCATACTGGTCTTTCATTGCAGAGTTGCTATATTTTTAATAGCTAATATTAACTTTACCATTTTTAATCATTGTTTCCTATTACCTTCTGTGTATATTTCATAACTTAGAGAACTAATTCCTATATTATAGAAAATATTCAGTGGTATTCATAATAAACGCAATTTTATATTATTATAGATCCACATAAAAATTGATTTATAACTTGATACTATACTTAAAAATGTTAAGAAATATATATTAGAATTAGCTTAATTAATGATTTCGTTTCCATGTATTACTCTTGCCTCTAGATAAAGTGAGTGTGTGTTTTTTTTTTTTTTTTTTTTTTTTTTTTTAATCAAGTTTTGATTATTTTATTACCATGGAACTTATAAAATTTGAGTAGATATTTATCCCTTCCTATCATTTTGGTATTAAATTGTACACTCATTGATTCCTTAATTATTTGTTTTAAAAAAATGTTATATATATATATATATATATATATATATATATAATGTGTGTGTGTGTAAATAAACAACTTCAGTACTAGGTAATTAATCAATAAATTTAATTTAAAATTAGTTTTATGCATTAGTGAATGTTCATTTCTTTTTTGCAAATTATGAATGATGATGGAAACATTAAATTTAGTGATTTTTCAAGTTATCTGGATTTATCTATAGCCTAGATTTTTCACTATTATTGCATGTTCAAATAAATAATTTTTTTCCATTTTTTTTTTTTTTTTTTTTTTTTTTTTTAATTCTTCTTATCTAGTGTAGAATACTGCCTGAGCATAGCTGCAAAATTTTTTTCTTCGAAATAACGTTTTTAAATATGAGTACTAACTGAAAACGACTATAAAATAAATGAGGGAGTACTCTTGTCACAGGAAAATGAAGATCATTTGAAATAAATTTCTCCATTAGTGTTTTATGAGGCAAGGATGGTGACTTGTTATTAGGTTTTTTTGTTACACAGTCATTTAATGAAACCATCGGCTCTACCAAAGGCCCAGATGCGTTTGATGGGTGCAGAAGCTGAAAAAGACCGAAAAATAATAACCTTAGGAATATGTGGGAAAAAGTTTTTTTGGGGGGGGGGGGGGGGGACGTCTTTTGACGGATGAGACCATTAAAAACCAAGCGTTGTGTGTACATGTTGAAAGGGAAATATTTTAACAATTTTGTGTGCGCAAAGTTCTTTGTTTCTTGGATGTTAAATTTGGTTGTAAAATTTTTTTCTCTGCTGTATTCATACGATAAGAGAAATATTAGGGTAACATTTTCTTTAGCACCAGTTCATAAGTTTAGCAAATATAGTATAAAAGTTTAGCAACATTGTTTTACGATCTTTAAGTAAATATACAGTTATTTAAATAAAAATTTTAGGCATTTGACCAAAATTCAAATTCAAATATATAACTTAAGTGGTGTAATAAATCAGTGATTAAAAATGGATACACGGATACACATTCAAAGGAAAGAAGACTGATATCTGATGTATGTCGGATGAAAAGAAAAATTGTTTTACGAAATCAGAAGTTTTTAGGTACAAAAGGATTTGTCAAATCTATTAGTCGCGGCAAAAAAATTGTTTCATTCTTTTTGAAATTGGTTCCATTGAAAAAAGTTTCTGCATTCGGTTTTTCTATAGGCGATGGAAAGAATTTTATAAATTCACAAGATTAACAGAAAAATTAGTAATAAATGATCAATAATTAATTTGATAGTTAAATATTTTAAATGAATATAATGCACCCTAAAATAAGTAAGTATTCTAGATTAAAATAATTGATAAATATTTAAAAAATTTGAAATATAATTGTGTCATAAGATTATTTATATAATGGATGTCTTATATATGAAACATTTAAATTTGAAAAAATAATTTAAAATAAGTAGAATAGAAAAACTTTTTATATTCAACTGCTCTGTAATCAAACGTCATGAAAACAACTATGATTCAACGAACAATTAATTCAAGCAGAAAAGTAAAATTGTGAGGAAATATTTTCTTAAATCGAAATTGAATTGTTCCTGGTGTGTCAAATTCTGATTTAAAAATTTCTTGAAATTTATGACACTTCGTATTAAGATATTTTTATATATAAGAAAAACGTATTTACTATGTATTTCATTTTTTACGAACTGGTTTTTTTTTAAATAATTTATAAATTCCACTTAGGAAATATTAAAAAAACTTAGAAAAATCTAAGCACTCTCGATTTTTGTTTAATCAAAATGTGTTGTAATATGTACAACGTGTTTTAATATTCCTCGCCACGAATTCCAAATTAAACCTCGTATCTGTTCTGAAATGGAAGTTTCCGTGTGGAAAAAGAAATTCAACTGTATTTACGAAAACAAGCGTGACGTTTCCGCGGCACAGCTATGACAATAATTACTAAACCTCATTTACATACATTTATTGTGCGTTTCTCTCCGTAACGACCTGTACATAATAATTCCATGAACGGGAATGAAATGATGGGGAAAAAATATGCGGGGAATTATATCGTGGCTCGTGCGGGCTTGTGGTGTTACTCTTGTCGCAATAATGAATACAACCATAATGAGTAATTTAAGTTAATGGCCACGTAACTTCGCAATTTTTTTCTACCTTTACTCTACCCCCCGACTTAATTTCGAATACTTTGCTCGACAGTGTCATTAATGTCTCGAGACAGAATTTCCTAAAAGTAAGTAACGTTTGACTTCCTACCATTTAAAAATCGCGTGCTTCCTTAAATTTTCTTTCATTTCGTAGATAAAAATTTCTTTACAAGATTAATCAGCTTTAATTCTTCGTTAAAGATATTAATATATTGTTTAATAACCCACACACATTACTACACTGTCCCGATCGCATATAATTTTCCACAAATCGACTTAATTCGCGTTAGATATTCAGGGAATTTTTTCCTACAATATAAAAAAAAACCGGTATACATCTTAGATCAACATTTGGATGAAAGTAATTACTGTTCTTTATAGAAAGGTAATAACGCAAAAATAAAACTATTCATATTAATAGAGTATAATGGGAACATTAATGCGAAATTCAATCGAATAATTGTGATATTTATTAAAAAACAGGATAAGTAAGTATGTGACCATAAGCATTTAGTTTTCCAGAGTATTATTTTTTTTGCAATATTTTATTTAAATTACATTTTTTTTTATTACAAGAAATAACATATTGTCCCGATTTCAAATTTAAATTATGTAATTTTTTTTTTTGTTTACTATAAACACATCCTTAGATACGTCTTTTTTTACCCTTTTTACATGCGGCTCTTTATTATTATTATTATTATGAAACAAGGGATAGTGTAGCTAATTTACCATAAAAATTAATTTTCCAATTTTCATTCAGCACAATGTCTTTACTTGACTGTTAAGTGTATTACATTTTATTTTTTTACTTATTAGTATTATTTTTTTTTAAGAAAACGGAAACCTTTCCGAAACATTCAAATCCTTTCAATTTCAGAGTAACCTAATAATTTTTACCATTAAGTATTAATAAGTTCTTATTAAAACAGTTGTATACATAATTTTAAAATCATAATTCTTTTTAGAAAAAAATGAATTCTGGAATTATGAATAGAAAAAAAAATATTTGTGAAGTATAAGTATTTTGAATTTTTAATATTTGTCTCTACTGTTTATATATATAAACAGTAGAGATTAATTTGTTGGATAATAAGATTGCTCTGTTAATTTTGGCCTGTTAAAAGTTATATTAGATACTTCAAAAATTTGTTTTTCCTATAAATCATGAGAACGAGATGTATAAAAAAAAATTTAATGATGAAAATGTATATGACTATGATAATAAAATAAAAAAATTATATCTCTAATAAGAAATAATACATGGGTAATTCCTAGCTTCATGGGAAAATTACGTTCTTACTAAATATCAATTTAGAGAATATTTTTTGTCTACATTTATATAAAAAAAAGTTCACACAATTTTGAAACGTAGAAGAAACTGTGTTACCGTATATTATAACTCGAAATTAAGTTTTTTTTAAGTTAGTGATCAGAAAATTTGTTTTCAAATTCAATAGAAAATCCACGTGAAAGCTGTCAGACAAATGATTCAAAATGACACAAAATAAATTTTGTATTTATACTTTCTAGTAGTTTAAAACACATCTAGTCATCAGCTGTGGTTGTGACTGGTTAAACATCAAAGACATTTAACAAAATATCATCAAATTGAGATAACTTCTATCATTCGTTGTTTCATAAGATAGTGAGCAATTAGCAATTTTATAGAAATCATTTGTACAAAAATACGCCAAATAATGAAGTTAATATGAGTAATTTTTTTAATCTTTTCTTTTCTATCTTTCTCTTTTTTCTCTTTTTTTTTTAAAGCTTAACATTATTTAATAATATTTAAGTAGAACTTCATCTATGTGTTATGTATTCTATTTTGAAAAAAGTCTTTTATTAAAATATGTAAATATATTCAGATCTTTCGAGTGTAATTTAACGTTTTATTATAATGAATAATAATATGAACAACCTCATCTACATAATGTAAATGCATAATGATGTAGTCACTATCGAGTTTCTAAAACAGTATGAAATCTCAATTCTGTTTTACGAACATTCAACTCTTACTGAGTGTGAGAGAAATATAATTCTTTAAAAAATCAAATGAAATCCTTGTTTTGGGAATGGAAGAAATACGGTTTATACATATAAATGGTAGAACCGAAGCTAGAATAAAATTCAATTTCTTTAGATTTGAAAGGTTCCATTTATGTCTTGACAAATGCTCTTTTTAGTATGTTTTCTTTTAAACTTTCTTTATCTATTTTTTTTAGTATCCAATTCGCGTTTTATTGTTATTATTTCACTTCTCAGGCCTGTCTCCTCTTTCCGATTTGTTCGCGATTCACGCATTTTTCTCCGCCTTCTGCACTGAGTCGCTAGAATTTGGAACTGTCACTAGTAAAAGAACTAGAAGCGTGACAGGTTGCCTAAGCACATATTTTATAAGACTACTGTAAAAATGTGGACACGTTCTCTACTGTCTCCCTTCAAGGGAAATATTTTTGGCAAAGAGGAGTCTTCGATTCCCTATCTCCTTTTTTTTTTTTTTTTTTTTTTTTTTTAGCAAATTCGCCTTTAATTTATAATGATTATTGATTAGATATTGAATAAAAAAAAATATATTCTCAAATTTTTCAGATTCGGTAATATATTAATAATATATAATTCATTTAAAATTTTTTCTTTATTTAGTTTTTTTTTAGTTTCTAAATTATTTCTTCAATTAAATAATTTATTAGTGTTTAATATATTTAAAGTGAAATAGTTTGTTTACAGTAACTCACAAAATGTAGAGTAAGTTAAAAATATTTATCTTTTTTTTTTTCTTATATGCCATAAAAAATTAACGCATTTGCCATGTGAATATATAATATGGTTTAAATATTATGATATAATAAAAAACAGTGTTGATATTTTAAAGAATCTCTTAGAGATGCTGGTACTAAAGAATGTTTTGCAGATTATGGAAACAAATCTAATTGAGATTTGAAAAAGTTGCAATGTGATTCACATATGTATGCAAATTTGTACTTTTAGAATTATTAATTTCAACTTTAAAAAAAAAAAAAAAACATCGATTTTGTTTGGCGCAGAATGCATTTGGAATATAAACATTTCATTCCTTGTTATTTCGGGAAACGGGCTGATATGACAACATGATTATAGAGTGTGATTTCAAAAATCGCAAATTAGTTACCATGCGTTGAAATCAGGATTTTTGTTCTGTAGTATTCTCCTTTCGAATAATAGAATCCTATCGACTTTATAATTATCAACTATTATGGATAATCAGAAACGGCAAATTAAATTTCGATTGGTGATTAAAAATGTTTTTTTTTTTTTTAAAAAATTCATGTGGAGTATTTATGGATGTAAAGAGCCTGGAAGTCATCGACTCAATTTTTACTAAACATTGCAATTTTGTGAGAATGAACTATTTCTTAATTTTTATAATTTCAACTCGATTAATTATGTTATCTCGAGGCCAATGTCGATTTCGATCGAAATTATTTTGCTGTCTACTGAGAAAGATATATTATTAATTATTTGAATCAGATCTCGTTCAAAGAAACTTACAGCCTAGACAAGTTTCTACATTTCACTAAAATTATAATTTTTAAACGCACTCATTATCAATAATAGATTCAGTGCAATGAAGATAGTGTCTTTCTAATATTTCATACAACAGTTTTATTTTAAATTTACTAACGCGTTAGAAAAATTCCTGAATGAAATGCGTAGTAATTTAATTAACAAAACAAGAGAAGCGCTATTCCGCTTCTCCGCATTTTTGGCGCATAACAAGCGAAGTGCTTCGCCGCACTCAAACGGTTAAAACTACTCATAAAATACACTACTAGCCTTTAAAAATAATAAATTTGTAAGAAAGGCAAGTAATAAAACATTTATTCTACAAATATATTGTAGATAACACGATCAAAAAATTTAATAGCCATAATCAGAAAAGCCACCTATGATATCAGTAACAGAACACGTCTGGGCATTGGTTCAAGTAAACGTTAGATGGCATATATAGATATAGCTCTTCAGCTTCAACACGATGCTACTGTCCGGTGACTGTAATGACAATAATCTAATCATCCAGCAACCACTGACTAGAATTTTTATTGATGAGAGGTCAAAAAACGTGCTGATCAGGGCAGTTGCTGAATATTTTCTGTTTAAAAAAAGTTCTATACAATACAGGCAACATGCAATTGTGTATTATCCTGTTAAAACTTACTGTCTCGCAGCCATGGGTCGAGACGTAGTCAATTAAAGTGCGAATGCATTTTAGCTTTCTCCATCATGCAATCAAACAAGGATGCGATCAGTATTATGTAAATATCCTCGATTAACCTGGAAATATATAAATTCTTCCATTGAAGTTCATCATTCATCACACTATTGAAGGTTATCAGTGAAGTAATATCAAGGGGGGATCGGCAAATTATTCTTGATTGCGACCCCATCTTTTGACTCAGAGCTCATGGTGTGAGTGTATAACCAATCAAAGGTATGAAAACAGCATGCCCTCTTGGCTACTAGTGGTGTCGAGCTACTAAGATGCATCATTTGCATTCCTTACAGCCATCCTGAATCCATCGATTACGTATTTTAAAGATAGTGTGGGATCTTTATCGATGTGCTAAGAGCAATATCACGATACGATAGGCACCAAGTCTATTAATCTACAATTCGACTTCTTTCGAAGTCAAATGTGCTGGTAGATAATTCTCCTTACACAGGCTTTACACAAGAGCTTTACCAGGAAATTTACTTTATGTACAATTTTTCATTCAAACACATTGGAGACGTCGCTATTGTGTAACTTACATGATTGTGTTGCAAAGATAACCATTTGCATACCACAGTATCGCGTATGTAGCGTGTCGCTTTCTTAATATATCAAACTCTCCGTTTGATGCATTTTATTTTAACTTAACTAAATTATATAGCGTAAAAAATATCTATTCTTTTTGTTACCATAGAATAATTTGCATTAAACAGTTTGATTTTATTAGGTAAAATCTCTTTGCAAAATGTTCGAAGTATAAAGTAAACTAATATTTGTCGCAGCTTTTTGCAATAAATTATTTTTCCTGAAAAAAAACTTCAACTTGAAAATATTGTAGCAATTTTAAAAAATTCCGCATTTCTTAGATTTAAAAATATTTTTTAGCTATTTGAATTCTGATACAAGCGCTCATTTTGAAATTAATCTGATCTGTACTTTTGCCGCTGGAATATGAGAAATACGTGAGAACGATATATTTGTCACAAATCTTCGGGAAGGAGAGACGTTTAGCTTTTTGTAGAATTTTTTCCCTAATCTATTTTCGAATATTATCACATAAAAAAAAAATTAATAATAATAATGGTGACTGCTGCGTTTTTAAAAAGAAAATATCCGGGGGGGGGGGGCGGTTTCTTAAATGATTGTCATGAGCACGCTAGTGCAAAACTAATTTTTGATTAATGAATGATTTTAGAACGCGAATTGAAAATAAATATAATTATATATTTTAAAATATATTAAATAAAAATAATATTTAACGCATTAGAGCGTACATAACATAACAGATTAAAAACAGAATTTCAATGTGTGAATGTAATTTATGAATGAAAACATGTATTTAGAAGGGAAAAAATGAACGTTTATAAAGAGTTTTATATGCAGATGCATATAACAGTATATACAGTGCTATTATTTTGCACTAAAATGCATTTATTTATGTAAAATCTTTGGAAGTTTCTTTAAGGGAAGGTGGCAAGTAATTGTAAAAAATTTCCGTTTTACTAAATATATAGCTGAGTTTGAAAAAATATTACGAAATTTCTAGAGGCTGACATTTAAAAAATATGTTCGTAAATTCAGATTTGAGTTACATTATTTTTTTCTTTTCTTTGCTTAATGCGATTCTTTTGCAGTTCACCATTTCGAAAAATATTTAATTACCAGATTGTTTTTTATATCAGAAAAGTTATTCGTGAACTTTCATCAACTAATACTAATTGAAAATATGTTATAAGATTTGTAAATTTGAGATTATAAAATATTCTTAATAGAGAAATAATATTGCTACTTGGTAAAAATGCCAGTTGATTCATCTTCCGCTTTTTAGTGCTTTAAAACTGAACTCGTTTATTAAACAAATGTTTTCAAAGATAGCTATAGCTCATAAAAAGTTACATTTCTCTCACTATATTTATTCGCAGGAAAATTAAACAAAACTAATGATACCAGAATATTGAGAAAAAGTAAAATAAGCCTTACATAAATACTGAGACCGTTCTAACATTTTTGAGAAATTTGAGATTTCACTATATAGAATTGAAAACAATGTTGAAGAGAGAAAGAGCCAAAATAGAAATTTATTTTTATGAACAATCGACGCGTAAATTTTTATGGTTATTACCGTTTCTTTCTTCTCACGTCTGTTTAAAGTTTATATACGTTTTTAAAACTCTTGAGCTCTTTTCGCCTCTACTCTCGCGAGAGTCGCTTCTTGATGTGAATGAAAAATGTAATGGAGTAAGATAGAAAGGGCAATATTCCGATCAGGAGATGACTCTTCACTTTTATTCAGCATCTCGCCTTACCGCAGTTACTTGAAATTGTTGTGGTAATACTTCCATATCTATTTTCCACATACACTGGAAACATCGTTGAGCATCCAAACCATAACTTATAAGTAATGCATTCACATTAAATTTAACGCCCATTTTTAAGGATAGTGTTTTTTGCTGTCTGCTCAAGTTACATAGTAAGATCTAAACTGAAATATAGAAATTATTCTCTTTAATCACAAAAAAAAAAAAAAAAAAAAAAATCATGCTACATCTTCCAATAGTTAAACATTACCAGATTCGTAGAGTACACATCATAACTTTTGCGTATTACGTACAATCATAACGTATTAACGGGTAACGTGCAGCCATCCATTAGGGAGAGCTGGCAAATGAGGTTTAAACTGATATCAAGCTTTTAGTTCAAACATCGGCATTTTTATGAGTCATCGATTTCGAAAATTCATTCTAGATTTTATCAGAAGTTTACAAATACGATTGCAGTTTTTCCTCCAATTTAATTTTTATCTGAATGCATATCAATCAGAAAATGAAAATATAAATAAAGCAGATAAAATGCAGAATTCGAGTCCAACTATTGATTTCAATTTTAAATGATTTTATTAGCATATTCCTCGGTTAATCAGTAAGAACATGTTCTTTACATCTAGCTTATTATTCTGTAATAGTTATACCTATCATGTATTAAAAATAAAATAAGGGAAAAGATTAAGGTTAAACGGAAAAATTTATCGCCTGGAATAAGATTTTATGCAACTAATATTTCCTAGTACACGGAATGTATATACTGTTAAAACTCCTGATTTCATGCTGAAGTTTCCCTCTTTCTATGAATGAAGAAATATGTTTCCCTCTTTCTTGGTAATTTAAAATATGGTAGTAGATATGGGTGTTAAATACGCTTTGCAAATAAATAAACAAGGTATTTAAGTGATTTTTTTTTTTTAATTTCTTATAAATGAAATGAACATTTAAATATGAAATTATGTGTTTTTCGCAGGAAAAACTTATGTTATTTAAATGTCATGAAGGGACTAAGACATATTACTAGACATGAACGAATTTAATTTATGCTTAACACTTTAAAATAGCTATAGATTCTAGCAAGAATTAGTTATGTAGAAGTGAATATTACTTAACATAACCGAATAAGAACAATAAAATTTTTTTTTAATACTTCAAATTTTAAATTAACATTTTTAAATAATTTTAAAAATAAATAATTAAGTTAAAGTATCAATTATAAAGATATGTTCTTTATTTACACGAAACATTTTGAGGAGATTTTTTAATATTTTAAAGTTGTTTTTTCTAAATTTCCATAACTAATTTTACAAATGTATAACAGCTCAGGTATCTACATCATTACATATTGGCATAATTACGCATATTTTGTACTATACTTAAATGTACACATGTTGCACATTGGAGCAATAATATTACATCAATACTGAAATCAAATGCAATGTCATTAGTATACAACTGACGTTGTCCTCTGAGACCCCCCCCTCTAACAGTTCTACAGCAGCATTAAGGAAGAGGTTCTCCCACCTTCATTCACGGTCTTCGTAATGATAACATCGTTGGTGAGAGAGAAAGAGCGCCACATGTTTAATTGGCAACCCATCATAATGCAGAGGCCATAACGAGCCCTTTACACAGCCACAAAAGGATAGTTGCAACAATGTGCATTGTTGTTATGGCAAGCGAGCATGTGTGTATATGTACATAATCATTTTGGCTGCAGTGTTTTCGGTCTTCCTCCATCAACTGATGGGTAGAGGAAAAAGGTCCCTATTGTCTCCTCCACTTGTCCGTCGTTATGACGAGAGAAAGGCACATTTCTATGATAAACGAGCTCTCCAGAACGAATGTAATCCTGCGAGGTTACGCGATAATGGAACAAGAGAATGTACGCTATGTCATGGAGAAAAGGTCGGTTAAATAACAGTCATCTGGGTTGTTACGTTTTCGAAACAGTATCATTGTGGTTATGAGATCGCTATAATATACACACATTGAATAATGAAATATAATGTTTATATGTAGCACTTTTATATTAAAGCCTTCATTATAATTCTGTTTCAAAATTGAGATTATGATACTAATTATAATTTGTTTAAGGAATAGAACTTTAAATTGTATTTATTTGTATACAGAAAATATATATTATTCTTATTACCAGAAATAGTATAAAATTTATACTAAAAGTTAATTTAGGTTTAAATATGTGTGCTTTGTAAAATAATTTACATCTCTCGAAAGCAACGTTAGCTAAAACTTAAAACCTATTTTATTAAGAAAAACTGTTTTTATTAAAAATATTGTTAACTTCTTTGTTGCGAAAAAAATATCATTGTAGTTAAAAATGATTTGAATGCATAGCAGAGAATGTTGAAAGAAATAAGTTTTACTATGAAATAATTTAAATTCTATGTTATATTCATTTTAAATTGATTTACAATATTGATAAAAAATCTGCACCAATAAAATGAAGCATTCATAAATTTAGTATTGTAAATAGTTGTATTTAACAAAGAATTTTATTCGTTTATTTCAACCTAGTTTAAAGTTAATATTATACACAATAACAGTATTGTGTTAGTAATTTTTCACATGCATTGCATGCATTTATAGTGAAAAAATATTCTTTATTATGAGCATTACATCTTGGGTTTCTCTCAACACAAAATAGAAAGTTATTCGTATTTGAAAGTCTCACAAAATTTTATTTTCCAGTTTACAATTTAATTTTACACCATTCACTGACACGTCAGTTAGTGAAACTATAAAACAAAGTATTTCGTAATTTTCTTAATTTTGCTAGCCCTTCGTACTCAAGTTTTTGTCTCAGCTCTTGAGTAATTCGCCTATTTTCTGTTTGGTGTGCGTATCACTCCGGCAGGTAGTGGTTTCTTTTTATGGGCTGCATGTCTGTAGCTGATTGGTTGCAAGGCAATGGAAGTCAATAAAAATATGATATGAAAGCTAGGGAAGCGAAGAGTTCGGCCTTCTGTTGAGTCGTTGGTATTCCGTTCGTTTTTCTCTTCCCGTCGCTTTTTTGACCAAAATATTTGGTTTGAAAAGTTTCCACCGAATTTCTCGCTCCTGCTTGTAGGAGGCCCCATTCTGGCGTTACGTGATAGAATTCCCGATCACTTATGGTGGTAGCCCTATTGTAACGCTTAACTCCTAGAGTCGAGTTCCTAATGTAAAACTAATGAGAAGTTTGTGTGTACCACGCTTTCTTTTGAGTGAAGAGAAGTGTTATTAATTCCTAAAATCGATTTATTTGGATTTGATCGTTATTTAAACAAGAAAATTATTTGGGAAACAGAATTTATATGAAAAGATAATTTCATCATAAAATTCTGCATTTAATTTAATTTTGTTTTTGATTCATTGAAAATAAGCACTATTTTTTAGAAAAGAAAATTTGAAATCTTAATATGCGTTTCCAAATATTTTTTTTTTTTTAAAAAAGTGAAAGAATTTTAAACATCCTCTTTAAAAACTAGCAATAAAATAAGACAATTTTTAAACATGTAAGTTTTGTGTTTTCTTAAAAATACTCTTTTTATCCTCTAGAAATGAAACATCTTTTTTAGATTACTAACATTAAAAAAAGTAATTTTAAGTATTTATATAGGCTGCGTTTCAAAAGTTTAAACGAAATTAGTTTTAGTAGCGTCATTTTCTGTAATAGGAATACTACACAATAAATAATATATATTGTAATGTGCTAGTTTACGATATCCATTTCGTTTTAAATAATAAAGAAAAGAACTCTTACAGAGCAGAGGGATTAGGTGAAATTTATTAAATGATGTTTTGGAGGTAAAGTAATTAACCACAACCCCGGAATCAAGTAGTGCCTCACTTTGGAATCAAATGTGATTTAAGTACGGCCTTCTGAGATGTATTAAACATTGAACCGTTTAGTGCCTTTCCGCGTAAACGCTGCTGGAGATCGTATCAGAAATTCCATTCGCGCCATCTCGCCAGGCCATTAAAGAAGCCCCATTTCGCGGTTCGTCTTTCTTGGGACGTGCTGAACCAAGGTCCCGGAGCGTTATTAAATTTTTTTCAAAAAAGATCCTCCGTCATCTGGCTCCAGGGATACTTGAGAAATGGACCTGGCCTTCATCTAATGACTCCGACGGAAGTTTTCGGGAAAACCGATTCCTTGATATGGCTTCCCTGGTAGTGTGTGCGCTCTTAAAGCTTTTCCCCCTTTGGATATTTCTCAGCTTTATGTCCGAACCTTATGCTGTCTCTATCTCCTGCTTCGATAACTGGCATCTGCCTTAGAGGAAATTTTTATTTTCAAAATAATAGCTGCAATGTCGTTTCCGTATAACTAACGAAAGTCTGAGAATCTACCGTGACAGCATAGATATTATCAGTTACTTTACTGCAAATAAATAATTCATTAGAAAACCATTTTAAATAAGATGATGCAAATAGTTTTGAAAATGATTATTTTTTTCTGCCAATGAAAGAATTTTTTTTTTAAATTTGTTCCTTACCTATGGAAATGAAATACAATCGTCATACTTTCAGCATCACTATGTTTATAGTAAAAAATAAATAACACACACATATATGTTTTTAGTTTTAGAAATTTTTGTTAACAGCAGCTTTTGGTCAAACTTTAATTACATAACCGTGAGTCCTCTCAGTATTATTGTATTATTATGCAACTAATTTTAATGGGGGAGGGGGGGACTTAGTGAAATAAACCACAGAATCTGAAACTGATGGCTTTAATGACTAAATTTGTTAAAATGTATTCACCAATGCTTTAAACATATATATTATTTCGATAAATGTATGTAGCAATTATTTTTTCTTTATTCTGTTCTATTGTAGTTTAATAAACTTCATTAAGTTTTTTGAAACATTAATAACAGATAGATAATATTTATATTAAAAAAAATTTATATGCATTATATACCTGAGATGATAAACTTAGTTTATACAATTGCAGAATTTGCGAAACTCTTTCTCTATTGACGCATATATTCATAATGCAAATTTAATGAAAATAATTTATGTTAAAATTTGCACACCGTTGTTTTTTTGTCCACTCCACATTATAAAAGGAAATAAAATTTTTAATGAAACTATAAAAGAATGAAAATTTTGCATTTTAACCCTTGAGATTTGAATAGAAAATAATGAAACTAAACTAAAAGTGCCTCAAAAAATGTTTCAGAGTATATATATATACACAAACACACACACTCAGTTTGCCTACACTGTGGTAAGTTGAAATGGAAAAACAGATAGTCAGTACTATTTAGTTTCGTGTCCTGAACAGACAAAACTAAGATTTGTTGTTGAAATTAGGATTCTCTTATGGTCCATAAATGTTTTGAGGTCGTGTAGTGCGTTTATTTTAGTGTTCGATTACATTCTCGTTTAGTCTAAGTTATAGTGCGAATAAACATTGTAACCGGAAACATTTAGACCAAATGTTTGCGCATCGATTTTTGGGAGATCTTATCAGCTTCACTTCACTTCTCCTCTCTTACCGTCCAACGCTTCTTTCTCTTTGAATTATCTTTATATATCGCTTTCAAGCACGAATCTGAATGATTGTTGGAAATGATGACAAAAGTTCAAGGAAACTACTCCACGTAATTGTGGTTTAAACATTAAACGGTTTGATATTATGCTCCTGCATGAGATAAAGTTTTTCATGAAGAAATTAAGATTTAAATATTACTCCCGAAAAAAATATTGTTAACAAAAACCGAGAATTACGATTGCATTTCGTAATTATTTAGAATTTAAATTAAATTACTAAACCTCATGATTTTTCCACCATTTTATAATGACTTCAATTTTACAAAAAAAAACTGCATGGATAGAAATATATTTTATTTAGTTTCTCATAACTTTCCTGAAGGCTTTATTAAAAAAAATTCCACGACTGCTAGAAAAATAGATGAAAACTCGGAGAAATATGTTGGGAATTTCGGAGAAAAAGTCATCTCAAATTTATATTTTCCTTTCCTTATAGTGACAGCTAAAAAAGTAAAGTCTAAGGAATAGCATTTCCGATGTACCGTAAGATACGAGCCATGACAGTCCTCCAGAAAGACAGTTCTGACCGTCCGAACATGAGTAATACCGTGTGACATGCCTGATTGAACCTGGTGCGTAGAGTGGCATTTGCCTTAGGGAAAAAAGGAAGCCTTTTTTTTTCTAGTGGACGTGAACGTAAGAGAAATAGCAACTATTTTTTTGTTTTAGATTCTTTCGATCTCTCTCTCTCATGATTGAAGGTCCTTTCCCATCTCTTATAGCCACTGTCACTGAAGTGTCTGCAGGCCACTTGTTACTTCTAATCTTTCAATGCTCTTTTCGTTGGAACAAGTTGAAGAAATCAACAGAATAAAAAAAATAGATATTGCATTTTTATAGATATTTCTAAACAATATACAATTTAGAATGAGTACAATACCTAATTTTAATTATTATGAAATTAAAAAAATAACAATATCATTAATTTATATATTTGAAGGGGCAGTTATGGCAGGAATTATGTAACATTTTACTTTTAGAAATTATTTGCAGTTTTGAATTAACTTATCCACATTGATGAGGAATCATTTGAGTTGGCTTATAACTAGAACAAGTTATCGTTACTGTAAAATTAAAAAAAAAATTTTTTTTCAATCAGTTTGCAAAAGTACTATGAATCATATCACACAAATACAAAAAATATCACAATTCTTTTATTCTTATTAATACATGTTTTTCGTTTAGCTTAATGTCAATTTTAAATTTGAAAAAGAAACACATGTGGCTAAGATAAAATGTGAAATGAACATAAAAAAAAACTTTTCATTTAAGGCGCTTTAAAAAAAAAAAAATACAAAATTTTAATTCATTGTAACATGTAACTTGTATGGATTGGTTATTTTGATATAATAATTTCAGGTCACGGTTATTTTAAAATACAAGTAATATAAACTATTTTGTATATTTATTAAATGCAAAAATTGATTCTAAATAACATTGGAACTCGTGGCATATACAAGTTAACGAGATAATTAAAAGCTAATTTTCAATTTTAGCTTTGGAAATAAGCTTCTTTCATTACAACATTGTGTAATATTAATAAACAATAATTCGTTTTTAGCAAATGTTAAAGAGCTATTAATTAAAGGACTTAGCAAATATGAAAAACGTTATAGCTAAGTTATTGGTTAATACAAAATAAAATTAGTATAATGATTTCTATATACAATATAATATAAAACTGGTTATTTTGCTTAAGTCTAATAAAATTTAACAGTTAATTGTCGATTTTTTTTGAATAGATATTCTAAATTTACCACTAGTAATAAAATTAATGAATTCTACAGATATATTTAGAAAAAAAGCATTAAAATAACAAACGCACAATAATTTAAATAAATAAAAATCTTTAATAACAAAATTGAAAAGATATTTTTGGCACTTACATTTTATTTGAAATTATAACATTTGATATTAACGTAACATGTCAGAGCAGCATTTCAACTACTATTCCTAAGTTAATCGCAATAACTTTAATAAAATATTTGACTATACATATATGTACACGAATTACTATTATTCTAATGAAGAAAAATATTATAGTATTATTGATTCTCGTTCTATATAAAAAAATTTTTTTTTTATAAATTACTTTCAATTAAAATTTAAAAAAAAAAAAAAGATTATCATACGATCTCAATGATTGCGCAATTTTTAGATCACGTACTTATGATATGATCTTTCTTTAACAAGTTACATGAATGCGGAACAGCTGACAACACTGGATAGGGTGCATTTAGATTAATGAGCACTGAGAATGTTACCCATCTCAACAACTTATTTGCTTTTGATTTTATGAAATAAATTAATGCCATATCTATATTCTCTGCATGTATTCTAAAAGGAAAGCTATCATCATGTCCACTTTTAATTGCTTTCAGTTCATAAATGCAGTGACGACAGGAAAAGGTCTTCAAAAAGACACCTAAATAATTTAATTCGTTACACATTTGTAAGGTGTTTCTTTTATTTTTATAACCTCACGGATTTGTTGCCAATTTTTCTTCTGCTTTTGGCGCCATCATGGCGTATCTGACTTATATTACAGCTCGTATTCCATTCTTAACCAATGAAATTTTTTCCCAGTAACAAAATCTAGCTTTGATAGTCGTTTATCTTTATGTTTTTTAATTTAATGTTTTTAAAACTAAAGTGCATTTTAAAAATAACATGTTCAATTTATTTTATCGTTTCTTTATCGAAAGATAATTTCAGTAAAGTTAAAAGAAAAACGTATTACATTATACTAGTATAACAGTTTTTATGTAAAATGGCGAATAATTCAGTTTTTTTTGGCTATATATATATATATATATATATATATATATATAATTTTTCAAAGCTTTGCACAAAATTATTTTCCAATAATTTATGGCTTTATTTATTTTCTAATTTATGAATAATAAGTTAATTTTTATAAAATTCGAAGAGATTTTTTTTAATATACACATTACTATTTTAATTTTTATTAATTTAGGCAGTGTTAACTAAATTCTCTCTGTTTTAGTTAACACTGGCTAAACCGGACTCTTTAGTGAAGTTTAAAAAAATATAGTATTCAGTTTAAAATTGTTTGACGTTCGAATGTTTTAAAATTTTAAATTCAAGATACTTCATTTTTATTAAATTTTAAGTTGTTATTCATGGAGTAATGGATTGGAAATCGATTTTTAAAAAAGGTACTCAAAAGTCTATACTATCTCGAAGTTAAATTTAATTGTTCTGAATTTAAGAATATGATTAATAAATCTTAATTTCATTTTTTAAAAGAATTTGCTCTATTTTTGAATAAAAATGATGATATTACAAGGGTTCAAAAGATTTATTTCAAATATTTTTATAATTCTATGATCTTAAAAATTTTGTTTTCATTAAAACATAATGTGCTTCACATCACATTAATTTTTTTTGTTTATATTTTCAGTTATGAGTTTTATCAAATATATGTTACTTATGATTTTATTAAGTAATTATTTTTATTTTACATAATATATACTAAAACACTACTTGAACAAAATACATACATCAATACCTATCTAGTAATTATTTCACAAAATTAAACAATAATATATTTTTAATAATTTCATGCTTACTTATTTAGTTTATTGCAAAATTACTTTATAAACTGAATTCATAATTTTTATTAAAATTTTCATGGTAATTATCATTTACCGAAAATAGTTAAAAATTGCATGTTTTTTATATTTATGCTCAGCTTAATATGTAATAGACTTTAATTTTAAACCATCTTTTTGACAGGTATTTTTCTGATTACGAATTATTACAACTTTTTATTTTAGTTTCGTTATAATTTAAAGAAATTAGGATTTCTAATTTTAGTTTCTTTCAGTTACATTTTATTTTCTTCAGTTTTCTGATGTAATAATATTGTCACATAAAAAACCTGAACCGATGCGCATTGTTGCTTCTTAGTACTTTAAAATTAAAATAGTATTATAACTATATCAAATTATACAAGTTTTCTGACTTTAAATATCGCACGAATTGTTGTCAAAACAATCCTTATTGATTTTTTTTAAAGTTCAAAATTCACATTTATATGCGTTTAACTATAATGAATTCAATTTATAAAATGATGTACATACATATTTCAAATTTAATGTTACTTTAAAATTCGAAGAAATGGTTTAATCCTTTTCTATGAAATGTAGTTTTATTTTAATACAGATTTAAAGACAAATAACTATGAATAAAAAAATTGATAATTTATACTTAAGCCATAATTAATTATATTTAATATACTTACGATCAGAATTTTACAAAAAAATTACAATTAACAATTATTAAGTATATGTTACATTAAAAAATAAAATTGAAATAACACAGAGATATTTTCTACTTCAAAAGGAATGAAAGGATTATTCTGATTCCACTTCATCGATTATTATATTTTTCTCTGTGATAAAAGTAATTGCACTCAATAAAATGTTTTATTAATTCTTCTAGTACGAGAATTCATTTTCTGACAACTTTCGTATTAGATTTAAAGTTAAATTATAATCATTTGACGTCATTGTCTCCAAGCAATCTACCTATAGAATCATTTTACTATTTTATTTATTAACAGACTGCTTCTTAATGTTTATAAAACAATTAATTAGAGACAAACATTTAACTAATGAAAATTTGCATCGGTAGAATTGAATAGTCATATGATATAATAATTTACTGTTTAAATATACAGTTATATTGTATTTAAATCACATGAAATGTTTTATGAACTCTAACCATTTTTTGAACAAATACTTTTTCATTCAATTCAACGAAGCTATTTCACTATTTAATGTTAAAATTTAACGGTATGAAATTATTATTTGTATGAAAATAAAGCTGACGGTATTTCTGCATTATTTTGAAAAAGTATAATTTTATATATATATTTAATGACAAAAGTATAAATATAAAAGTGCAGCTTACCCTTCTTTTTAGATCCGTTCAGCATTACATTAACGTTACTTAAAGAAGGCGTTGACAATTGAGTAGTCACGCGCTTAAGTTTTTGTTGACAGTTACGAAACAGCCATTCTCTTCCTGGGTGGGATGGAAAAGAAATCTGCCATTCTGCATGCTTATCCCTTGTTCACTCAAAAGGAAATTGACTTCTTTTACCGACGGTTTTGTTCTTTCGTGCTTATATTGGGATTAACTATAACCATTTCTGCAGCTGTTACATTCATCCAAGAAGAACTAATTACTGCCATGTATTTATCTAGGAAAGAACTAATTATTTTCACAATATTGTTCGCACAGAGTAATAACACGGAACAGGAAAGTAGATGTTCAGAGACCGCAAATCCATAAAAAATGTTTATCAGTTCGAAATGGAAAAGTAACTCGAAATTGTTATATTTATGATTTCTGAGAATATTTTCTCAATTCTATAAAATTGTTTTTAAAAAATGTGGTGACACACTCCTCATAGCTTTGAAGTTCCATTATCACATATATTTCTAAGATTAAAACATTTTGATTTGTTTTTCATCAAATGTAATTCTTTTGTGAAGTACTTTGAAATCCAATTCTTTTCCTAAGGTTGTCTTAGAACTTCTTAAATCTACCGCCACGATTTGCAGAGTAAAAGTTATTTCATGATAATAAACTTGCATAAAACTTATTGCGCAAAAATGAATTTAGAAAGTGAAAGAATATTTGTATTCTTGTGATTTGTTTCCTAATAAATGCTAAAGTAACTTTTTACTTCACAATGAAATATAACTTCTTCAACTGCACAAGAAGTTTAATAGCTAAGGAATAAAGTTATCACTTCCTCACGAGAATTAGCCCGCTGACATCTGAAGAGTAGAAAGCACTCGAACCTTTTCGCGAATGTCTCGACACACGCAACGGCGAGATCGAAGTCCAAGTGGAATCTGTCAACAACTTGCCAGAGAATCGTCCAAAAATTTTCTGCGATACGCTGGTTAGAGATGGCGCTAGTGTCGGGGTGCTGAGGAATAATAACAGTGGTGTGTGACAGTGAAATGCGAAACTAGCGATGGCGAAATTTTTTTTTATACTTTTCCGCGGTGTTTGTTATGCGTGCAAGTAAGCGCCTTGAAAAATGAAGAGGAACCTTTTTTCTCCCCTTTCACTTTGCGCGTTTTAGTAGTTGATTTATAGTTCACATTTCCCGTGTCCGTGGGCCGCATAAATATATCGATGATCTATTTTTATGTTGTGTATTTTTTTTCTTATTTCATGATCAAGACAGCCAGATATATGTGAAGAATAGCAAAATAAAATGGAAAAAAGTAACTTTTTTAAAGTGTATAGACCGAAGGAATAATATATATATATATATATATATATATATATATATATATATATATATCAGTTTAATTTCATTATACGTTTTATATGATAACTTAATGCTTTTTAATTTTCACACCTACGAGCTTATGATTCTGCCGTTGCTTATTCTTGTTTAATATAATAATATTATTTAAAAAAATAATATTTATCGTGTTTATTTTCCCGCAAGTATCGAATTTACTCATAGATAATCTGTGGAAAAGGCTTCATCAAATATGTTAGTTTGATGTTTTCTCATTATTTTATCACATTTCTTTCCACGAATGTTAAGCATTTCTGTCTAATATCTTACATTTGCAAAATTTCTTTGGAGTCCCCCCCCCAAAAAAAAAACTGCTTTGTGCCTTTCCAAATCTCTGAATTAGGTTTGTTCTTCATCAATCTGATTACAATATTTTTAACCTTAATTTTTTTTTTTTTTTTTAAATTTATTTATTCTGAGCACCTTTCAATTCATCTGCTTTTTTCTGTCAATAACAAGAGAGCATTTTTCCCCACAAAATCACAATCTTTATCAGTGAAAGAAGATCCCCAGATTTATATCTCATTCTGTCTTAATTGGTTGAGTGGTTCCGTCACGTGTTAGAAAGGAATTTAAAATTTAAGAAAGCTTTTATACAGGGGTTGTCTCACTCCATTAGAGGGACACTAGAAGATAGGATAAAGACTGGTTGAATAATTATGGTGTTAAAAATTTGTTTCTGGAAAACAGGTAACTCGTATTTCCCTTACCTCCTGAAATTAATGATGTTTTCCTTAATTGTTAAGGCTTGTAAGTGCTGTCAGATGTATTTACTTAGAACGTGTTGATGAAAAGAGGCATGAGTTATTTAATTATATAAGGTCTATATAAGCGTATTCTTAACTTTCTAAGGATTCTCTCTTTGAAACGGTTTTCGCCGCGTACTTGATCACTGAGAATAGTATTGTAGGTGAGGGCGCGCTTAGCGTCTACATAGCTGCAAGAAAATTTAAAACATATATGATAAGTTTAGAGACTTGCATACGAAAACTATGAATTTTAGTGTTTAGAATGTTGTCAATCAAAACCTTAAAATTCTAATGAAAAGGTGGTTTTGATTTGTTTGATAGTGTACATTCATTTCAAACTGTTAAAGGAACAAAATTAAGTATCTGAGAATTGGTTTGTTTTTACTCTATTTACTGTAACTCCATTATTTATAAATAACAAAAATAAAAGAAATGGAAAAATTTGAAATTAATATTAAAAAAAAAGTATTGTATACATGTAAGTGGATAATATAACTAATGACAAAAGTAAAAAAAAGGCATCACTGGGGGAATACTCTGAGTTTATAACTGAATGGTTATTACACGGATCTTTAGCTCAACAGTTCGAGCTTTCGATTCTATCTTGGATGTGGATGTTACAAAAATTAAACGTACGGCAACAAAGATGGCAAAACCACCTTTTACATGAATGTTTAGTCGCTTGAAATTCGTCCTTCAAACTGTGAGCTTAGGTCGAATTAGACATATTCGCAAAAAATGACAATGGATTGTTAAATTTAAGTAAGGAAATATTACGTTTAGAGTGCTTTATAACTTGTTTTTCCAAAATTTCATGTAAAACTTTGTATTAAATTTGCAGATGTAATTCCATGCATTTCTTGCATGAGAATTTTACGAGCAATTTACTTCCAAAATGAAAAAAATATAATAGAATTATTTTAACAAATATAACCACATTTTCTTTGCTTACTTCAGTCTTTATAATTATAAAAAATAAATCAGACATACTATTCAAGCGTTATCCACACTTATTTAATTTTCTTACGATAAATTAAATTAACAAAAATATTTTTTTAAATTATGAAAAAAATCACGTGTATAGAAATTAGAATATAAAAACATCTGATCAATTTACCTATAATATTTCAGTAGTAAACAGGATTGATATTGATTTTAAATCTATAAATCAAATAATTAATCTAAATGTACTTTTTCCTTTTAAAACATAGAATTTTCTACAATTTTTTAGTTTTTCACAATTATTGATAATTTTTTAAGGTTCATACTTGTTCCATTGCTAGCGAATTATGAAATAATTGAAGGGTGGTGATCAATAAGTAATATTAATTTCTTAAAAGGAAATAACTATTTATCTGGGCTAAATTTTTTAGAGAAAATCTGTTAAATTATTTTTATTGACAAAGAAAGAAGTTATATTTTAAATAATGACGGTGATTGCGTTTGAAACAATTAAAAAAATAATTCTATTTAAATCGAATAAAAAAAAAACGAATGGTAATTTTTTTTAAAAAAAATATTTCTTTAATTCGTCCTGTATATCAAATGTAAATGTTTTAACGCCATTAAATTAAAAATTGTTAGTCTTAATGAAAGGTATAGTGTTGACATTTCTTTTTTAAAATTTAATGCTCTTTTTCAGTTATATAATGACCATTCAGTTGTGTAATGTCTGTGTGTAAAAGTTTTTTGTTAAAAACGATATGAATATATTTATATGAAATTCTGTTTAAACTGCGATTTTATTCTAGACACAATAATTATATATTCAATCTATTTTAAAGCTTTATATCATTTACTTTATTTAAATTTCCAAATATCACAACCTAAAATCATTCGTTGAAGAAATTAATTTTAATAATTTAGTCTTTTATTATTATTATTATTATCAATATATTTTACGCAAAAAGAAGCTTTTCCCTAATGTTACTTATTCATATTTACTAGAAATCTACTTCCGGTTTTTATTTTCTTAAAACATTAACATTTTTTTAATTATTATTTATTTATCGATGGGACGTGCCACCTGCTAAAGCAATAAATTTAAGATAAATTCCTTGTTTAAAATAAAATATTTCAAGTGTTTACTTATATCGGCATATTAATAATATTCATTATTCTAAACTTATAATGTAGGAATGAGCATTCGTTGTTTTAAATGTTAGTTGGTGATTTATAAAAATTATTTGCGAATTTCGTTTCATTGCGCTTAATATTTTGGTTTTCGAATGTTTTTCCTTTTTGAAGCCACTCGTCAACACTCATTTTGAATCTCTGAATTTATTGGCTATTTCCTTGTTTTATTTCATTCATATTTAGATATCGAGTAGGAAGAAATGCACGATGTTTCTTATATACTTGCGTAATGTAGTTTAGAGAGACATTTTATTTTTTAAAATTCTACTTACCTAAGAATAGTACTAAACCCGGATTTGTGATTTGATTTATTTTACAGATGTGTGCTTTTTTATTACTTATTTATTCAACTGGTGATTTTTTTTTTTTTTTTGTGTGTGTTCATGAAGTGAAATTTTTACATTTTTGTCTGGAAATTTTTTTATTTAAATTTCCTAAAATGGATCATGCTTCTGACATACAATAAAGAGATTTCCATTGTGTTAAAATTTAAAAATTGATAGGAATAATCTTATTTTTGGAAGACAAAACTCAAATCTGTTTGCAAGTGTGATTATTGTAAATTTATTGAATTATTTCCGCTAGAGCGGTACGAATTTTAAAATAACTTAATGCTGATGCATCTTTTTAAGGTTTACTATTACAGGGATTATATTTCATTTGTATATTCTAAATTTTATAAATTACTTTTATAAATTCATAATTGAGTTGAATTAGGTAACAAAAGCAAGCAAGTATGTAATTTCTAATGATAATGAAATCTATTCAAATTCTCAATCAGTATACTATTTAAAAGATCATTAATTTCTCCTTTTATTTAGAAATATTTTTAATAAAATATACTTACAAAAAGTATGCTTAAATAATTCATATAATTTATTAATATATTATTTATCGATTATTTCATTTGATTGGTAAAAGTTTCGGGAAACGGGAAAAATTTCTAAGATTTCAATTTTGAATCTCTTTGGATTATTGAACTCGTGTGTCTGCGAGTGTCTTCATTAAAATATGAGGCATAAAGTTTATTACTATAGTTATCACTTTCTGTTTTTAAGTCAATAGTATATGTTACTCAAATTATAATTTGTTTCATAATTATATAGTAAAATTTCATAAAAGGTAAAAAATAAAAACAATTATACTAGAGGGACAAATAATAGGACGTTAATGTTTTGCTTTATTTTCGTTAATCGATTCAATGACCATTCAAGCCAGTTCAGGCCATTATATTAAATTTTTCTTAATTTTTATACATAATCTCTTTAATTGTTTTAAGTTATGTCGATATTTAATGCGTATTAAAGTCGTTTCTTTATTAATTTTTTCTACCGCTCACCTTTTTACTGTGTCTAGTTTATTAAGTTGCTCCGTGTGTACGCTGTCGTAATGTATGTCTAGAAACTCATAAAAGTTGGGATGTTTCAGTCAGTTGCTTTAGGTTGTTGGTTTTTTCGAAAGTCTAAGTGATTGCTTTTGTTAAATTTCGATTTTTTAACAGAAATCCAAGACTTACATAACTTCCATTCAGATATTTCATGCTGCCATTTAAAAAAAAAATGATGATAGGTAGCTATTATTATATTTAAAACTTATGAAGCACATTCTTTACTGTTGCGTTTATGCATAGGTGTTTCCATTATCTTGATAGCCACCTGTCTATTTAAATCTTTTTTGACTTAGAACTGCTTCATTTCGTCCAGAAGAAACTTGTGAATGTCTAATTTCAGTATTGCAAAATAACACTCGTTCTTAACGCATGTATAAAATCTTGTCATCTTATACAAGGATAATCAAAATAATTTTCTTTTTCTTTTTTTAAATATAATTAGCAAATTTTTACAAAAACCTTCTGAAGCTTTCTTTCCCGAAGTAAAATTTTGTTTAGTTGTTAAATAGGCTAATTTAAAGGTCAGTTATTTTAACAAAACAACTCAAAGAAGAATCGGGAAACTTTTCTAACAAAATCCGAATTTTGAGTGTTTATTGAACAAATGATTGGTAGTTTGAATCAGACATCGCTTGCGCATCGTCTTCAGTTCTACTTTCAATGGTGATATTGTTCATTTCGATTTCAAGTCGAGATTTCCTTATAATAAAGTTAAATTATATATATATATATATATATATATATATATATATATATATATATATATATATATATATATATATATATAATGTTTACATTGATAATTTTAAAAGCTTAAAATTTATTACAAAACTGCACGATCGTTGAGATATTGCTTAACTTGCTCATTTAAATTTGGGTTATTCAGTCAAACCGATTAAATTTTCTTGAGGCAATTTACGTTTTTACTTAATAAAATTGTATTCGTAAAATCAAATTTACTTTTTGATGAAGTGAAGATTAACTTTAATCTATTGAAAATAATTGGTATAGTGAATTTGAATTTCAAAATATTTGTTTATTAAAAATTGTATTCTTATTTTGCAATTAATTTTGACGTTGTTTTTATTATGTAACCGTTCTTAGATTAAACAATGCCAGCTTGCTCTGAAAATTATCTATTAAAACATTCACAAGAACAGAGCAGAATACAGTAAAATTTAAAAAATAATTAAAGGGCAGAACACAATATTTTACAATAAATTCGTAACCAGTGTTTTAGAAGTTCACTTCTTGGAAGCTGAAGTTCGATTATCTGTGTTTGGTTATGTGTGGCATTCGATAACAACTAAATGCACGTTGCCACTTTGCTTGATTAAATAATTCTGTTACATTTATCATTTTACAAAAATAATGTTGGTTTTCTATTGCAGAAAGTGTTGTTGATCACTGGGTACACAATCGTGTTCTTAAGATAAAAGTATGAGATATAAACAACTTTTACAATGTAAATAATAGAGTATTTAAAAAAAAAAAAAAATTGAAATGTTTTGCCTATCATGCGTCAACTTCAGTTTTATTATAAATATAGCACTTTTGCTTTTAAGAATATTTTTAATGATATATTATAGAAATATAATTACAACAAATGATTTTTTAACAGACTAATTAAATGTATTTTGTCTTAAGACAAACTGTTTGAAATAAAAGTGATATGAAGAATTTCCAAATGAAATAAAAATTATTGTTTCAGCTGTAATAATATTCTTCAGATAAGTTTAATGAATTTTTTATATTTTTTTATAAGTTTTAAAGCTATGGCATGTGGGATGATTGATTAAAACAATTTACTTAATGATTGACCTCATTTCGTTTAGTTGAATTTACTCACACTTAAATTAAAAATAAATATGTATAACTTTTTGCTAAAATAAGTTAAGCATAGTAGAAATTAAAAGTGTGTCTTATAAATTTTTGTGGTTATTACTTTAAAATTGCTTCCCACTGAGATATTGTAGTCAGTGTACAACCTATAGATGCAGCTCTTCATATGTATAGTTCTTTCCGCGTGTAATGAATTCGTTCTTCCTCAGAAGCATATTTAACAAACAAAGAAAAAATAAAATTAAAATCGCCTAAAAAAATTAGTGAATTTCATTTTCTTTTGTTTTTACTTGGCTTAACTCATTTTGTGCTAGATTACAAAAATTATTTGTTTATAAATTGTCTTTTAAAAAGTGTATACTGAAGAATTATTTTAATTATTGATTAATTTTTCTAAAATAACAATAACAATATGAAATTATTTTAAAAATTAATATAAATATTCTTCTTTATCTCATTATAATTATTACAAATTATTTTGATTTGATTCTTTAGGAAATATTTTCGTGACTTCATATGCCAAATTTCTGAATGAGTGAAATTCTATCAATATTTCTTTGTAATTTATTTTAATGTGCTCAAATTTCACTGTTTATTATATTTTACATTCTTAATTATTGATAATGCTGCTCTTAATTTTTTTTCACAAAATTTTCTTTTTTACTTATTATATTTGATTGTATACATACATGTGTATGTTTATGGTTTATTTCTTTAGAGAATATATTAAAGTGAGTTATTTTTATTTCAGAGCTTTATGGGTGGTCCCAGGTACCCCGGACCTAGAGGCCCAGGAGTAAGGATGCCGCAACAAGTTGAATTTAATGTAAGTTAATGCTTTGATTTACTTGTACTATAAAATTAAAAGTAATTCTGCTTATTTTTAATTTAAATTAACTGCACGGGAAATTTTTTTCTATCTTTGTGTTTGGGGATTTTATAAGTCTTTCCTTAATACCAACTTTATTTCTACTACTCATTGATTTTGATACCTGAAAAGTTTTTGAAGTGAATAATTTCAATAAAATAAATATCAAAGTGAATAATTTTATATTCACATTTATTAAGCTCCTTAATAGATTTTAGATTCAGTTAGTTTTCTAGTGGTTTTCACCATGAGTAATTTGTTACTTTGACCTATAAAACTACTTAGAATAAGCATTGATTCATATGCGCAAATAAATTGTGAAAATTCTACCCGTTTTTTGGATTTGAAAATTTGTAATGAAATTAAATGCCATACATGATGCCATGAAGAAGATGATATTCAGCTAACCATAAGATTCCAAATCCAATCGCGTATGAATTAGCTCAGTCCTTCAACGGACACAGGACAACAATCAGAAGACAGCTGATTAACTTGCGTTTTACAAGAAAGCTTAATCGTTGGGTTCCACATAACTTGATAGCTAATCAACGGAATGACTGAATCTCTATCTGATTTCCTTGCTTTTCCGGTTTAAAGAGTGACCCATTCTTGACATGAATTGTGACAAGAAATAAGAAGTTGATTTTGAAACGTAACTTGAAGAGTCGTATAACTGTCGCCCTTCCGTTTTCATGGACTTCCTCCCCTTTTACCTTTTCTCCCTCATTGTGGTTGCCTCTTATAAAGTTGAGGGCTCCCCTTGAGGAGCTGTCGCCGCTCTTTTGCTGTTAGCTTTTCTTGGAAACTAAATCACCCACGTGTTTGCTGTGTGTGGAGACTCGTTTCCCTGGAAAGGAGAATCCTGGTAATTGAGATCTAACTGACCAAGCATTACTTTGGCCTCTGCTTCAGGTAAATAGAAGGTATGTTATGGTCCTCAGCACATCAATCGGCTATGAATCAAGAGATTGGTACATCTACTGGGTGACTCGTTGAGGGTGGAGACCATCATATGGTTGTATTGTGAGCGTATAGGACCTTGCTAGTACTGGTGACCTCGCTAGCTGGATTGCACCCATTTATTGGACTTGGTGGGGAGTGGTGTGGTGATATCCCGAAATTTTATATAAAGTAAATGGATAAAAAATATTCATTTCTCTTTCAGAAACATCTTTTGAAAAACAATGAAACGAAATTCTTTGTTATAAAAAAGGAGGATTCTTTTGAAAATGTGTCCTCCTTTCTTAAACAAAAAGAAAATCAAGATTAATCGGGGAAAAAATCGTTAGTACGTTGAAGGGATTTATTTATTAAGGCTGCTAACTCTACACGAGCAGCAATGCTTAATAACAAGTGGTTGTTAGCGAACATTGAGGTAACTGTCTCGCCTCACGGTAACTTAAACTTTTCACAGGGTGTAATTTCCATGAGAGATTTGTTGAACTTGCTGGCGAATGAAATTCTAGAAAATCTGCATCCGGTTTGTGTGTTAAAGGCTTTACTTTCAGAAGGAATGACAAGATCTTAGATACTAAGCATCTCATTCTGACATATGCGACGGCAGGATTTCCCAGACAATATTAAAGCTTCATATATGAATCTACCCATCCGGCCTTATATACCATTTTTCTCGCGATTTTTTCAATGCCAACGTTTTGAGTACTTGAGAAACGCTTGCAGAGGCCAACTGACATGTGCTTGTTGCGCAGCAGTTGGCCATGATTATTTTTGCACAGCAAAATAGACATTTTTTATTTCCATGGCAATGTTTACGTTAAAAGGGACTCTCCACCTATAAAGTGAAAAATAAATGTTACTGCCCTGAGGCTAGAAAACAAGTAAACTCTCGCACACCGCAGTCCTCAATGAGTTTTGCGGCCACTACGAAAAGAGTCACCAGAAATTTTAGTACACAAACGAATATTCTGTCTCTTCCTGTTACGAGATTAAACCAAACAACTTAAAGGCCACAATCTTCACCTACTTTTACTCGAAGAAGTTCTTTGGCAAAATTAAGAAGCGTTAAGGCCTCCAAGTTAAAATAATCAAAGGAGGGCCCTATTAAGTCTTCCTTATCCACCCATAAAGCCGTTTTATCCCTGAAGGTTGATGCTGTGTCCTTCCATCTCTCGGATGATAATTTATTGTTCGAGGAATCGATCGAAGATCCGCCTTCTATCTCCGAGATGGAAATTTTCTCTCTGTTTAAACAGTAAGATTCCGTTGTTTGTTGAAACTGCCATGGTTTGCGCTCACATTTTAATGACATCAAGTCTATTACATCAGCTTAAAACCCCGCATGTATATACCACTTCAGGAAACATTCCTGAAAACCAATATCATTTCTATGCGTGGATTCAAATGCTTTAGAAAAGACTAGAAAGATAATAAATATAGACTAGATAGATAGTAAGAAAATAATTTTTACATTTCAAAATTGCTTAAGACAAGCGAAGAAATATTCAACAACTCTGCTGTGCTGAAGGGTGAAATTCCATAAATAACTGGGCATATTAGGAAGAAAAATTATTCAATAATGGTTGAGATCAAACTGGTGTTTCTTCATAGAACAGGGTATTATCGTTAATCTACTGTGATTTCTTAATCATTGCGTGGGATTAATTTGATGTCAGAAATTTGAAGGAACTTCCAACGTTCTCTGTGTACCTTGGTGGACTTCTTATAGATGAAAGCTATGTATATATTCAAAAGAACTAAATCCAGAAAAAATAGCCACCTGCTTCAAATATGCTTGCTAAAAAACAAATTTATTAATATATTCAGGTTACGTACGTTGGATAGCCTGACTACTGAAGCAGTTATAAAGCAATCGTACGTCTGTCGTGTATTTAAACTGCGCCTTGTAAGATTTTTATATGTATTGGGCCGCATTCATGTATTATAAAAGAAAAAAGCTTAAAAAACATTAAGGACCCATCAAACATGCATACGGAAAGTAAAAACACCTGTTTCCCATTGTTCGAAAGTAACTAGGAACGAACCAAGACTTATCGCTCGGAAAAACATCGCTATACCACTTATCACATTCATCCATTGAAACTTTTATCATTCATTATAACTTATTTTTAATTGAATTACAAAAACAGTAAAAGGACAATTTAAAAATCGGGATATTCTAGAAACTGCATCTCACCGAACTTATTTTTAAAATTTCATCTATACCGTTAAAATATATTTTGAACAAAAGTAATTTGCAATTGTTTATTCTTAACAATTTTCTTTTCGGTTTAACATGTAAATAAAAGTAACCGATCACAAACTCTTTCAAAAATCATTTGAATAATTTTGCGACCTATTTTTCTATGAATGAAACAAAAAATAATTCGAAATTGTGTATAATTATTTGTATGTATTTACAATTATAAAACATTACAATTTATAGAACATTTATTTCTTTTGAATTTACCATTAATGAGTGACATGATTCTTTGTAATCAAATATCTTTCATTTTAAAAGTTTTTATATCATGTTGCTATTATCAATAATAATTTTAGAGCAATAATCTGAACTTTGACATATATTGAAATGAAAATATCTAGTAATGTGAAATAAATATTCATAAAAGTTCTGAGCCACACACAACGAGTTTATCTTGAAATTTAACTGCTGCACCAAATAGAATTTTTCTTTTCTTCCAAGGAATTATAAAAAATGTATTGAAAAAGCCATGATGGAAGGTACGTCTTTCATTTACAACTTACGAATCCATGTTATCTTTAAAAATGTTTATATTTGAATATCTATGTTTTGAAATGTGGTTAAATGAAAGAAATGGTAATCAATTTTGGAAAGCTAATTTCTACAAGCTTAGCTTTGCCAAATTAAGCAAACTTTAATAATTCTTAATGGAATAGAATTTTTTTTTTTTAATTCACTCTGTATTATAATTTTTTTTTAAATGACACCGTAAGCAATATTTATGACCTTGAAAGAGATGAAATACCAGTAATAATTTTATATATTGTTATAATGATTACATGTTATTTTTAAATGCTATTATACTGTAGATTTGATTTTTAATAGAACTTTTTCGTATAACACATGTGTAGTTACTGCAAAATATTTAATGCGCAGTCATTGCGTTGCTATTAAGATTTACAACGTCATAATAAATGTTTTACGATTTTTTGTGATATGGAATAGGAACAGGATAATTGTTCTAAAAAATAAATTGTATTAGTTCTTTAGTAGAACGGTAATTGAAATAAAACGATATTATCTCTTCCATAAAACTAGCATGTCTACATTATGCTTTAATAAAGTAATAAAAATTATTTCTTAACTTTTAAAATTTTATTCTTTCAGCGTAAATAAATTCTCGACTCTTTCCAGATCTTTTTTCTTTCCCAATTTTTGTTTATGTTCATTTTGCTAATCTCGTTTTTCCATTTTGCAAAAAAATAATGTATAATTGTTCTTACTTATGATCAATGTTTTGGTATTTTGTACATGAAATTAGCCAAATGGATTTATTTTTAACTATTGGAAAGTCGAAATATTTGTCATCAAATGTTTGCCTACCTATTACAAGTTATCTTTATATTCTTTTTGAACAATT
>JAPDSC010028938.1:779218-794912 GCA_026290005.1 Latrodectus geometricus
TGAAACTAAACTTAAATTTGTCCACTGAAAATGAAATTTTTTTGATTATTCAACAGATCTAGTGTAGTAATACAGTGTTACACTTTTCTTAGTTCAGTTTTATATTTATTACATAATCGGATTAAAATCTTTTCTTAACCTAAACATTTTTCTTGAATCACTATGTACATATATTCTATAACTAAATATACTCAAAATTAAGCATATAAATGTACCAAATATAGATTTCTCTTATCAATCTCTCAAGATGAAATTCAAATTATAAATTTCCCCCCCCCTCCCAATTCCAAAAGTTTACTTCTTGTAAAATGAATTATTATACCTTCTTAATATGTAACTTACATTTTTGACGGGATAATGGGAAAAAATATATACATAGGAATTATATTAGGTTGGGGAAAAAGAAATCCATTATTTTTACGTGAATTTTATGTAACTTCTTTTGGATTCACTTTGTAAAAAGGTTTAAAACAGCTTTAATGTAGATTTTTAGGTCTTGCGCGTTACGACTGCTGACATGCGGTTAACTTCGATCATTTTTGATATTTTATAGACATTTTCGACGATGGTGCATCTCTAACATCAAAAATACCCGAACGGAATCGACCAAACAAAAATTGTACGTAACTGGTTGTTACAGTCTTATATAGGATGATAAACACCTTTCACAATTTTAGCCACCCGGCTATCTTTTTCGCCGTTACAAGAGAAAAACGAAAATGTATCGAATTTTCTGTTTGTTGTCTTCTATTTTTAAAACATTGTACTCGTAACTGAATTAATCAAATTAAAAACCGCAAGAGGATATTTTAGTATCAAGTGTCACCTTTCCAACGAGCATAAATCTAATATTGTTTGATCTCACGAGATATCGATCACTACAGACGTCTACCGAAAAAATAATGGATTAATTTTTCCCCAACCTAATATATAATATATTGAAAAAAATATACATATATAACTGCTAAAATACTTATATTTTTCTAATAGCTTTCATAAACGGTATAATTTTGTGTATAATGCTTATTTATAGAAGCAAATTTTATCATATTCATTGTTCTTAGCATAGTTTATTTTTTGAATGAAAAATATTGCTTTCAGTTTCGTATTATTTTACTTTATGATTGCAAACTCTCTTAATTTTCATACTATATTCATATAAGTGTTAAACCTTCTTAGACTAAAATTTATCAAACGTTAAATAGCTTAAAAATGCAGAATGAATTGAAAATATGAAGTTTGGTTTGCCGGGAAAACGAATATTTTTCTCAAAGAAACAATTTCTCTAAGTTATATAAATGTTATTATTAATAATGTGAAAAGAATTTTCATTGTGTGTGTGTTTCATAGATGAACTGCCTGTAATCATTTCGCTCACCGATTCGAGACCACCGCCTCAGTTTCGATACTCATAATTGGTTCGGAATTAATTTTAAGTAGTTATTCCCGATAGAATGGGTTCTTATGAAAAAAATGATCATAGAGTGATAAATCAGATAATACGCGTATGCATTAGTTGTTAAAATATTGAAAATATTTATAAATTTGTATTCCTTTATAAAAACTTCTCTTTTTAAATTTTCTTTGTATATTTCTAGATTTTGTCAATGAAATGTTTCATCTCTAACTAGCAATGCAAAAATGACAATTTTTTTTTTAAATTTTTTTTATACGTTAATTTTTTTATTACACTTAAATTTATATATATATATATATATATAAGTTAAAATAATTTATTTTGTTTTTATGTAAAATGTTGCTTAATTTTGTGATAAAATGTGAAATAGTTAATTATAATTTAATATTTTTGTGCGTAAATTTAATGTTTAAATTTGCCAATGCGTTTCATATTTATATGCATTTCTTTATTTTTAAACCAGAAAGTGATATATTATATATTCATCCATTCTTTTTACAGAATCAAATTATATTATAAAAGTTTGTTTATAAATGAAAAACTTAATATTTTCTTATTTTTAAAATCTATTTCTTGACATAATTAGTTAACTTTTTACAGATTTAAAAATTTGTCTAACATGTTTTGATAACTAAACAAATTTTATTGCGATATGAGAGAATATTCTCTATAGCATAAAATATAATATGATATAATAATACATAAATATTTTTTTTTCTTAAATTATTAAAACTGGACTTCTAGATTACTATTTTGTTGCGAAAAAAAATCGTTAATGAATTTGATTTTGTTGCATAATTGTTATAAATTATGGAAAAAATACTTATTTTTTTTATATTCTCTTTCATTCATTAACTCCTAATCTATTAACCTCATTCATTTGCCGTTACTTCATAACTAATATCTGTAACCAGGAAATATATTTGTAATCTTTTTTTATTTAATCTTTTAGGTTGTTGATCTCGCTGTTAATTTAATTATGCTTGTTTTCTAATTTATTGCTATGCAAATATTGATTTTCTATCTATTCAAATCATGAATTGAATGCTTGTACAAGCTAACCAACACCTTTCCTTTTGTCTAGTGCATGCTTTATACCTGTATCTAACATAACAATTTACATGTTTTAATTCCAGGTGAAAGCGGAGAATTCGTGTCTTGGCAAGGTAAGACATTGTATAGTGCTTCATTTTCAAAAGTATCGAATTTCGATCTTGCTGTTAACACTGGGATGATGAAGTAATATTTTGATAGGCTTCTTTTACCTTTCCCATTTATGAAATTTTCTCATCGATATGCATTGCAATTAATGTTATAGGTAGCGGACGAGTGAGAACACTTTTGTGATTAGTTGAGTCGACGAAAGACCATCTCTTGCTTATTCATTGATGATGATTGGTTACTCTTTTGTTTTAATTTCTGAGACGTTTTTGCAATTACTTGAATTAAATTTTTTTCTTCGTAAAATCGTTTCTTCAATGATTTTTTGAATTATTTTATTTTTTAATTTACAGCCAAGAGTTAATATTCTTGAATCGAAATTGCAGATTTAATTTTGATTATTTAAAATCAATATTCTCATTACTAAATCATCCTATTAATAAATCCACTAATTAAAAATAGTTTAAAAATATTTTTTTTTAAACATCAGCTCTTATACATGTATTATTGCAAGAATTTTAAAAATTCAATTTTTATTTTCTATAATTATTAAAGAATTTCTATTATTTATTTATTTAATTTTCCTATGGAATCTTTCGAGATACAAATATAAAGGTAAACCATAGGAACTTCGAGAAATAAAGAAATCATAAAAGAATCTGAAATACTTCTAGCATAAGAGCCCTATCACAACATGGTATTGCTATGCATATAATGAATATCTTCAGCCATAACTTGAAGTTTGAACTTAGCCTAACATGATTATTTGTGCAGGAATTTCGTTTATTTTAATAAAAATCTCATTTTTTAGCTGTTTCATATTTATATTGAAAAGATGTATGGAAATCGAACCTCTTCGCATTTATTTGTTAATAAATTTGATATGAATCGTCAATTTCTTTGGCTATATTCATAATTTTTAACGGCATAGTTTTTGTTTTTACTGGATTGTATTCTATAAGTTTCCTCATTATTTCTGATGTATTGCTTTTAGGAAATTGTTACTAAAATTATGTTAAACCTTTATTTTTCATATGGTGATTTTTCTATTTAATTTTTCCTATGAGATATTCTATTTTACATTTGACACAAAAATAATGCAAATATTTGGGAGGAAATTTTATAATTTTTTCATGCTCCAATTTAAAATTTATATTTTAAAGATTAAACGTGAACCTAATAAAAAAAAACTAATTTATCTAATTAAAATTATAACTCTTTTTAAATATTATTGCCCAGCATTTTCAACATTTTAATTTACATGCAGCTATGGAGACCCACTGGCTTAAGACATTCTTCCATCTACAAAAAATATTAAAATTCAAATATATTTTATGTAATCGGTTAAAAACACTTTCTTCCAAAATTTAAGCTCATTGCGCAAAATATTTACCTTTACCTGCAAATTTAAATTGAGGTACTTAAAATTCACTATAAATGCAGATGCAATACATGGCCGAAAGTTAGATTTCGTTTCTAGAAATTCCCCCAAAAAGCAGTCTTATGAGAAAGAATGAAAGGCGTTTGAAATATGATTTATTTTAAAGACTATATGATAAGATAATATAATTTATTTTTATGGCTTTCAGAAAACAAATGGAGGATTATGAGCCTTAGTATGTTGTTTAGCACATGTTAGACATTACGCGAAACCAAATAATCAATCGTAGATTTTGTTTGATTTTTCAACTTTCATTATTTCGCAAAATATTTAAAATTCGAAACCAATTGAACACGTTTCCTTAGACTTTAGTGTAGTTATCCTTGCTTGGGGTGCAGTGGCGTAGCGAGTATAATTGGAGTCCAAGTGAGATATCTTTTTTGGCGCCCATCCTGAAAAGCACAATACTATAATAAATATACTGGTATATGATTGTTCATATTATATTTTTAAATTAAAAATATAATATGAACAATAATACAATGGAGTACCTACTATAAAATAATATAAAATATTGATTTTTTTAAATTCTCAGGTTTTTGAAATAAAAAAATCTAGTTAAAGAAATAAAAAACTACTATTAGATTCAGAAATTTGTTTGTCAATGGAAAAATGATATATTGTATTCCGTAAACATCCCTAACCATCTTTGAAAGAATTGATTCTAGCTTTACCTATTTTGTTGCTTTCATTTCTCCGTATAAGATGTATGAACCTGATTCAAAATCGTTTATTTTCTTTCAAAAATAAGTTTACTTAGCTTCTTGATTTATATTCTGTAGGCAATAAAAACAAAGTTGCTTACCTTGTCCAGTGGTCAGCGTAATTGACTGCTGATAGGGAAGTCCTGGGTTCCAATCCCGGTTCGGGTACTGATATATTTTTTGTCTCCCTTCTGTCCTTTCCTTGAATAAATGAGTTGTGAATAGTGCTGGGTAACTATGGCATATATTTACTGAGGAAGTCGGATTCCACACCAAATTACAGTTCAGTTGGAGCAGCGCACCCCATACTTCCAGCATAGCTGGCACAAGACAACAACAATATAAACGAAATTGCCTCGAACTACAAATAAAATATTCTAATGTTTTATGATTTCATTCTTTACAATGTTAGCTCCGAATGCTTGGCTCTCCGATTTTCAGTTCAACAGCTAGTTGTTTCGAACCCTACATAAGGCTTAGATTTTTGTAGTGGTTCGGAATCTACTTTAAACTAAGTTCCGGTCTAAATAGCCCTCGTGCAAAAAATGACATTTGAGCGACAAAAGAATCGATTTATAAAACAAATAACTTTTAATGAGTTATTTTTATTTTAATAAAACTCAACTATGCCTTTTATATTGATATTATAAAAAAAATAAGAAAAAAACTTTCGAGTTACTTAAACAAATTTTCTAGGATACAACATTATAATATTTTAATTAAAAGCATTTTAATATATATAATATTTTAATTAAAAGCATAAAATAAATCGCATTCTTTTTTCCTATTTATTTAGGAAAAAAGAACGTTATGCCTTGTTTCGCCTTGTTTTATCATACTGCAAGAGTTTCAGAATAAAATATTTCGACTCTTTTTAATTGACTAAGCGACTCAAAACTTTTTCAAATGGCATATAATCTATATAACTTGAGTAAAAATTTCAATACAATTCCGACTAGCATTCTTAAAGTTCTCCAAACACACTTACGCTGACAACTCAATTCCTCTGACACAAATGTTTTCAATGTAATACATAAATTAAATAAACAACACCCTTATATTCATTAATAAGTTAATCACGCGATCGCCTAAATGACATAGATAATGAAACTTAGATTTCAAAAATAAAACTTAGATTTCAGTTCTGAAATATTTTCAGTAACAAATGCTTTTTCCTCACTAGAAAAGAAAACATCTCAAATGGTTCTTAAAACTACTTTTTTTGGGGACACCGCATACACTGTATCATATTTATGTGGTAGATATTAAAATGCTTTACAAGTTTAACATCTGCCGCGTAAATGGCCCTTCGAGAAGACTTTAAAGTAGAGTCGTTTTCACGTGTTTCACACACACACACAAAGGAGAACATCCAATTTCCGTTGTTGAGCAGTGGGTGAAATGGAAACGACTTCAGTTTAATCATTAAAATATTTCATCGAAAGTCTCATTATTTGGGTGGGGATCCTATTTAGTTTCAAAGCGAATCTTTTTTTAATGCTGCTCCCTTTCATCAAAACCGAATTTTAATTGATATTTTTGCGTTCCTTTTGGTTCGGGTTTTTCAACTCTTGATTTTTCTCACTCAATATTCGATCATTACTGATTCTGATTAGCAATTCTCTAATAGCTTATTGTAGCTTAATTTTTTTACTAGCTAAAATTTATTTTTTTCATTTTCAAAATCCTTGTCTCGGAATCTTAGTATTCATCTTTCTGAAATTAATTGACTAAGGTCGGCTTTTTTATGCCTTAAAGGAAGATATTTTAAACAGTGTAAACTCAATATGAAATCAAATTAAATATAATTCCGCGAAAAGCTCAATCTGGAATTAATTTCAACAAATATGATTTCAAATCAATAATTACAGTACGCAGTATTAAATTTTATTACAATTTTTTTTCCAAATTATAAATCTTATTTTTAACTAACATTTAAATCCCTTTATTTTTTTCAAATTTATTTTAAAAAAATATAAAAGTTCAATCACATAATTTTAGAACTAGAACACTTTGAACTTTTGATCTATAGATCAGTGATTCTCATCCACTGTACCAAATTTTAGAAATGTATATAATAAAAATTGTAATTGTTTCTTTAAAGTCAAATTTAAAAGTTCGTTTAAATTAAAAAAAAAAAAAAAAGAAATAAGAAAAAAAAACTTTTTTTTACAATTAAGTACCGTGTTTTTTACTGATAAAATTTTTTTTTTTTGTCTTTGATAATTGGGACCTTTTATAAGTGAAATTTCAGATGTTCCCAGTATATATCCACAATTACTATTTTCTACATCCTATTTGTGTGAATTTGGATTTTTCAGTATTAACCAACTTAATAATGAAAAAAAGATAGAGACTGTTAAATGTAGAAGACGATATGAGAGTAGCATTGTGTGTCTTTTTAAGACCAAATATAAAAAACATCAAGCTCAAAATTTTTATTACTAGTACCAATATTGTTATTATGTAATTAATCCCTTAATAAACCTACTGTTATTGTTGTAGTACATAATTTATTTTACATTCAAAATTATCATCATAAACTATTTTACACAGTGCATTATAGGTAAGTAAACAACTTCTTAACTTATCTTTTTCTTTTTCTTTTCGTAGCGCCAAATTTCGATGTCGTTAAAAGTGACGCGAAACAAAAATAAGAAGTTTATAATTACTGCTATAGATTATACCATAAATAAAAAATTATCAAAATTTACTTTTTTCCTTTTTAATTTTTTAAAAAGGAAAAAAGGACTAGATTATAAATTACATTTTTAATTTGCCATTTTTCTAATTTCTGTTTATAAAAATAAAGTTAAAGTTTCACAAAATATAAAACTGTTTCACTCTTAATTTAATTTGTATTTATTAATTGCATATCAATAACAAATTAATTGTTATTTACCACAACATTTGTTTATTAATTTCTATCAGAATAAATATTTATCATATATATATTTTGTTATCGCTTGATAATGTATGGGAAAATAAGCTATTAATACCAAACAATTTTTTAAGGGAAATTACTTTAACCAGATCTAAAACAATATGACTCAAAAATAAGTATTCCAGTAATATAATAAAACTCAATTGGTTAATTCCAAAACATAAAAGTCGGATATTTCTTGGAATGACTAAATTTCACTCAAAAAATCTTGACTCAAAAATCTTTTTAGAGGGTTGTATGCAAGACAGTTTTTTCAAAAGGATATATCACATATAGTTCTCCAACACTTTTTTTTTCTAAAAACAGAAGTCTGAAAACAAGAGTCCAACTCTTGTTCTACCATCCTCCAAGATTTATGCTTTTTCTTACAGAACTAGCCATCCAGTTACTTTTATGAAACTTGTTACTTATTTTATAACAATTACCAAATCGAGTTTTATCAATGATTGAAGAAACAAGTTTTAAAAGTTTCACAAAATTATTAATAAAGAACTATATAAGTAAAAAGTTTTTTCTTTTATGGACAGCACTTCTCCAATTCTTCCTTTGCTCTTCTACCTTTTTTAGTCTTTCACTAAAAATCATTTCTTGTTTGTTTCAGCTAAATTTTTCTAGCTTATTTCTAAACACGATAATTGTTGATTAAAATATAATTACATGAATAAAATTGAAATTTTAATAATAAAATTAAAATTTCTGAAAAATCTTGTTAGTCTTTGGAACTATTTGACTCTTCTCTGGGAGTTGCACCTAAGACATTAAATATCACTTGAATCTCCTCTGCGCTACGCCACTGTTGGAATGCTGCACTAATATGCATATCTGTAGCCATTATTTTTTTTTATCTATGATTGTTCCATGGCACTAAAACCTGGAACCATTGTAAGATTGCACACCTCTGTTGTTGGTCTTGCTTTCATTTTTATGGATGGTAATATGTATTCCATAGAAAAAAGATGGACAGAGTTCTGGGTCACAAGATAATTTTTTATTTATCTTGAAATTACCTTCAATGACAACTAATATATTTTTTGGCGATCACCCCAAAATGTCTGGACGGAACCCCCATCGAACGCAGCCTCCTTAATGTGCACTCCTACCATATAGCTGTGATTGTCGACGAGTATGTGTGAAGAAATCGCACATGAAAAGTGATTGGTGTTCTCGCCCTACTTGAATCCCATTGAAAATATTTGGAGTATTTTTGATTGTATTATGATGTATTGGCATTTCTTCTCGAAAGCAACTTTTAGTAACTTAATTTTTTTTTTTTAAAGAAATCTTTCAAATCAAAAACCTTTATTTTATTATCTTTGTTTTAAGGCTGTGTTGGCATCAGAAGATAACAGCTTGTCGAATTTCTCACTTTCAAAAGGAGAAAATTATTACTTTTAAAGTTAATCTTATTTTAAATTGACAAAAAAAATTCTTAAATTTTAATTACAAAAAGTTATCTCATTTTTTGTTTCGTACTGTACCATCGTAAATTTTTAGTGTAATATTGTATAACTGTACAATAAATTGGATACTGAAATTCTTTCATATTACTTGAATATCTTTTCTTTAAATAAAATTCAAGTTTCACTTTGAAAACTTCAGTAGAAAGGGTTTTCTTTTGAGAATATGAAAAGAAATTTAACATTCAGTGTAATTTTGTTTTATGATACAATATTTAGTCTTTAATAAAAATGAGTTATAGTGGTTTTAAATATTTATTCATTTTATATTCATCAGCTGTTACTAATTTTGTCAATTCAAATTGTATATTTTTTCTATAGGTCCATCAGGAATGAATCCAATGAATCCACGTATGAATCCTCCAAGAGGTCAACCAATGGGGCCTATGAATCCTGGTGTACGTTCCTATAAATTAATCTATAATTTTTATTCTGTCTTATTTGAGTGTATTAAATTTTTTTTATTATACTTGTTAATACTATTTAAATTCCATGTGATTTTTTTTTTTTTTTTAAATCAATCAAATCATTTTCTTAGAAAATTTTGTGGACATTAATGTTTGTTCATCAATGCTGTGGAAATTTGATATTGTATTAATTTTTCTTATATTAACATAACTTTTGTGCAGCTATGGAAAATTTACTTTGATTGAATAATATTAGCATTCTATTCCTTTTATGATCTTTCATGGGATTTATTCATGTTCAAAGTTTATTCTTATTTATATTAACTTATTTTTTTTATTTAGAATTATGGTGGTATGCGGCCTCCAAGTGGAGCAATGGGTCCTTCTGGACCCCAAATGTCACCTATGTCAATGTAAGTTTTATTCACTGTTTTATTTGAAAATTTTCATTAATTAATTTTTTTTATTTATTTTTACTAATTTTTGTACAGATTGCACCTTAAATTTTGGAATTTTATGTCAAAACTTAATGTGCAATCTGTACCATCTAAACCTTCAGTAATTTAGTATATTTTGTAATATACTACTAATCAAGGTATATCTGTCATAGACCCTTTTTCCACCACTTTCTAAATAGTTATTTGTTGATCTTAGCCACTAAAAAGTTCATTCGTTTTTTGTGTGGATTCTTTCACACTCTGTTTTGTTTATTAAAAATGCGAGATCTTGTATCTTTAAGCTGATTTCCTAAATTTTGTAATCCACTTTCATCTTCCCCAAATTTCGTTGTACTTCTGTACTACTATTATTGTCTTATTACTTTAAATTAATAAAAATTAGTAAAAGATTATTTCTAGAATTTACTGTTTTTAAAAATCAGAAATATAAATAATTATTTTTAAATGACAGCATTGCCGCAATTCCTGTTGATATTTTATTTTGTTGAAATTGTAACATTTTTTTGTCATATTTAACAATATATATTTTTATGTAATGTCTGTTTTCCTAACTATTAATGATACTTTTGCTGAGATCGTGTACTGCATTCTATATGACCGTCCAATTGTCTTATTTTTGTTTAGTAGAGATACTGATTTTACATTGTGTTACAGTGATCCCATTATCTTGCACTTTCAGTGTCATATTTTTGAAATATCATTTTATTGTAACAAATTGATGTTTTGGAATGTTTTTCAATTTTGCCCCTTATTTATTCTTGTTAAAGCTAGAGAAGAGCAACATAGCAAGGCTTCAAAGTAGCCTATCAATCTTGTTTATTTTGACATACAATTCTCTCTTAACAATTTCTCAATAAAATGTGCCAGGCATATCTATCAGTTATCTATGAAAAAAAGTTTAATCTTTATTGCAATCAAATTATGTTATGTTTTTATGAGCAATTTTCTGACATTTGGTGGCTTTCTTCTACCCCCCACCCCCATCCAAATTTTCTAATTAAAAGAATATCACAGAGAGTGGCAATGGAGAACACAAACTGTTAAACTTTGTAACACAAGGCAAGTGCTTGTCTTTATATAACAAATAATTCATGTAAAAAAGTATTTTACTCTTTCAATTTGTTCTTTTTTTTTTTTTTTTCACAAAGCTATGACATTTGATTAGAGTTTATGTAGATTCATCACTACTTGACGCTCTATCACCGATATCTACATGAGAATTTTGAACGTAATAATGCTTACATTGATGCATCTTTATATAAATATTAAATAATTGATTTTGATATATTTAAATGTCAGAATAAGTTATTTATTATAATTTATAAAAGTTCTTTAAAATTACCTTTGATTATACTATGTAAATAAAATGCCTATTTGCAATTTTACTTACAAATCTATTAAAATATAAAGTTTAGTAATCAATGACTGCATTGATTTTATTACCGGAAATTTGCTTAAATGTGACAAGATAAATACATTAAATAATTTATTTATGACATGCATTTTATAGGCCTGGTCCCGGAGGAAGACCTTGGAACCCAAATACATCTTCTGTAAGTACTTAATTTAACCCAAGATTTATTATGATTACTTATGAAGTTTCTTTGGTTTGTTGAAAATGTAAATTAGCTCAATATGTGTGTAGGTATGATTTTTATAGAATATACACATTAATGTTAATAATTTTTTCTGGTGGTATAATATATTTTTGTTATAATTTAATATATTACAGTCAAAATTTAGCTTATTTTTTATGAAAATGCTTGGGAAATATATTAATTTGTTTATAAACTGTAAATATTTTCTAGCTTTTATTTCCCATGTAATTTCACAATTAGGTGTAAAGAAAATGGAGAGCTATGATGCTATTTGAGATAAGGGATGTACAAATTTTCATCTCTGTTCTTATTAATGCTGAAAATTATTGTAAATGCCAAATAGTGTGAATTTTAATATGTAAAAGACTTAAAAAAAGGGGGGAAGTGTATTTAAACATATAAAAAGCAAAAAAACTTAACAAAATCATTTGATTTTGTTGATGTAGATTTTTGAAAACTTTTCGGTTATAAGGTAGTATCAAAATTAATCTTTTTTATAATACAGTTTGGGTACGTATATATTAACACACATTCAGCTACGAGTTACCTAATTAAGAAAAGAAAGACGTATAGCATATAACTACTGTTCATTTAAACCATTATTTTGCATTTTTATCATATTCTTTAGATTACTTTTATTCTATAAGAAGCTGCCAGATGACATTCATTAATATTTTTATTGATTATTAGAATTTCCAATTTTTATTTTCATTATATTGAATGTGTAAAAATAAATTTATGTTCATTTTGTCTTATATTCAAACTTGTATTTTTATCTGATATGTTAGAAGTTTTATTATTATATATCAAAAGATATGCTGTATCACAAATGCTTACATTTTTAAAAACAAAAATTTTGAAAAAGAAATATCTTTTTGTTATGAAAATAAATAAAAAAATATTATAATTACATTTTTTATTACTATTAAATTCTGTTGCTATGCTGAGTTTCTTTTATATGAAATAAATGAAATATGTATTTTAAATTTTAGACAAAGTTATAATTTCATGTTTGCCCATGTTGTATATTAAGCATTTCCTTTTTGATTAGTCAAATCTGAAAGCATTTTGCCCATTAGGGGTTTTACTTTCTTTAAGTAAAAACGGCTGTCAAAATCCTGAGGTACCTCAATAATCTGTCCTCTTCTCTCTTTTCTTCTCCTTTCTCTCCTTTGCTTTTCCTTTGTTTTCTCCTTCATTGTAGTTGTCTTTTATGAAGTTTAGGGCTCCCCTTCAGCAGCTATGGTTGCTCTGTTGTTATTAGCTTCTCTTGGGGACTAAATCATTCGCATGTTTGCCATGCATGGAGACCCGTATACCTGGGGGAAAAAAGGCTTTGTAATTGATGCTATTAAAGATCAACACATTACTTTAGCTTCTGATTCAGGTAAATGGGTGGTGTATTGTGTATTACTCAGCATGTCTATTGGCATTATTTACTAAGCGATTTATGCATCTACAGGATGACTCAATAAAGGTTGAAGCCATCTCAGATATTTACTTTTAATGTATAGGACTCAACTAATACTGGTGCAGCTGGTTTGCATTCCCTTGTTGGATTTGTTGGTTGGCAGTGGGGCCAGGTGCCGAAATCTCAAATATTTATTATGTAAACTAATGTATCTGTTGGAAATGATCTGCATAATAGCAATCATTTTCTTCTTGTCGTCTCACAAACTGGAGGTAGTAGTCCACGACTGCGTCCACCTACTAGCATGTACAGTTGGACATATTAGACATTATTTACACTATTGGCAAAAGTATATAATGAAATCGTTTTGATCAAAAATATTGATGAAACTGTTTGTAAAGTAACAAACTATTATAAACACAGCCAATATAACTATTCCAAAGCATTCTTCTATACCACACAGGTGTTACAAACCTTGGTGGAACAGTGAATGCCAACAAACTTACAAAAAACAAAGGAAGTTATAAGAATTATTTCGGAGATACCCCACAATAGAAAATCTCATTGCCTTTAAGAGAGCAAAAGCATTAGCTCACAGAGCTCATCGTTGAAGTCAGAAGGAATGTAGGTTGTGCTATGTATCTTCAATAGCATCTTGCACACCCATTAAGCAGTTATGAAGAAAAGTGAAAGCAACCAATTGAATTCGTAAGGAATTTCATATTCCTGATTTAAAAACCAGAGTTATTTTCCTTGGAGCTGATGTCTCCTAAGGACATTGCTAACATCCTTGGTGAAACTTTTGCTAATTTTTCAATCACAAACTCTAACAATCCTTCATTTTTAAAGATTAAGATTTGCTGAATGCAAGCCAATTCGCTTCAGCCACAGGCAAGCCTTGCTTATAACTGCAATTTTCAGATTTTGGGATTGAAGAAAGCATTGTAGCTGGCCAATAACCACCAGGCCTGGACCTAATAGAATCAGCTATTATATACTTTAATGTCCTGACTCCTTATCGAACTTGTTGCTTTTGTTCAATAAGATCTGAACTGAAAATCCAGATCTTATCATCTGGACATCAATTTGGAATGAAGCAACAGTGATTTTGGTCCTCCAGCCTGGTTAGGATCCTTCAAATCCTTCACATTATCGACTAATAGCTGTCATGATTTGCTTTTGTTAGACTCTCGAATGTGTGGTCTATACCCGTCTCATTTATATCTCTTAAAAAAATAAATGTATTTATATAATTCAGATTGGCTTCTGTAAAGGAAGATCTACTTGTTATAACATTACATATTTGGAAACCCAAATCCACAACATTTTTGTTAAGTGTCACAATTTTTAACCTTTTCATTAATGATATCCTTCATCCGCTGTCATCTTCAATTAATGATATATTGTATGTTGACGATCTGAAAATATTATGTCAGGAGTCAAGTATGCATTTGATTGAGATGCAACTACAAACAGCAGTCAGCAAAATTGCTGCATGTTGTGCAATGAATGGCCATACCTTAGCACCAACAAGAGTAGATGTGTTCACTTCTTTTTAAAAAAAAAAAAAAAAAAAAAAAAAAAAAACTAGACTTCACAATGATTTACTGATTTATATCAACAACACACCTATAAAAGTAGCCAATGAATTAAAATTCCCTTTAATTACCTTTTACCAGAAATTGACCTTTCTTCTGCCTAATTTACATTTGCAGAAGAAGTGTAGACATTCAATTAATATCCTCAAGGTATTATGAAACACATCTTGAGGTGCAGATTGCACATCAGACCATTTAATTTATCAATTATTGATTCTATCCTGCATTGACTATGGATGTGTTGTTTATGGATCAGTTGTATCTTCTGTTTTGCAAAGAGTGGACACAATTCATCACGATGCTTTAAGGATATGTTCAGGCACATTTCACATATCATCTGTCCAGAGTCTATAAGCAATTTTCCAACAACTGCCAACCTGAGACAAATGTAGTAGTATTCCAATTACTACCCAAAATTTAAATCGATCCGTTATCATCCACTATGTTCTCTGATAATTTCTCCTGCACTTAAGAGATTATATGATGCTCAACCATCTAGCACATCTCGCCTTTTCTCACTTGTGTCAATTTATGCATCAGGCTTTCAAATGTATGTGGTGTTTGGATTGAGACATTAGATTCAGTTAGTAGAAGGTGTTCTTATACATTATGACATATATAACATTATGTTTATGTGAAATTAGTTTAATTATAAATTTTAATTTTTTTAATACCTGAAATATATTGTCAATGAATATTTTTTCATTGACAATATAATTTACTTGCATTTTCGAACTTATGAAGTCAATTCAATCATCATTTAATATGTAAAATTTCATTCAACAATTCTTCTAATCTTATTTGTTTTTGCTTGTTCTTGTTCTTTTTTTTTTTTTTTTTTTTTTAATTTTACTAAAAGTGATACATTTTAATTTTAGATGAATTATTCTTCATCTTCACCTGGAAGCCACTATGGAGTTAGTATTGAATTTTTTTCAGTTTATTTTGTTCAAATTATATAATGTTATTGTTAAGCAATTTTTAAAAATAAGTATGTGTTTGTTATTAATTTTATTTTGCATGCGTATTTTGAATTTTAATATATATTTTAAACAATATATATATATATATATATATATATATATATATATATATATA
>JAPDSC010028938.1:795012-868760 GCA_026290005.1 Latrodectus geometricus
ATATATCTGTGTGTGTGTGTGAAATACAAGTAGTTTTTAGAATTATGGAAACACAAAAATTAGAAAATATTTCAATTGTTATAAAAATAGTTATTTTTATAAGTTTAAATACAGCTTTTTTTGATATTTTAACTATATAAATAATATTTTGTATTTATATAATAAAATACAAAATAATATTTTGTATTTTATTAATGCTACTGCATTCATCATAAAATTAAAACTATTTAACTCTGATAGTACTCAATTTCAATTACTAACTTATTTCCTTATATTTGTTACTGAAACACAGAAATATTAAAACTTGTCCAAATGGGACCATCATTTCCATACACTTAATCCTATGCCCTCTGGGGTTAAATGGACACGGAATCAGTTACAAATAGACATTAAAAGTATTTAATCAGAATGATATTTCTCAATCAGAAAGTATTTATGAAAAGCTTGTCATCATTCTCAACAGATGGTACTTCTTATTGTAAAGTTATCCCAGTTAATTTGTTCACAGGATTATTTACAATAAAAAATTTCTGAGCCTTAAAAATAAAAATTATAATCCTACTTTCAGAGATACAAAAAGCAATGTTTAAAATAAAAAGGCTATAAATTGACTTTTTTTCCAAAATGTTAAAAGTGCATTTGTTAATCAAATTTTTATCAGATAAAAGATATTTATGCAGACCAATGTATCACCAACAAATTCTAGTTATTTTTCTATCACTACTGTACTCAATTTTTGATGCAGGTATATTTTGTACAAGAAAGTTTCAACATGTAAATGATAATTTTCTATATACCTTCCTGTTCAATACTAAAATTTTTGCTCTTCTGATCAATTTCTGTGGGCTTTGTTTTTACACTTTTTTTGTTTTCTCCACATTTTCAAATATGGTATAACAGTTACCTTTTGACCATTATTGTTACTCATCTTGTTGCAAGTTGTGTTCTGAAATTCATTTTCTGACATCTACCTGTTTGAAGGGCTGTTGTTTTAAAACAGGCAATCGGATTTATTGAGCTGATTTATATGGATTATAATGTAGAGAGCTGTGATCTCATGACTGTCTCTATGTAAGAATAAGAGTTCTAAAATTTCATAATGGTGGAAGGATTTTCTGGGAATCCCAGGGATGAATTTTTAATTTTTTTCCATATGCCTTTGCTGCTATGGCAAAACTTTGTTATTTAAATGTTTTCCTGATAAAAATATGTTCGAGGCTGATATGTTGATGCTTTGGCAGAATTAAAGGTAAGAATTTAACAGAATATGCAAAGTAAATTTGATGGTTAGTTTTGTTTTTTCCAAAGTTTAAATAAATTATGTTCAGTAGCTTTAGAGTTATTAGTTTCATATTGAGTAGCATATATCTAGTATCTTTTTTTTAAATCACCCCTGTTTTATATTCTATTATGTTAAATGTTAATCAAAGAATAATTGAATTTTGGAACATTTCAAACAGTAGAGGCCCTGATAAGTACTTCCTCAAGAAATCAGTAATTATAACTTGAGTAAAATCAGTGGTCATTATCTCTTTTAATCTTAAAAACTTTAATTTGTTGTTGTATTGAATATATTTCTTTAGAAACTACTTGTAAAAAACAAAATCTAAAAAACAAAACTTTTGATGAAATTAAAAATTCACACTAAAGTGAGAATCTTATGTAAACAATTTTAGTACCTTATATATATATTCTTTAAAATAAAGTAGAGAACAAAATGAATAAAATTTTTTGCATAGACATTCATTGCTTATTTTTTTATAAAGTTTTTATTAGTCTTAGTATCAACATCACAGTAATTTCAAGCTGAAATGCTTAAAATTACTGCAAAAATATAAACGCACACAAAATATTTAATATTCATGATTTTCAGAATTCATTTATGAATAATTTAATTTCACATTAATAGCAAGTCTTTTTTCCATTGTTTTCCCTTTAATAACGATAAAAATAAAATTATGCTTGAATTTTAATTAAAAAATAAGTGTAATTTTTGTAATAAAATATATTGATTTCTAATTTATTTAAAAATATTAAAAATGCAAATGCTGTTGAGGAAGCAAACGCTTAAAATATGTGTAAAAATTTCTGTGGAAATAATGTTTACATATTTTAACTGTGAACTTAGTTACCATATTTCCTAGATAAATTATCCTTTTTGTTACAATGTTGGTGATATGTTTATTCAATTGAAAAATAAGATTAAAGTTCATATTTAAAATTTTTTCGTGTCCCTAATAATTATGCATGCTCATGTTTTTTTTCTCCAAAAAAAATTTGTAAATATCATCATTAAAAAAATTTTAATTCCTGCATGAAAGAGGTTTAAAAATTTATCTAAATTTAAGAAAACATTAGTCATTTATTATATTTAGTTACATAATATTTTTCATATTCTTCAAGTATGTGCAATTATTGTTCATAATTTCTAAATCTTTCTGTTTATTTTCTTCCAGCTGCCCTACCTTTTTGTGAATGTTCAAATGATAAATGTTCAAAACTATATTTGTTTAAATGATTATTTTACGTGTCATCATTTTTAGATTTAATTGGTTTAAATGCTTAAATATTGTAAAATACTGTTTTCCTTCTCTTCATGGTTGGCATGTATAAAATTTGTACTTATATTATTTAAAATTTAAATGACAATTTAATGAAAAAAATTTCTTATTAAATTTTGTGTCGCATTAGATTAGGTTTTTTTTATTGAAACCAATTATTTGGTCATAGTCTTGAATAAAAAACATTACTGAGAAAGGATTTTTTTTAACTAATTGTTTCTATTAAGTTTATCAGAATTGGTACTCATATATTTTTTCTAATCTATTTGTCTAAGGTATATTTAAATCAGTGTAACTTACTTTGCTGCTACTTTCCTTTTTGTTTATAGTATTGTACAAATAAATTTAATATGTAATTTTGCCAAATATTTTTATAAATCAAGATTTAGACAACGTAAAGAATATTAAGAATATTTATTTACACTGACAAATGCTCTTCTTCTACTTAGGGACCTCCAGTATCAAGCTCAGGCGGTCAGGGTCCAGGAACGCCTATAATGCCAAGCCCACAAGGTAATAGTGAACAGTTTTTTCTGTCAATATCTTAAATTTTGACACTATAATATTTGCATTTTATCCTTATCACATCTGCTTTACAAGATGTAATATATATGCTTAGTTGCATGATATTTTTTTTTTCCATTAAGAAATCTATAGTAATATAGTGATTTTATAAAATATTTATTGCAATTTGGTTTGTTTTTAAACAAGATAAACTCTGCAATCCCTTTATCATGTTGCATTTTCTTATATAACATTTTGAATGAATAAAGTGTTATCACTTTAAGCATCTTGAAAAAGTTTGCATCAATTTTGCTTTTTTTTAAGTATTGTAAATTAGATTTTAAAAATATTTTTTTCTTACATTATTATTTTTAGTAATTGGTAGTTGCTACATTTTTAATTTTTTGTTACAGGGACTCATTTTAAACTTTTTTCATTTATTTGTTAGTTTTTCTTTTTTTAAATACTTTTATTTCATTGTGCATGTAAATTATTTATTATTTTGCATTCCAATTATTTCTTGCCTGAATTAGTATTCGTTTGGGGAAGAAATAATTGTTGTTTATAAATAAGGATTGATTGCTATCTGCTTTAGATTCCTCAGGATCAGGTCCAGATGGAATGTATACAATGATGAAACCAGTACCAGGAGGTAATATGCCAGGGGTAAGTTTAGAATTACTATAATAGATTGAATAATTTTTTTTAAAAAAATTATTTCATTTATTTATGTGTTTAAAATTTACATACTGCATTGCCATTTATATAAGTAATACATAGACTAAGTAATACATTAGTCTTGTGCAGACATGCACAGTTTGGTTTAATCTTCTTACAGTTGAAGATTTGGTATTTGAATCTCAAAGTAGATTTTCGTAGTACTCCTTATGAAGTTGGCTATGAATACTGCTTCAGTTTTGACCTGAAGTTTCTCTTGTGTCTAGCAGTCAAGGTTGGCAATAAATATGGCCATAAGCTTAACATATGTTTTATAGCCACTCTCAGGCTTTAGTGAAAGCAAAAATCTAAGACTGGAAGATTTTCAGATTTAGTTATACACAACAAACAAAAAACTGTTAAAGTAATAATTAACGAAAATTTGTGTTTTATATATTTTAATTTATTTTATGTATTAATAATTTTAAAATAATATAAATTTTTTATGTATTACTAGAAAAACATACATTATTTAAGAATTAAAAATATATGAAATGCTTCTTATTTTATTATTTTAATTGTATTTGTGCAATAATTTGTTCATTTCGTATCAGATATAAATTTTACTTTTTTATTATTGTTATTTTTTATATTGTTAAAAGAATCCATTGAATATTTAAAATAATTTATTACAGACTTTATCAAAATACAATCTTATCAGTCTTTTTAATTGTTTTAAAGCATAAGATTCAATTTTCAGAATTATGTTATTTATTTAGTTGCTTGATTTCAATGTAACATCAATCAAACATAACTGTTATGTTAAAGATATTTAACTAAATTTTTCTAAGAAAATTAAGTTTTACAAAATAGTATGATCAAATGATAAATAAATGTTGCCAGAATAAACTTAAAAAGGAAAGGGCTAAAAAACAAATTAAATTATCATTCTTTTATTGAAAATTGATAAACTTTATTTTTGCTTAAAATTCTTTTCTGAAATAAGCTCTAAGCATTTATTTAGGCAGAAGTACTGCATACTGACAGTTTAATGCAGTAAAAAAAGCAATGAAGTTAATTTGAGTATCTGCTGCTTGTTGACCAGCATAATGGAATAAAAGCATTTGTTTCACATTTTATATTTTTTACTTTGATGAGATTTAATATTAGGTTGTGTTATAATATATAAATTTCAATAAACAATGTAGAATAAAATATAGTACTAATGCTCTAATTTCTTAAATCATTTTTGAAAAAGAATGTACCTGAATGCTTCTGTAGAATTCATCATATATGTTATTGTATAATGCTGGATACATTAAATCAGCCACATTCCCCCTTATTTTGCAACAGATATTCTTGTGTATTCATTTTCAGTATTTCTTTTATATTTCTGTTTATACTAATGTTTCAAAATCAAGTGGTCATATTGGTTGTGGTATTATTATTGGAAATTCAGTTTATAATTATAAACTTGCTGCATCATGTTCTGCTTATGCAGCCAAAACAGTTGTTGTTGTATGCGCTCTAAAAGTAACACAATTATACTCTTACCAAGAATGCTACATCCATAGCAGGAGTGTAGTCATATAGTTTGACATTTGTCATTAAAATGATCTTTCTGTTATAGTGGAAGGATTTGATATTTTTAATATTCTACCATGTTCCTAGCCATGTTGGTTTTGCTGGCACTGAACTTGCAGATAATGCTATCTATTTATTTAAATAGATAGCATTATCTGCAAGAATAATGCTATTTTTATATAAAAAATATAAAAAAAATTTGCATTTTTTGACATTAAACGAATTTTAAAATATTTTATTTTCTGCTACTAGCAAAAGACTTGCGATTTGCAGAAAAACAAATTATATAAATGTATCCTCTTGCTTTCTTTCATTTCCAATTTTTCTCATGCAAAGAGCTGATGTAAGACTTAACCACCTTTGCATTGGGCGTACTCGATTTACGCACAAGTATTTATTCTCATCTCAGAATGCTCTAATTTCTGATATGTAAAATGTGTACTATATACAGTACATCATATTTTAATTTTCTGTCCTAATTTTATTGATTTGCACTTAGTCTTTTTTAACAATACTATTTTTATCAGATTTAATTGGGCTTAAATCACATAGAAATTTGTTTGCATTTTTACATGCAGTTGGTTTCTTAAATTTTATTTAAACTTTTACCCATTTTAACCTTTTACATAGAATTTTTATTGAATTTTTAATACAATCTATCTTGAACATTTGACTAGACATATATTTGCCATATAATGTTTAAAAAAAAGGTGTTTTTCTTCTGGCTTTTTAAACATTGTACTGTGCAGATTTGTACACGATTAGAACTTGCACTAGTAACACTCATAAAAATCCACCAGACAATTGTAAATATCTACAAAAACATTAAAACTACATTTTGAGTTTTATTTAATTCTCATTACATTAATGACAATAATGAACATTAATTAAAATTCAATTGATATTTTTTTTCAATTGTTTTGTATGTTGAAAGATTACAAATATAATGGTATAAGATATTTATCAAAGATGCATAGTGCTTTAAATATTTATAATTATTATTACTGTTATTATTATTGCAGTATATGCTGTAATAATTAAAATTTTAAAAATAAATTTATTTTTTAAATAAGAAATAAAATTTATGACATTCCAAAATCCTTTAGTTTTACAACATATTGCTTAGTGATTTAATTGCTTATAAAATTTAAATCCTAATATTAATCCAGTTTTAATGTTATTTTTTTTATAAATTAAAAATTAATAAGCCATTTCACTAAAATATTCTATCCATTAACTGAAAATTTATAAAAATATAATTTTTTAATACTACCAGAACATTATTGATTTTTTCTATCATCATATTAGCATTTATTATTTAAAATTTAAGTATTTATAAGTTAAATTTGAGATGTGTGTGTAATATGTTAATCAAGAGACCAAGGCCAAAATGAAATATTTCAGTCAGTTTAACTTCTCAATTCTTATTAATAATTATCATAACTCCACATTATAAATGCCTATAAAATTTTTTAGCTTTGGTCTTACCATTAAATTTAGAAATTTCCGTATTCTACAGTTTTTGCTCCTGACTATTCTTAGAGGGAAAATGCTTAACTTTAATAAAAACATGTAGCAAAAATTAAATATTTTTTTCTTTGTTAATTTTTTTTTTAAGATCTGTTGACAAAAATTCCTTTTTTCCATATTTCCAAAAATAAGTTAATAATTTTTCTTGTTACCAAATAAAGATATCTAGTTTTATTTACATTATATACAATTTTATTTTATTATTCGTTTTCAGTTTTCAAAAAAAATGTGATTGAATCAAAGTATAAAAAATATTTATTATCATTATTTATTTATTTTCCACTCTTTTAAAATTTCTAGTAAACATCTGAATTCCATTTTTCATCAGCAGTAATATATTTTCAATTATAAAATATTACTTAGAGTTTTAATCTTTTCTTAATTTATTAATAATTGGTACCAAACCTTTCAAATTTTACTTGATAGCTGTTAATTTTTAATTGATATTTATTAATTTTTCTTTATAATATAAGGGTTTTTACTATTATGACAAATATTTGCTATGTTTAATGAAATTATTGTCTTCCTTTATTTAATTATTAAAATTATCGTACTGTTGTTTTTTTTAAAAAATTAATTATTTGATTATTCAAAAGCAAAGTAATAAGTTCATTTTCCTCTTCCAGTTCCCTATGGGCCCTGGACCTGATGGCCCGATGGGGCCCATGGGCCCTGATATGGGACCGCCAGTTCTTAATGGCATTTCATCAGGTAAATTTTCATATTTGCTTGTGCTTATTAACTTCTATTGTAGCATAAGTCATAATGATTTATCTGCACTGTTTTTTAAAATGTAAACGGAATAGTAATAACTCAGCCATACATTCTTTTATTGTAAACTGTCAAATATCTGTCTCTTTTCCTTAGGTATATTTATTGTGATAGGAGCATTTTGTTTTGTTAATACATATTGTTTATGTTGTTTCTTTAAATATTATGCTGTAAAATTTAATTAGGAATTTTTTCATAGTTTTAAATGTGTCATTGATTATTTCGTTCATTTAATGCAAAGTGGATGATAAAAAGAATTTTAATTACTTTTTTTAATTTTATTTTGAAACTTAAGAGTGGTCTAATATATCTGAAATTATCCGTATATATCTTTCTTAAAGTTATCTACTTTTAATGAATGAATAATAACCACATTTTCTAGTTTTCAGTATAAGATTTTTAATTTCTTTTTTAAAATCAAACTGCTACAAAAATATGAATAGCATTATAATAGTTTTTGCATCCCAAATTTAGTTAACTTTTTTAAAAAAAATAAATTGTATGCATTAGATATTCATTCTCTTTGTAAAATTTATAAGCGCCACAGTAATTTAAATTTTTTGTTTTCATTAATATAATTAGTTTTTTCAATCATAAACATTTTTATATGATTTAGCATTTTAATATATTTTTAATAACCCTACATGTATGTTAGAATTCAACATTAAATCAATATTTATCATCAAAAAGTTATAAAAGTTGCCCATGTAATTTTTAGGGATCTAAACAATCAATCAAATTCATAAAATAATATCTGATACACAGCTATTCTATGCAATTAAGCCTCGACATATTGTTGACCTGTATCTGTAGATTTTAAAAATCAAATATAGGTATAAAAAAAAAAGTGGCATAGCATTTTCCATGAGTCCAAGGCCTACAGTGCCCATATCTGCTTTCTTGATGTAGGGTCTTAGGGTTCAAAGCATATGTCTGTTTTAGGTGGTTAACCTATATGAAACATCTACTGTTTAACTCTCAAGCATACTAGAGTTTGAGTGATGGAGTAGATTAGATTGTAATGGTATCTGAGCACCAGCATCAACTCTTTATCATATGTGATGGCAATATGTGTTGAAAGAGAATGTTTTTTTTTCTGTAGATGAAAATATGCTCCTTGTTGTCATTTAAATTGAAGAGATAATCATCTGATAAAATAACCTGGCTATCGATAAATCATTGGATTTATTTTGGAACTTATTATAATTGAAAGTATAAGAGTAGTGTCAGAGCAATCATTGTGCACATATGGTATGAATCATATAATCAAATAGTGGCTGATTTCCTCTCCATCATAGTGATATGACTATATTCTTTTGTATTGGAAAATTTTGACATAATCTCACCTGTTCTTAAACAGTTGCAGATGGATGTTGTGCTTCTGCTTTTTGAAAGTATTGGGTAGCTGCTAGAAGACCAGGAAAATTCGCTTGTTTTCAGTTTTTTTTTCTTGCAGCTCTTGAATACAATTTGCTATCTAAAAAAAAAAAAAAAAAAAATCATCTTGTAAATCAAAGATATGTTGGTTGTTCAAATGACTCATTGCAACATTCAACAGTTAAGTTATCTACTACATGGTGACAAAATAATATAGCTATTTGAGCATGGTCAATTGTACTGACTAATATGAGAGGACATTGTATGGTGTTTTAAATTTGGTTGAGTTTATTTTTGCTCATTGACTATGCTATTGCATTGGATGACTGGTAGGGCTAATGATTGCCCAATTTAAAAATGTTTCTTACGAGGGCTGATCATCTAACCCAGTAGACTCATTTGAGTTGTTCTTGTGATCTCCGCTTTTTTTTGGTGTAACATATTGTTTTCTAATAAATCATTTATGTCAGTTAAACAGGCATACATACTGGCTTGGAAATTTAAAAAGCACTACTTAATTTACACTCACAATTCATTGATTTTATTTTCTGGTAATGTTTGTGTAATTTTTTAATATATTTGACAATTTTGGACATGTTATAAAGTGTGTACATTTTTATAGGTGATGGAATGGAAGGAATGAAAAATTCTCCAGCAACCGGGCCAGGTACACCAAGAGAAGATGGACCTCAAATGGGAGATTATGGCATTCCAAATTATGGACAAGATAATGTAAATAGCAGTAAAAATTTGCTATATTTTTATAAATCTTAATCCTTAAATAATAGCATAAACTTGGTTTTTGAAATTGAAGTTGTTATGCATTGTTATGTATCAAATATTATGTATCAAATATCATATTTCCAATATATCCAATGTTCATATTTCTTAATTTTGTTTACTATTAAATATTTATAAGTTAAAAATGTAAATTAACTAATTAATTTGAATGTTTTAATAAATTTGTGTTGTATTTAATTATTTCTATATTTATCATACATGATGTTGTTTCTTAGAGTTTCATCAGGAAAAAAGAATTATAAGGTAGTTTTTTGATACACTGAAAAATATAAGTTGACCAAGATTTTCCTAAATTTGTGCTAAATTTGATACCATTAAGAAAAATTCATAACAAAATGAACTAGGATAAAATAGTACAAATTAATTTTTTAGTAAATAATAAATTCATACCTTGAATGCTCACAAATATCCTTACAACTGCTTGATTTGTTAAATTATTGTACATACTGTGTCAAGAATAGTTTTTAGACATGGAATTTCATTTATATAAAACTGGGATTTGTCCAAACTTGAAATCTGTATATTTCCAAGTTTCTAAAGTAACATAAATTCTTAGAAATTTTTGTAGGCATCTCATGATTTAAGTAATTTTTGAGAATTTTAGTTCTTTAATCTTGTATTCTATAACTAAGCAATAACTTATTTCCCTGATTTTCCCAGTTATCTATTATGGTATATGCATTGCACAGATGAAAAAAAAATTCAGTAAATTGAGCTTAATTTGGTAATAATCCTTAAACAACTCAATATTACTATATATAATAAGATAGCAGTTTTACAAAAAAAAAAAAAAAAATCTTTTAAAAAATCCACTTTTAAAAATGTCTTAAGGCTAGTTTTTAGAAAATCTAATGCATTCTCAAAAAAAAAAAAAAAAAAAAAAAAAAAAAAAAAAAAAAAAAAAAAAAATGAAGGTTATTTAAAATATTTTGAACTTTTATTATGTAATGCATTATCTACATAATATATATTATGTAAATAATGTATATTATCTACAATCTACCATCACATTATCTACATAATATATATTATGTAGATAATGTGTTTTAGTAGACAAATGTAGTTATCAAGAAGATTTTAAATTAATGAAGGAACTTTATACATGAATTGTGGCTTTAAATAGCTGAACATTTTAAATTTCAAAATTAATAGGAATGTGGTATTCTATTTAACCTAAAAAACTATAGTGTTGTAATATTTTTTTCTAAATGGAAACCTCCTTGAGGGGTTTACATATTTTATGTAAACATGGGTATCACAATCCCAAGGTACCCCAGTGATCTGTCCTCTTCTCTTTTTGTCTCCTTTCTTTCCTTCTGCTTTTTCTCCCTCGTTGTAGTTATCTTTCATGAGATTAAGGCTCCCCTTTAATAGCTATCACCGCTCTGTTGTTATTTGCTTCTCTTGGGGACTAAATCACCTGCATGTTTGCCATGTGTGGAAACCTGTGCCCTTGAAAAGGGGGGTCCTGGTATTTGAGGTCCCCAGAGACTGATACATTACTTTGCCTCTTCTTCAGATAAACGGGAGGCTCAAGACATCAATCAGCTTCATGGATAAAGCAATAGATACATATGCTTGATGGCTTGTTAATGGTGGATGCCATCACAGGGATGTACTGTGAACATATAGGACCTGGCTAACACTGATGCACCTGGTCTGCATCCCCTTATTGGTCTTAATAGTGGGTTGTACAGTCAGGTCCTTAAATTTTTTGCTTTTTTGCACAGAGAATAAAAAACATTCTTTTCTCCCACTGGAGAAACAGATAGGTATGAAATTGAAAATTTTCATTGTAAAAAGAAAAGCTACATTTTTAGTGATATCTCTTTTCTTAATTTCAAAAGCAATATCTAGTTTTGTAAATGAAGTTTAAAATATACAGAAAATGCTCTATGGTAACTTTCTAGTCGAGGTTTCATCTGAAACTCAAGCAGCTGTAATTGCAAATATTCAATTAATGGTTGCCTGCAATGGCTACTGGAGAAAGTGATCACCATGATTAAAATAAATAACAAATGTTCCTATTTTGGGACTCAACGATTAGTTACTTTTTGCACTTCACAATGTGGAGTTAATTATGCAACTGCGGCTAGAAAGTTCTTAAAATCCAGTAGTATGCAAACATATGCATTTTCACTTCCCCTTATAAAATTGCCCAAAACATCAAACCAAAGACCAAAGTCATCTCCTAATATTGTGAGAAACGCTCCTTCTGCTAAATTAAAAGCTGTGAAGGCTTTCAAACTTAGATCTTCTAAGGATGTGTTATGCAAGCTTTCCTTATCCACCTATAAAGCTGTGCTCCTGGAGGCTAATGCTTAGCTCTGCCTCTCTCGGGTGATGATATATCTTTCGAGGACTTAGCAGAAGACTCACCTTCCAGCTCCAGGAAAGGAACTTTTCAGTTTAAATAATAACTTCCTTTGTTTTTTGGAACTGCCATGGTTTGAGCTCTCATTTAAATGACATCAAGTGTATCATTTCTGCACATAACCCTGCATATCTGGCGCTTCAGGAAATTTTCTTGAAATCTAATATTGATACTACCATGCATGGGTTTATCTGCTTTAGCAAACTCTGTAATGATAATGGTGCAATGTCTAGTGGTATATCTGTATTTGCATTTAATAAATTTCCTAATGCTGCTGAACTACTTAATACAATTCTAGAGGCTGTAGCTGTGAGAATTCATACTTCATGCCTAATTACAGTCTGCAGTATATATTTACCACCACATGATGTCATCCACCAAGAGGAACTTTATGTCTTAATTGATCACTGCCAACACCATTTCTGTTGCTTGGTGCCTTTAACAGCCATAATTGCTTATGGGGTAGCAACGATATTAATTCTTGTGGTGGCCAGAACACTTTATTACTGATAACCGTCTAATTAAAACTGACGAGAAAACATATTTTCATGATCCCACAAGAACTTTTCATTCCCTTGATTTAGGCATTTATTCTCCATTACTTCTGCAAAATTTAAAGATAACAGTAAAAAATGATCTACATAATAGCAATTGTTTTCATCTTATCTCACAAAAACTGGAGGTAGTAGTGTATAGCAATGTGTACCTATTTGCAAGTATAATGAGCAGAAGGGACACTGTTTTCACAACTAGAAGCTGCTGAAAAGGAAATGATTTGGATTGAGGATATTATTGAAGCCATACATAGTTATCAAAACAATTATTAGCAAAGCTGATATAGCAATTCTTAAAAGTTCCTCCGCGCACACAGATGTTGCAAACCAGGGAGGAATTATAAATGTCAAGAAATCTATAAGAAATAGAAGAAATTGTGGAGAATATTTCAAAGATGCTTCACCTATAGTAGAATCTTTTTTCTTTTAAGAGAGCAAAAGCAATAACTCACACTGTTCGTTGAAGAAGTCAGAGGAATCATGGTCTCGCTACGTATCTTCAATAATTTCTTCCACATACAGTACGCGTTTATAGAGAAATATGAAAGCAATCAGTGGAATTCAAAAAGAATTTTCTATTCCTATACTAAAAATTGAAATTGCTGTATACTCTTTTCCTAGGGACATTGCTCATGCCCTTGGTGAAACTTTTGCTAGTGTCTCAAGCACTGACTCTTATAGCCCTTTGTTTTTAAGGACTAACAGTCATGCTAAGGGAATGTAAACTTGCTTCAACCATATAAGGCTTACCTTACAACTGTGAACTTCAGATGTTGTAATCGAAGAAAGCAATGCAGTAGGACAATAGTACCAGTTCCAGACCTAATGGAATCAGCTACCTTGACCACCGCTGCTCTATAGGATCTATGACTTTGGTTTTTGGGGCAATCTACCGATATTCCTACAGAATTTTTTACACTCACGTTTTTTTTTAAAGTGCGTATTGGATTGTATACATTCAATAAATATACAATCTTAGGGTGTACCTCTCTGGGTTCAATTTTTTTAAGCGTCACTCTTTTTAGTATATTCATAAGTAACATCACCTACCTTCACTTATTCAAGGTACTCTGTTGACGACTGTCAAATATTTTGTCAGGGGTCCAGTATGTAGTTAGTTGAGAAAAAATTACAAACAGCTGTAAATAAATTAGCTTCATGGTGTACTGCGAATTGCCTTACTCAACCTCCTAGCAAAAATGTCCGTTTTTGCAAGAAGACAAGCTTGCCTAATGATCCAATGATTTATATCAACAATATGCTCATGCCTGTGGACAATGAGGTAAAATTCCTTGGACTGATATTTGACTGATGATCAGTTTTTCTTCCATATATTCTATATATGCTGAAGAAGCATTAGTGATTGCTTAATATCCTCAGGGGCTTTCAAACAAATCCTGGGATTCAGATCCTACATCACTCCTTAGGGTTATTGATTTTATCCCCATATTGACTATGGATGTGATGTTTATGGATCAGCAAGATCTTCTGTTTTGTGAAAATTGGACATTATCCGTCTCTCTGCTTTGAGAATATGTTTAGGAGCATTCTGCTCATCACTCATTCAGAGTCTATATGTAATCTGCCAAAAGCTACTGTTAGACCTGAGGCGTTCTCTCACTATCTTATACTTTCCATGATTCCTACTGCCTCTCTTAAGGGACTTTATGGTGCTCATACTGTGAGCATCTCATCATTTGTCACCTGTGTGAAATTACATCTGTGGCTTTCTGACCTATATGATGTACATATTGAGCCATTCGACCATTTTACTTTTTCACTTTGGTATAACCTAACAATAATAATAAGTAAACCCTTTGCTTGGTATAAGAAACCTGACATAACGCTACTATTTTCCAACAGATCTTTTTAGCTCATGGCTGTCAATACGCTTAATACACACCTGTATTCATGGATGGTTTGAAAACTTGTTGGCTGTTGTTTCAGGGCATGTTGGCTGTGTTGTTGCTACAATAACACTTTTCTCAGCTACAGCCTTCATCCATCCTGCTCTATTTTTACTGCTGAAGCTACAGCCATTCTTTATGCTTTCAACATGTGAATACCTGTTATAAATAATAAAATCTGTGTGTACACTGACAGCTTGAGTGTTTTGAAAGCTTTGGAAAAAAGTCATTTTAATTGTCACCTAGATGTATCAAAAATTTTTGGAGCATTTGATTCCCTTGCTGGCAATGGATATGGAATTATATTCTGTTGAATACCAAGCCATGTAGGTCTTAATGGGAATGAAAAGGCTGATGCAGCATGAAAATTGCATCTGAATCAATGTAGCCATCAGCCCCAATTACCGATGTGAGAAAAGGCTTGAAAAAATTGGTATTTTCTCTTTTGCTATCATGGAATATGTAGGTCAGAAACAAACTAAATAGTTTCACACCGTACATGTTTCCATTGAAAGTTTTACTGTTATGAAGTGCTAATGTTAAATTGACTCGCCTTTGCATCATGCACAGGTTTCCCATGTCAACATTTGTTTTTATGCGATTTAAACATATGTGTAAAATATGTTATGAACTTATATCCATATTTCATATTTTAATTTCAGCTCATAAATTTTAACTATACACGTTTTATCTTTTTTAATCCTAATTTTCTTACCTATCTGATATTTTAGGTGAACCACATCTCTGCAATTTATTTGCTTTTTCAAAATTAATAGGATTTATAGATTTTATTTGAATTCTGTTAAATTTTACATTTTGTTTTACTTATATATATAGATAGATATAATATCGCTTTATTAAGTTTTTAATTTGGTTTGCTTAGGTAAATAATTGTAAATACAACTGGATTTTACTGACATTCTGCATAGTGCAGCTTGTCCTATTAATTGCACTATAAAACCCAAGCAACCTGAATGTAAAATATTAGAACAAGCCTCACTTGATTTTCTGTCTATGTAAAACACTTTGAAAGTTTTAGTTAATATAAGTAAAATTAATTTTTGTTTATAATTCACTGTTTCACTGATAGTTGATTAATATTTAATTTTACCCTAAGCATTAATTTATATTATTGGTTTTTAAAAAAAAAAAAAAAAAAAAGTCTCAATCATCATCTATGGTTGTTTCTTTGTTAAATTTTACTATATGTAATTTCATAATTGATATAGTTTATATATTCAATTAGTTATGAAAATTACCTAGCAATAAACAGAAAAGAAAAATTGGAGTTCTCATTTTTTTATAATCAACATAATATTAATGATTTCATGAAATTTTCTTAGTAGTTTCCCTTTTTCATTCTACTCTTTTAATATACAAGAAAATTTATGTCATTGATATCAGAAATTGACTCTTCAAATTATAAAATCTTATAATATTATTAGAAAATAATGGATAAAAAGTTTACACAATTAAACTTCTTACCTAAAAGACAATCATGTTAATATTGTGTTAGTTAATGAATGTTAGTTCTTTAATTACCAACAATAAATAAAACATGACACACTTTTTAATTTTAAGCAATTTCGTTTAAACCAATTCCGTTTATACGTTTTTATTTTTCAATTAATTTAATTTTGTCGCCTAAAAGGGTAATGTTTTTAATTAAATATAGTTTTATTGATGTTTATGTTCTTTGTTTTTATGTTCAATTTCATTTATTTCTCCAAATATCTGACTGCAACAGTTTCACTTCCATATATTCTTAGAGTTAATGAATAAAAAATGATTCCCTGTGCTATAATACTATTTTTAGAATCTCCTAGTACAACTACTCTATAAACTCTAGATTCCTCAGAATAATGTAAGTCATCATAGTCAAATATTTAGCATATAATTGCTGGTGTTTCTAAGTTCCTTATGCACCAATAGTTTTAATGCTTTGATATAAATGTTTAGTTCAGCTTTTAATAATTTATTAATTTTAAAAATGTTTTTTTTTATTTCAATAATTTATATTTAATAACTGTTAACTAATAAATGTCTTCTTTTCTAGTACCAGCTTGATCCAAGTCGTAGCACCTAATAAGAGAATCTGCAGGAGAAAAGGGAATCGGAAAAAATTTAGAGCTTATATACACCAACTCACATCTCACATTGAGGCAATAATCTACTTTGTAAGATGCATTGCACCGTTGTTACTGCATCATATTTCGTGAGTAGCCACAAAATCCGTACACGCCTGCGTTCTTCAATTTATGTCTTATTTTGGGTGCTCAAGAATTATACGGATGTGCTATTTACAAGAATGATACAACAGTGCTTAAATTTCATGCAAACAGTAATCATTCCACTTTTAAGAATTGGGATCCAGCATGAATTGTTTTGTACTACACATTTATTGATCAATTCACCCATGGGTCTGATTCTTAACCATGAAATGGAACTGAAAAAAGGAATGATTTATCTGACTTGTGCATGTTTTTTTTTCTCTTTTTAATAAAAGGCTGGAAACCATATTTATAAATCATCCTTTCCCTGAAATGATAATCAGACTATTTTTCTCTGCTTGTGAGTAATATGCATTAGTGGAAGGATTATGCGCTGATATAACACTATTTCAGCTAAGAGAAAAGTTGAATGTGTACAAGAGACTCTCTTCTATATCTCCTGCAATTTCTCTTTGCTGTGTTTTAGCAAAGTATCTAAAGGCAATCGACAATAATGACGAAAACGCCCTAGATTCACATATGTGTACAGAAAAATGTTAGCAACTATCTATAGGTTTTTTCCCTTTTCACCTACAAGACATTGGTGTCCCATAATTCAAATTCTTCTCATCCCATTTCTGGCTATTTTCCTCTGTTGCTCATCTTTTAAAATTCTAAACAGAGAGCACCATTCAGGGTCACTTATTTATGCTTTTTGAGTCAGGTGCATCTCATCCTAGCATTTCCTTTTGATTTGAAGAAATGCTGACAATGTTTATCTTCATTTGCTGTACATATGGTTTTAATTATTGACTTGAAAACTATTTATATGTGGTAAATAAGGTTTTTGCAAACAAAAAAGTATCCTGGTTAATGTTTTATGTATTCCAAATCACATGTGAATATTTACAGTGTATTGAACCAAAGGATACATTGCAGCTCATTTTTAACACATTTTTCTATCATAATTTAAGACTTTTTACTTTACTTGCGTTGTCATACTTACATTCATTTTCAATTAATTTTATCAAATTTTTAAGTATTTAAAAAGTTGCATTTATTTTTATCAGGATTAAAATTTTTATCTTCAAACTAAATATTTAGTTAATCAGAATGAATTGTGATAGTAAAAATATAAAATGCCAATAATTAAAAAAAATATCTAATTTAGTTTTAAAGCGTATTCATTTCTGTTAAAAATATATTTTATTTTTAAGAAGAACAATTCAAAATTTATGCATATCAAAGTATTTATTTTATTCTTGTATATCATTGTAAGTTTTTGAATTGTGTGTACTTTTTAATTTCCAATTTTGTTACTTTTTAATTTAGCCATAATTTTTTGTTTGTCTTGTATAAAGTTATGATACAAATTTTGAAAATGTTTTTCTTGAAATGACTGTATAATATAGCACATTCTCTGGAAGAAATTGCTCAATGTAAATTAAGACACTGGCACAATCTTTAGCACTTTTTTTTTCCTGTTATATTTTTTTGACACTTCATGTGCTAAAAGAATGTATATTAATATTTTTTGCTGTGAAGTTTTGCACCAGCTACATTTATGCCAGTTAATTTCTTTGGCAGCATGTGCAAATTAGACTGTGGCTGCAATTATTTCTATCAATATAAGTGGGAGATTAAGGATTTTATTTTACATTTAGAATATGTTTCATATTGTGCCAAAGAAACACATTTTTAAAATGTTTGTTTAGAACAAAAACTGCTCTTTAATTTGTAGTGTGCATGTTTGACTTATCAATAGTTTTTTGTCTTTAATTTTTCTTTAGTTGTTTTTAAATTGCTTTTATTCTTAGTATATATATTAAAAACCTGTAAAAAGGATTATTCCTGTTAAAATGTATACATAAATTATTTTCTGCTAGGATAATTTGTTGAAAAACTAAAATGTATGGTGCTTTCAATTTCTACATATTTTAGTTAGAATTGTAATCACTTTCCTACATTGTTGTTTCACAATTGAACCCTCAACGGTATTTTTAATTTTTACCTTTTTATTGTTCCATGTAAATCCCAACAAGTACCAACTTGCTCTCTTTCTTGCATAATACTTAACACAATCAACCTTTGTGTAATCATTACTATTTCAGACCTTTACAGGGTGTTTGAAAAGAAAAGCAGTGCTAAATTTTGAACCGCTCAAATGTCTGAACGTATCCATTGTTTGTTATGTGTGTTTGTCTCTGTGTCAAAGCTTCTAAAGCAACAATAATATTAAAAAAAAAACTCAACGTTGTTGTTGGTGCGCGTGCTTTAATTGTTCATAAAGTCATTTTAGTATCTTAATACTGTTAAATAAATTTAGTATTTCATTTTAACATAACTTAAATTGTGAAAATGTGTTTTCTTTTTTTTCTTTCAAAAATTTATGGATCTGATTTTACTATATTTTACTTTTTAACGTATTAAAATATTCATAAATATTTTATGAAGTAGGAGAACAAAAGTTATTAGAAATATATAATTTTTGTGCCTATTTCTTACAAAATTTATATGTGTAATACAATTTAAATCTGATTTCATTTTAAGCATCAAATGTGAACTTCGTTTTTAAAAATCTTGTTGTATCTAAAATAAGAAATTATTAGACATTATATATTTATTTTATATCACATTTCTTTCGTGATGTATGTTCCAGAATAAATTTGAATGTCAGTTTTAAATAATTTACTGTATGAAAATATGTATTTAACTTCCTTCAAATTTCTTTTATTCTTTCTTCTCTTGAATGTGTTAATATTTTGTCTTCATTAATAATGTGTGATATTTTGCACTAACTCTTGACAGAATTTTTACTGCCAAGTAAACTATTCTCTTTTTATACAACATTATCAAGTTTTTATTTTAATTAGTGAGTGTTCAAAACTAAATAATACTCAAATTATTTATGTAAATAGGAATACTTTTCTCATTTTTCCTAGAAAATTCAGTTACATTGTTGAATATTGTATATTCGTCATTACTTGTTTACAAAATATTTTTTATTTATTTCGTGTGTAAGATAAGTTTGTAATATTAATACTATGAAGTCTTTTCATTGAAGGGCGTTTAGTACTTCTTAAAAGAATGATACATTTTTAACTTTTACCTACTGCAGCAAATTTAAGTTTGTGATAAATCTATGAAATATTGCTCATTTCTAAAAGAATTTATTCTTTTTGATAAAAGCAAGACAAACTGCTAATCAACTTTTAAATAAAGAATATCGCACAAAACTAGAATAACCCATTCAGTTTATGTATTATGTTAGATTATAGAGTGAGGTTTTTGGTGAATTAGCATTCATTGCCCACTGAAATTTAGGTTTCGGTTATCTCTTGTTACTGAAAAGTGAGTGTTTGTTATATAGTTTACATTTAATGGTTGTGATTTAGATTTTAACTTATAATGTCAAAAATTGCTCACCTGTATATTTTTATGTTTGATATGTAGAAGTGATTGGACATTTTTCATGATCCTTATAAAAAGCTAAATACTTTTTAAAAAAATGATATAATTTCTGATAAATGACCTACTAATTTTTTATTGCTTTATTTATATCAGCTAATAAGTTAAGACTTTTTTCTTTGTCTCAAAATTAATTATATTTTGAAAATATCAATATTTTAGAAATACATTTTTTAATCTTAATTAATTCTGCAAATAATTTTTATTCTTAGTTTGGGAATTATATTATTTAAATGTAGATTTTATTTAAATTTAAAATAGAAATAATTTGATTCTGTAACATTTAAAATTTAAAATTATAGATACGTTTTTTTATGGGAAATCCATTATCCTAATTTTGTTTCAGTATTCTCAGGGATCATGTTTCATGCCAATTGCTACTAAATTGTTTTGTCTTTCAAACACATCCTTTTGTTGGTTTGGTGTTTTACAAAGCACAGATGACTTGTTCCTTCTCAGAAACATTTCCTCACTTGTAAAATTGATTTGTTCTTAGAGGCTGTGGAATTACAAAAAATGTATTGTACTTAGAAAATATTTGTTTATAGTATTATATTGCTTGTTTTTATTGCACAGTTTTGTGAAGAAAGAAAAACATGCCAACTTGTGAATTGTTTTTGTCTTACCTTTTACTAAGCGTCCATAATATTTTGAGCTGTGGTTATAAATTTCTGTATTTTTTTGCAAATAATTTCCCACCATTTTTCAAAATATGTGTATGTTTTTTACAATGCGTTCAAATTCTGTCTTGGTTTTTTCCCCTATGTAAGAAACCACTGTGCTCAAGTATTCATTAAAACACAACTGTTATTTGGATGTGTGTTGTTTTCATTTAATTTAAGCTTTAATGGGAAAAATGCATGATGCTTGATTATTAATTAAAAGTGCATTAATTTGTTTAAACGATGCTAATTAAACATTGATTGTAAATTATGAATTCTAAAGGTTTTAAAAAACATGATGTTGCAAATAAATAAAAGATGTCAATAAACGATGTTATTTCAATGAATTAACAGCTATAAGGTATTAAATTGCTCTTAAAAAGTCAGCCTAACTATAAATAAACAATTAACTAATTTTTCTATATAATAAAGAAAATTAATTTAAATTTTCCTCGGATAATCTTAGGACATAAACATATTTCATAAAAATGGTTCAAAAATAAAATGTGGATATATTATTTCTTTGTACGCTTATTTATAATGCAATAAAATTAACTTTAGTTATTGGTTTTATTAATCGCTCATTTATTTTTACCAGTTACATTATCCAGTATAGAATTTCCTTCAGATTGAGAAAAAAATTGCATGGATGATATTGATTGCTCCATAAAATTTATGTGTACTATTTTCACAAATTTAAAAATTTCAGTTGGAAATATTTATTTGTTCCTGTGAGATTTAACTATATTTTAATTTTGTTTGCTGTGAAAAAATTTTATTTTAATTTGAATCAAATAATCTTTTCTCTTTTGTCATTTTTATAAAAACTAATTTTGAGGATTTAAAAATGTAGCCCAATTATTAACTCAAAATATTTTATACGAAGCTCTTACTTTGTGTGCTAGTTTTACATGCTTCATTACATTTTAGATATCCTCTTTAGCTAACTTGCATAAACAATAGCAGTATTTTTATAAAAAAACAAAATTTTTAATTTGTTACTATACCTAAGTTGTTTTTCAAATTTGTTTTGAATCAATTTAATGTTTATTGAAGTTGATTTTAGTTTCAAATGAGTATATTAGGCATTTTTAATCATATATAAAAAAATCAATTGTTTATTTTAAAAATTAAAAAATACAATTGATTTTTATTATTATATTTTAAACATAATAATAAAGATTATTATTTATTATTATATTTTAAAAGTTAAAAAAAAACATGATATATTTTATCAATGATAAGTAATTCATTCTTTTTTCAGAAGAGACCAAATCCTAAAAATTCTAATTAAAAATTTAGTTCACTTTGTTTTAATAATTTTTTTATTAGAGAATATAAAGCTTATTCATGAATAATGAATCATGATATTATTTGATTATTCTCTCTTAGTATGTTTTATCTGATATTTTATTGCACAATTTAAAAAAATAATGAAGATCAAACCCTTTTGTGTTAGTTATTTCATATGTTTTTCAGTAAAAAATTCTTTTGCGATTTATAAATTTAATATAAAAATATTGTTGATGATGAAGTTTTTTCTGTCCTAGCACATGAGAATTGTAGTGTTATTTATTGACGGCTGTTAAGAAATAGCAAATAATTCATAAAATTGTGAGTTGAAAATGAGCATTTTCTTGAATATCTAGGAATATTAAATGAACAATGTTTTTCCATGATAATAAAGTTTGTACATAAAAGATGTTAAATGAAATACATAATTAATGGATTGTTTTAAAATATTAACATGAATGTTGTTTCATGAGTAGTTCACAAATGATTTGTGTATAAAAGTTGAATATCCAAAATTGAAATAATCACATAAAAATTTAAAATCTTAAAATACATTGCTACTAAATAAGAAAAGAAATCAACAGAAACTATAATACAATATTAATTTTTGCTCTAATAAATTTTTGCTAGAATTTCTAGTAACTCCTATTTGTCATATTTAATAGGAAACTAATTTTTTGGCCTTTTTCGTCCTTAAACTGGAGTGTTGATTATGTAAACAGTTGTAAGCCAAATTTTCTTTTCAATAAAAAAAGTCTGTGGTTTCCATTGTTCATCCAAAAAATAAATATCCTCAAATGAATATGTTAAATAAATTAATCTGGTAAATGAGGGAATTATTATTCAGAATTTTATATTAGAAAGGAATATATTGTGTGATAAAAAAAGAAAAATGTTTTAAATAAATTTTCCACAATAAAAACACCAGTTATTCGTCGTAAACTAAAACTGGACTTTCCTCCATGAGGGGATATTTAATATTTTTAAATTACTCGCGCGCGTATATAGAAATGTTTCGACAAAATGATCACAAATGTCAAGTAAATGGAATTTTTGCTTAAAAAAATTTTTGATATCATGTACACATTCTATGATCTATAAAATAATCCCCAATAATAAAGTTAGTTATTAAATTTAGCTCTGATTTTAAAAAATAGAATTTTTAATATCTACAAAGATTTATATTATCCATTAAAATCTTAGAGAAATTTAAAATAAACTTGAAATATATATATCAAATCTTGAATAATGTTTAAAACTTCCTAATCTTGCTATATTTGTTTTTAAAAAATGCAGTTGTTTACATAGAATTATTGTTTTCTAATAATTCTACATGGACTACAATAACCGGGAAAAAATATAATCTATTTATTTATAAAACAAAAACAATTCATTTTTATTTATAAAAATTTGTGTATTGAAAATTCAGTCCATATATATTAGGTTGTGGAAAAAGAAATCCATTATTTTTACGTGAACTTTTTTCATTATTTTTACGTCAACTTTTTGAACTTTCAGATTCGCTTTGTAAAAAGGTTTAAAACAGTTTTCATGTAGATTTTTAGGTCTTGTGCGAAGCTACGACTGCTGACACGTGGTCAAGTTTGATAATTTTTGATATTTTATAGACATTCTCGACGATGTTGTGTCCATGCGAGGTGCATCTTTAGCATCCAAATACCCAAACGAAGTCGACGAAACTAAAATTGTGCGTAACTGATTGTTACAGTCATATAGGACGGTAAACACCTTTCACAATTTTAGCCACCTGGTTAGCATTTTTGCCATTATAAAAGAAAAACTAAAATGTATCAAATTTTCTGCTTGTTGTCTTCTATTTTTAAAACCTTGTACTCATAACTGAATTAATCAAACAAAAAACCACAAGAGAATATTTTAGTGCCAAATGTCACCTTTCCAATGATCATAAATTTGAAATTGTTTGATAGATAGCGATCACCACAGACGTCTACCGAAAAAATAATGGATAACTTTTTCCCAACGTAATATAAGCATGCAACATAGAAATTAAAGTAAATAATTACGATTAGGATCGTATATAAATGCCTCAGATACGTCCTGCACAACTACTGCCTTTGATTCAAATAAATTTTGATCGTTGTTAATAACCTGTTCTCCCTCTCCTCAAATTTTTTTAAAGCTGTTTATAACTTTCGATATCTTATATATATATATATAAAACTAGTAGATTAAATTATTTTGAGACATCAACTGTCTTCCAATTATTGTCAAAATTAGAATTTACAAAAAATTTGCGGGAATTCGCCCTAGAAGAAAAAATCTGTAATAAAAGTGAAACGTAATATCAAAATAAAAAAAAATTGAGTATCTATATAGAATGCTATTTTTCAAGTAATAATAGAACATTCATTGTCATATATGAATTATACATATTCCATGCAGTTTTTTAAATTGAGTTCTTATAAGAGTGAAAATATCGGACTGTTTTGAAATCAAGAATTTTAAAAAAAAAAGTATAATTCATAACATAATTCAAGTAATTGCAGTAAGTGAATCCTTATATATTAATTTATATTCTACGCATTTTGAAAATACTCAGGAACAAAGTATTTTTTTATCAGCTATTATGATGCTGTATTTTATTACAAAAAAATTTCAATACAATTTACAAAAATAATTCAAATTTCAAAATATTTTTTTAACGAAAATAAATTTTGATCCCCATCTTAGAAATCTGAAAGAATCGCAATTTATTGCTAATTGCCGCAGCAATGCCACGGCAATCAGCAATAAATTGCAGATATAGTTGATTGACATGTTTATGTGACAATATCTATGTTATGATGACATATGATTGTTATATGTTGATTGACATATCTCTCTTCAATACTGGTATATGTTAACAATTGTTCTTACTTATTTAGTTTTAGGTGTCGTGGGTGAAGTATACGGCTGAATTATCGTGATGAAGAGTACTGATTTTCTTTTCCGTGTATGACATCGTTTAGTGTAGTGCTAGATTTGGCTGACAGTCACTAAAAAAAAAAAAAAAAAAAAATTTAGCTGTTTTGAAAATAATTTATTTTTACTAAAAGAAAAATGAAATTGACAGAATAAGTCATTTGTGCGGTAAAAAAAAATAATAATAATAATTTTGTAAATTTAAAAAAGTATTCAACATTTAGTTTTCCTTTACAGAAAAAAAATCTAATTTTTTTAAAGTAAAGTTTAATAATCTCTTTTTATTATTAACTTGTAGAAATTAATAATCTTTTTGACTTGCGATTTTAGGAATAAGATACTTTACATCATGAAATTTATTTTTAGGTTCATTGACTCTAAAATAAGTAAATTGGGTGACTTTACAGTCACCGAAATATTTAAAATTTTTATGCACTTCTAAATTTTTTATTTATCTAACATACATTATATGATTCTGTTTTCTCTCTTACTATAGAATTTATGTGCATACATTTTAATAAACTTAATCTCTAATTATTTTTTAGTGGTGTTTTATATATTATGTTTGACTAGGATAAACTAATAAATTTTGTAAATGGTTATTAATTAAATTTCCAATAAAAAAATGACATGTTTTTACCTGTTAAATGTTGAGTTTTCAGTAATTAATAATAATTGTTTTGCGCTATAATTACTGAAAGTTATATAACTTGTTGAAAGTAATCATTCAATCAATCAAAAAAATAAGAATTTTTTTAAAATAGATTTTTCTATTATATGAATATTTATTATATATTTTGAAATAATAGAAATAATTATATAAAATAATATGTTTAAGATATATGGCATGAAAAATCACCTTCATGTATGATTTCTTAATCCTTATGCTTGCCTGACTTAATTTAAAAATATAAAACACATCCAGTTTGATTTTTTGATTAAGTGGAATTAAAAAATATTTTTCAAATAGTTTTCCATTTGGTAATAAGTTAATCAAAAATTTTGTTTCAATATTTCATATCAAATTTATTTAGCATGTATGACCGTTAATATCACTTCAATAACTTCTACATTTTACATGTTTTTTTCTCTTTTAATCAAAATGTTTCGGGAATTTGTACATACACTGTAATTTTAATGAACATACAAAAATATATTTTTCTTAAGCAAAATTTTTTAAAGTTGAAACTGATTTATAATATAATATTAATTTTTTTAATAAAATATTTTTGTTTAATATATTTTTGTTTAATATTTGTACCATAATTTATAAATATAAATTGTTTCGAAAGTGTTTGTGAAATAAATTCTTAATCTTAAATTACATTGAAAATTAAACCAAATTGATATATTTTGTTAAATTATGCATTTAAAGCTCATTATTAAATGGAGAAAAAATGAATAAAGTACTAAACATTTGTTTAAAAGTTAAAAACAGATTAGCGAGACAAATGAATTTGTATACAGTGGGTAAAAAAAGTCTCCGTACGCAGATACGAATCCAAATCAAAGTTTAATGTGTCACACAAAATTCATAATGATAAAAATGAAAACTTAGATATGACTTTAAAGTAATATTATGTAATACTTATTCATATTAAAAGATTGATATTACTGACCAAATTGAATAATAAATCGTAAAAACTAAAAAAATGCCGTAAACATAGAAACAAAAGTCTCCGTACGATGCCCTAGCATACATAAAATGTTTACAAAAATGCAAAATACATTAAACAAAAGTACATTTAATGATCAGTGGGCCCTCCTTTGGCTTTTATCACCTCTCTTAGACGTTTTGGCATTAACCCTACAAGTATTTTTGTTATTTCTGGAGAAATATTAGACCAAATACTACTAATGGCACTCTTGAGTTCAAGTTTTTATGTCTTATTTTTTTGAGTTGCCGGCCAATTTTTTCCCGTAAATGTTCTTTGGGGTTCAAATTGGGTGACTGTGTAGGGCTATGAAGTTGTTACTGCACATGGTAAAAGCACCACTCTTGGCAAATCTTAGAGGTGTGTTTAGGATCGTTGTCCTACTTAAAAGTAAATCCTGTTCCAAGAAATAGTTTCTTTGCGCTGGATATCACATTTTGCTTAAGAGTATCCAGATATCCGTATCAATCCCTATTTCCTACGGTGAATCGCCAATTTCCTACTCCAGAAGCACTCATACACCCCCACACCATAACACCGCCACCACCATGCCTCACAGCTCCGCACAAGTTCTTAGTTAGTATTTGTTGATTTGGTTTTCTCCACGCCCCGACTCGGCCATCTGACCCATGAATGTTAAATTTTGATTCAACGCTAAAAAGAATGGATTCCCAAAAAGATAATGGCTTACTTACATGCTCCTTTGCAAACTCAAGTCGCTTTTTCCTGTTGCGCAAACTTAGATAGGGTTTCTTCCGGGCTGCATGTCCATGATAACCCCTTTTTTTAATGACATTTCTCACGGTTTAAGTTGAGACTTTAATGTTGTAGCTAACCATTAAATCAGCTGTCAACTTCGGTGCACTTATTCGTGGATTTCCCTGAACTTGGCGAATGATGTTTCTTTTATGCACGCGATTTAATTTTGACTTCCTTCCGGATCGATCTCTATCCTCAAATAAATGAAGTTCACGATATCTTTCAATGATGATTCGACACAGTAGACTTCGATTTTTTAGTCAGTTCACTAATCTTTTTCATGGATGATCCATCTTTTCGCAATGTAATCACTAATTCCCGAATACTCTTGGAACTTCCATTTTTGAGACGGCAAGAAAGAAATTTGAACTCAACAACTGTCGATATGTTGTTTCCTTATCAGTGATTAACTTTCTAACGTCAAAGATTTACTGAGGGCCTGTTTTAAACACGTCAGAAAGAATTTGCATAACGCGTACGGAAACTTTTTTTGCATTTCAATTTTAAATTTACTTTAAATATTGAAAATAATTTGCTTTTCTCGTTTTGTACAAATGAAAATTTATAAACATCACTTACTCTAGACTTGTACTAAACACATATGGGCATTATTTAAAGGAAAAATGAAATACTTTTCAAATTATGTTAATTTATTCTGAAATTTAGTGACCGTACGGAAACATTTTTTACCCACTGTATATATTGGCACATAAATTGAATATTCTTATAAAACTATGTTCTTAAAAAGAAGCGAGTGTAACACAGTATCGAAATTTATACAGCGAAGAAAGTTTTTTTAATCGGGAAATATTTCTTATTTCGCATTTAAATTTCAATCAATTTAAGATTTACCTTCTCATCAATCTTAGAAAAATAAGTTTTTGATTATCAATACGATCTAAATGTTCATTTATAAAACCAAAATAAATACGATTATTACGTAATGAATATTTTTAATTATTTAGTTTAACAAGGCGCCAAAACTTTCTGTTGATATTTAAAACATTTTGGAATATTAGGCTTATAATAATCAGTACCCTTCAAATCACATAACCTAGATTTCAGAGCATATGTTTCATATTCTTATTGAATTCCTTACGAAAAAACTTTGTCATTCGCTTCTGATTATCTTAAACGATAGGTTGATTGTGTATAAATAATATGGATGATATCCTGCAGTTCTTTGTTTTCCTCATGTCAAACTGAAATTTCGGGTTTTTGATACGACAATGCTGGTTTTCAGCTTGATTATTTAGGAAATATAAATTTGTTGTTGTTCTAATTCACTGCTTGTTCCTTCCTCATATATATATATATATATATATATATATATATATAACAGTGATGTTACAGCTATAATTCTTGGTATTAGTCCTTCTACTCCTATAATAAAATGTTTGATTAGATTGGGTATGAATTTAACGAACCCATTTTATAAGCATTGTTTTTAACTTTTACAATTATGGTCAAGGTTTGTTTTTGTTTATTTTTAGGCAGAGCACACTTTACTGCCCCTCCCCTTCCCATGAGCTTACTGCGCCTTTGTCGACACTTATAACTTTTGTCAGAAATCTACAGATATTGATATTCAAAATACGTATATCCCTTGATGTACATTTTGTATTCAATATATTAGGTTGGGGAAAAAGAAATCCATTATTTTTACGTGAACTTTATGTAACTTCTTTTGGATTCACTTTGTAAAAAGGTTTAAAACAGCTTTCATGTAGATTTTTAGGTCTTGCGCGTTACGACTGCTGACATGCGGTTAACTTCGATCATTTTTGATATTTTATAGACATTTTCGACGATGCTGTATCCACATGCGAGGTGCATCTCTAACATCAAAAATACCTGAACGGAATCGACGAAACAAAAATTGTACATAACTGGTTGTTACAGTCTTATATAAGACGTTAAACACCTTTCACAATTTTAGCCACCCGGCTATTTTTTTTGCCGTTACAAGAGAAAAACGAAAATGTATCGAATTTTCTGTTTGTTGTCTTCCATTTTTAAAACCTTGTACTCGTAACTGAATTAATCAAACGAAACCCGCAAGAGGATATTTTAGTGTCAAATGTCACCTTTCCAACGAGCATAAATCTGAAATTGTTTGATAGATACCTCACGAGATATCGATCACTACAGACGTCTACCGAAAAAATAATGGATTACTTTTTCCCCAAACTAATATATTGATTCCCCACTAAATGTTCATTTCATTATTTAGATGCAATATAAATAAAATATTTTTCGTTTAAAAGCAAATTCATAAAAAGAAAGTGTTGCTGGTAATAAAAAAAATTTTAGATTTCTATTAAATAACATCTTTTATATTCTTACCACAGTCTAATACACAATAATACAAGAAAGAAGAAATACAAGTATATAAAAAAAATCAATAGAAACCGCGCGCGGAAAAAAAATTTTTTTAAATATAATTTCACCGAAATGTGGAAAAAAATTTCGTGAAGTAATTGATTTCTAATTTTTGGAAATCGTGGAATTAAAAAATTTCATTAATGTAAAACAATTTAAATATCTATGGCTATTGCATTTGGTAATGGAGAAATGCTTGTTTAGAAAGTTTTGAATAGAATAATGTTGATATCTATTAAAAACTTAAATGAATATTGGTCATTCAAGCATTTCTAACAACTTTTTACCAACTTCATCTGCGTATACAAATACTTTTAATAATAATTTTTTTTCTGATTGTGCATCAGTGGAATATAAAAATTAATTGATGTGTTTATATATATATAATTTTTAAAGGAACCATTTACATTAATAATATGTTATTAAAACTATTCTTTATCCTTTTATTTATACGTATAATTTTTACAGTCAATTTCCCGAAAACCAAGATTGTCATATTTTATACTAATATTTATAGATAGTTATCAACTGTCTCGTATTGAGTTTATGATTCTTATGGTTGAGAAGTTATTATTGACGAATTCGTAAAAAATATACAAATTCATCGGTCATAAATTTTTATTCAGATCATTCATTGCCTTTTGGAGAACTTTTCAATGAGTGGGGAAAAAGTTTTCTGAAGAAATATTCAGTCCATACAAATTTTTCATGTATTTTATTGGAATTTAATAAATTCATAAATTAAAAAAACGTATTTCATTCAATAACAATTTAGAATTATTGTGAAGCATTTTTGGATTCCAATAATTTTAGTTGCATCTATTTATCTACTACAAATATTCACAAAAACTGAATTTAATATCTTAGTCAGATTATTATCTACAACAAGAACACAAAATGCTTTTAGATTCCGTTCGCACTGCATATTTAAATGCATTAAAATCTCAACTGAACTTTCTCGCGGTGGCAACCTGTGATTGAAGACAGAAACTAATTTACCTTATATCAGTTAGATGAACTACACTGCTGGCTAAACAAATTGCAACACTAAGAAAGACAAGACAGCCGCCCAACATGTCTAGTGGTTTGCGTAACTGATTACGGATGGGGAGGGTCTGGGTTCGAATCCCGACTCGGGCATGGATGTACTTTCTCTCTCTCTGTTTCTTTCCTCAGATGATGGATGAATGTGGTCCGCTCTATAAACGGGCTTGTGGTGATGTGGCGTGGGTAACGATAAAATGAGTAGCAGTTTCCGGTCTTGTAGCGGCAAATAGTCTTATGTACTTACTTGCTCAAGGAATAGAAAATTAGAAATAGAAAAAAATTTTTTGCCATTAGAAATAGAAAAAAAGGAAGACAAGACATTTTATTACAAAATTTTATAGATAAAATGTTAACCAAGTATCAAACGATTAAATTTATAGACTTCTGTGATGTGAGGCTCCTGCCAAAATCAATTAAATTGTTGGAGATCACCGTATCCGCAAGCCTCGGCATTGATTCAAAGACACTTTGGATGTGCTCTTGGGGTACAGCAGACCAAGCAGCTTCCACACGTTGCCAAAGATGATACGGTGTGGCAGTTGGGAATATAGTCTGGGTCAATCGTTGAGCAAGCATGGACCACGTGTTTTCTATCGGCAAAAGATCGGAAGAGCGAGCCGGCCAGGGAAGCAATTCAATCTGGTGATTGACAAAGAACCCTTGGACAATGCGTGCCATTTGTGATTGCTCATTATCCTGTTGAAATATGGCTGTGGGCAAGGCCTGAAGGTAAGGAAGGACAACTAGCTCCAACATTTCGGAGATGTAGCGCTGACAGTTTAAAGTACCAGCAATGCTTACTGGAGGAGTGGGAGAGTGATATCCAATACCGCTCCACACCATAAAAACCCGGTGCGGGACCAGTGTTGGGGTGCATAACGCAGCTGTTCAGCTTTCTCTCATCACGGTGTCTCCAGGCTCGAATGCGACCATCGTGATGTTGCAGACTGAAGCAGAAGGATGTGGACGTCAGAATAGAATGAAATTGTCTCGTTAGTAAAGACAATTTCATTCTATTCTGCCGTTCACATCCTTCTTTCATCACACCATTGGCATCAGAGACGTCTGTTGTTCTGCGACAAGGGTTAACGAAGTAATGGACGTCTTGCGGACATTGTTGTAAACGGCGTCGAATGATACGCGCAGACTCTGAATGAGACGTTACAGGCTGAATGTGCTGTGCTATGGTACGTGATATGGCTGAGCGATCCGTCACTGCCATGCGCACAATTTGCCTGTCATCACGGGAAGTGGTGCACTGATATGGATGTGATCGAACACGCCGTCCATCGTACCCTCCTGCATCCAACGATCACATATCCGCAGTACAGTTGCTTGATTTCGTCCAACACGACAAACAATTCCCTGAATCTACAATCTCGGTAGGCCACTATCTTTCCTCTGTCAAACTCGGATATTTGATCACAAAATGATCGCTGTTTTCTACGAGGCATAATTGATCGTTTTTTGAAAGGGGGGGACATGAACAGAATAGGAGAAATCTCTAAGCCTTAAATAGAGCTTTAAAGTGGCACCACAGGCCCACATGATGTGCTTCTGCACTGAAATTCGAATCATTTGCATATCTCACCTCCGCTAATGTATATTGTAAATTTCATGTTATCCGCATGATTCCTTCAGGGTGTTGCATTTACGGTGGCCAGCAGTGTATTTAAATACGTTTCAACTGATTTAGCGCCATCTTGTTTTCTGTTATATTATTGTCAGTTGAAATATTTAAAGCTGATCAAAATAAATATAAGAGAAGCGAAATTTGAGTAACAGTAAAATAAAAATATTTATAAAAGTATTAATTTAGTATTAAAAAATTATATTAAGTTTGAGGAAAGTTAGATGTGAGTCAAAGATCTTTTTCAGTTTCGCGTTCCTCATTTGAAATATAATATTTAACATCATTTTGTTCATTAAATGTTTAATAAATGTCCTCAACTGTAAAAATTCCAAAATATCATGCAATTTATAATACCAACAAACAATAAATAAGTGCTGTTTAATCACGACGAATCTGATATAACTTAAATCAGATTTAACTTGCGTTACTAAAGTGCTATGTTAAATATTTGTTAACCCAGTTCTTACAAGGTGATCGATACGAATAATTACATTCCAAAAGTTTCGTAATAAATACTACCACACACAGAGAAAAAAAAAAGCATCATTATGTAAATTAGCAAATATGATTCTGTTGGGGTGAGAACTCAGACTCATTAGTTTATACAGCTAAACACTAGATTCAATGTAAGCAGAAAAAGTCATCGTATTTTAATAAGAAATTCTATATTATTTTCTATTTTTTTTAATCAAATTTAAATTAATTCTGCTGCTAATTAAATATATTAATTTTTTACACGATACTGAAATTACATAAGGATTTTTTCTTTAAAATATGGTTTCCTTATTTAAGTTAAATAAATTTAACTGCAATTTATAAGCATATAAATATTTACTTCGAAGATTCAGTGCAATTTTTTTAAGAAAATCACTAAAAATTCTGTGAAACGGTAGTTTGTGATGCCATCATTTGTTCAACATCTAAAAATGTTTTTACCAAAATCTCACACATGCTCTAAATAAAAATAAAATTCATATTATATCTTTAGCTAATAAACTTACATGTACAAATAAAAAATTATTATTGTATAGTCAATATCTAAAACAATTTGTATTTTCATACATATATGATTTATCATGAATTTAAAAGATTTACCACAAATATTCCTTATCCAATAATAAAATGAAAAAGCAATTACAATGATTAATATAATTATTCTCCAAATTTGTATATTCTTCAAATTTTTTCTGATTTCACTTTTAAATTAATCTGCTTAATTTCTAAAAATTATTGGCTTTTATCATCGAAATTAAACTTCAAAGTTATTATGCTTAATATTGTTGTTGAGTATTCAATAGAATACAAATAAATAAATATTTTACTTAAGAAGTAAAACATTTAAATTTCATTTTAAAAATAGCTGTACAAAAATAATTTAAAATTCTATATAAATGTTTCACAATTCTAAAGAAAGGTTTTAAAATATTCTAAAACAAATCTTAAATACTTAAATGATAAATTAAATAAATTGTTTTCTTTAGTCGGATGCAAACAATTGAAATGCATTATTCTTCCATCGATTTCTTTTTATTTAATCAAACATATGAACAGAAACAAAGACAAAAAGGAGTAAACTGGTTAACTTCTTTCATTTGGCGATCTCTTTGATGAAAATCTCGTTTTATTTATTTCGGCAACCCTTGGAGAATTTGTGAAGTTCTTGAATCTCGCTTCCACTTGTTGACGGACGAGTTCGTCTTGATCTTGCGTCGAAAAGGCCGATCGCGTTTTTCAACTCGCACCTTTCGTGATTTGATTAACAATGAAATGAGAATCTTAAAAAGTGATTTGAGAGTAAATATTTTTTGGGCGATTAATTAAGACTGTATTTTTCTGCCTGGGAACTTTTTTCAGTTCCAGCCTGGATGATTTGATTTTGTATGTTGATGATCTTAGATACAAAATGATGAAAATTAAGATTCTTGTTTATTAGATATACAAGATTTTGTTCGGGTTATTTACAAGGACAGCAGTGATATTTAAAAGTGAGTATATTGTTTCTATATTTAAAAAGCATATTATTAATTTTTTAATGGTTTTTATCTGACCCTTTTTAATATGTTTGTTTTGCTTCGGCTAAAAAAAAAAATTAATTGATGGAAAAGAGTACGAAATTAAGTAATTTTACGAAATTTTTTTCATTAAAGAATAATAAAAGTCCTTTTAAAAAAGAATAAATGTAACGAACCAACAAGAATTGTGTTTATATAGAAAAAATAATTCCTTGAAAATATTCAAAGAGTAATTTATAATTCAGAATCACATTATATCGCGTGCAAATATTTGTCTGATAAATAGCTGGAAAAATATAATTTGAGGATTTAAATTTAATCCAATTCAGACGAATAAAAAGAGCATAGTAATAACAATGATAAAATAAATGTTTTGAAAAAAAAATACAAATTCAAAAATACAATGCGAGTGCTATAGAGAAACAAAGTATGTCCTACTATTAAGAAAGTTTTCTTAAAAACTTTCAATAAAAGCATCTTAGTAATTTGAAATTAAACGACTAAAATGTAAATTTAGAATTAGATTAATATACATAAAAAATAATGAAATACTGTTTACATATGAAAAATTACTTATGATAAAGTAAAATAATTATCATATCCCTTTTTGCTTTTTTGTTAGCTAATCATGTGCAGATAAAAACAGTATTAGCACCATATAGAATCCATTAAAATATAACAAAAACAGATATATATATTAATATACATAAAGTATTTATAAAATTTTATTTCATAAATAATGATCTTACTGTAGAAATGAATAATTGTTTGAATTAGTAAAATTACTTTTAAATAAATTGTCATTCTTAACATGTTTTGAAATATTTTATTAACTTACTAGTCAATAAAAATTATATTCATTTGGATACATTTTCATTCAAATTTATTAAGTTTACCATCTTATGACAATGCGCAGGTTTATTTTTAAAAAATGAAATATATATATAAGAATTTTTTTCAAATCTTTGATACTTTAAGACTGATGCAAATTTTTTTTAGCAAAGATTTATTTATCATTTACTACTGCAAATAAATACTTCAAGATGAGAATGGAAAGTTAATACATTTCTGAATTTTTATTGGATTTTCCTTGGTTTTAATAAAGTTTAGTGTTTTTATATTTTATAAATATCAATAAACCTGAATTTTTGTTTGTTGGAGTACTTATCTTAAACGCAAAATAGTTGCTTACTTGTAATTTCTATAATTAATCGTTAATCTGAGATTATTATATTTTGTTTTTACTTTTGAATGTTGTAACGAATTCAGAATAGATATAATATTAATGAGGATTATTATATATAATATTGGAATAATTATTTTGGAAGACAAGCTAATTATTCCGAAAATAATTACTCTCTACCGAAAATAATTATCTCATAAAAATCAAAATTGTAGTGGTTGAAAACACGTTGTAAAATGCAATGCGGAAATAATAAAATTCGTTAAAAAAGAAGTAAAAAAGAATATACAAGTAAACTAAAACGAATGTTTTTGTTTTAGCGTTAAACATCATTTATCGCTTTTGTACTGAGATTATATTCGAATTGGTAAAAATGAATGTTTACAAAATTTATAAAAGTACTTTAGAAAATAGAATTTTCAATATTAATCCTTTACACGTTTTTATATTACCTAACTAATGTACCATATAATTCATATTATCTAAAGGGGATAACATACATTAACAAACTACAAATTCTTATTTATGGTCTCCCATTTAAAATTTTGAGGTATTTTTTTAACTAAATTAAATGCTGAATTTGAGCATTTTTTTTAAAATTAAATAAATATTTTTTTGTTTTCCCTTTATTTTCGTCTTTTTAGACAGCATAAAAAAAAGTAAGGAAGAAAATTAGTTAAGACTGAGACATCTGAATCTTTAATGAAACTTTTTAATTAAAACAATAAAAGTCTCTAGACTGAGCATGTTGTCTTCTTTAAAATGTTATATTACTGTCTATTAACTTTTGAGTGTTGGTGCGCTTTTTTGTTAAAGATCACAATGATTTCACACCATAATTGAGAAAAAATTAATTTTACATATTTCTTACATCATTTACTGAAATAACTGTAAAGCCATTTTTAAAAGGGAATTAAAACTTAGGTAATTCACTTAAACTACTCTAGGTAATTCACTTAAAAATCTTTATTTTCAAGTGAATTACCTAGAGAATACAGAAAAACCTTTTACGAAAAATATATTAAGACAAAATCATATTAAGACAAAATATATATTAGGTTGGGGAAAAAGTTATCCATTATTTTTTCGGTAGACGTCTGTAGTGATCGTTATCTCGTGAGATATCTATCAAACGATTTCAAATTTATGCTCATTGGAAAGGTGACATTGGACACTAGAATATTCTCTTGCGGTTTTTTGTTTGATTAATTCAGTTATGAGTACAAGGTTTTAAAAATGGAAGACAACAAACAGAAAATTCGATACATTTTCGTTTTTCTCTTGTAACGGCGAAAAAGACAGCCAGGTGGCTAAAATTGTGAAAGGTGTTTATAGACTTATTTATAACTGTAACAACCAGTTACGCACAATTTTGGTTTCGTCGATTCCGTTTGGGTATTTGGATGCTAAAGATGCACCTCGCATGGATACAACATCGTCGAGAATGTCCATAAAATATCAAAAATTATCAAACTTGACAGCATGTCAGCAGTCATAGCTTCGCACAAGACCTAAAAATCTACATGAAAATTGTTTTAAACCTTTTTACAAAGCGAATCTGAAAGAAGTTGCAAAAAGTTCACGTAAAAATAATGGATTTCTTTTTCCCCAAACTAATATATTAAGACAAAATTATAAAAAAATCTACCAACTATCATTTTTTTATATGTTCGAATTAAATTAAATTAATAAACTAAGTAATTATAAATAATGAAAATTCACTGTATACTTTATTAGATAATTTTTCCTAGACTGTTAAAATAGTATTTTATTTTTCATGTAAAATAAAATCATTCATCAATGAATAAGTAAATAAAGTTTGATGATACTATAAAACGAATATTTTTCTGCTTCATTAACTGAACATTTTTTCTCTTCGCATGCTGGGAATTTCTGTCAGGTAAATGTGTATAAACCTCATAATGCGTGAAAATGTTCTAAATATGAAGGAATAATCTCTTCACATTAAGAAATTATATATTTGCATTTCTTAATATTCAATTATAATTTATTAATTATATTTTTATTTTTCTCCCATCAAAATTTTCGAATTATTCTTTAAATAGATCATAATGTTATTTTAGTTTTGAGCGCTTTTAGAGAATTAAATGAAAGCTTTATCCGTTCCACTTAAAAGAATCTTCGATTCTAAAGCTATTATAAAGAAAAGTAATTTTTTTGTGGTCAAACATAAAGAGCTAAAGCTTTCGATAATAACTTAAAATCTTTAAGAAATAGTCTTTCTTTTTTGTTTAAAATAACTGAAGGATTTGATGGAGAACGTTTGTATTTTGAGATTTACTCTTTTTTATAAATTCAGAGTTTTATGATTTTAAAAAATAATCTTGAAGATCTTACGTATAAAGAAAATAAACTATATTTATTTTTTGGAAACAGGGTAATTTATTTAAATATACTACATCAATGAAATTTTTGATTTTGTAAAACATGAATTTGCTTTGTTCTCAAAACATAAACAGAAGATCAAGAAGTTGATGAGTTTTTCTTATCACTTATTGAGTTTGATTAATTTACTCAGGATAAAATAATTTAACCAAAAAATTATAGTATGGATATTTTATTCCATTTACGTTTTGCGTATTTAGAAATTTCTTGAGTATTTAGAATGAAATAGAAAATTACTTAAACTTTACTTGTGTACAAAATTTTGCCTCGAAGATTTGAATAATGCTAATATTCACAATTTTTTTTGAAAATTGATTATAATATTTTCTAAACTGATTTAAGTTCTACAGATAGTCTTATTTTAAAAGCAAGCTTACCGTAAAAATAAATTTTCTAATAAACTGTTGACTTCCATTAGAGAACTATATATATAACTTCATTCTCAATTCTTGGAATTCACAGTCAAAAGCATTTCTAAATTACAATTTCCAAAATATGATTTTTTTTTCTATTTTCACCTTAGAAGTTTTTATTTATAGATTAATTTTTTACTGGAAGGATGTTTCCTCATTGATCATTAATAACTAATCAAATATATGCAGGGCTTTAGTTTTTCCTTCGAGAGAAAAAATTTTACACTCGATATTTTATGCATTTTCTCAATTTAAAAATTTGAGAATTATTGTTCTATTTTTCTCGTAATAGTTTATCAAAATTCAAATCAGTTTATTTTTTGGAAAAATTCATTATTTGAACTGATAAAATTTGAATGTGTATTAAGGATAAACAGCCTTTCTTTTTCAAAATAATACGTTTCATAATGTGAAATGAAATGAAAAGAAATACGAAACGACGAAAATTTAGAATCAATTTTCTATCAAACAGAGCAAAATATATTACAAAAATGATTTCTGAAAAGGATTTTAAATTGATATCAGTGCTTGTTTTTTAGAACTTAGCAAAATACTAATTTCTAATAAAGTATTTTATTTCTTAGAGCTGCTTACGTATAAATTTAAATTTCATTTCTTGAATAATCTTACTTAATAAACTGCAAATTATATATATATATATATATATATATAATGAATATGTGTAATGGATTGAATTGTTTCATGAATAAATTAATTTGTAGTGCCTTTCGATTTATTTTGGTGAAACTAATAAATAATTCGAACATTATTCTATTCCACGAGTAGAATTTACTATGAATTTTAAAGAAACTTCTGCTCATAATCGAAAATATTGTCATTATTACTGTTGATTTATAATATAACATTATTCAAGGTGTATTGTTTATGCTTTTCGTCTTTTAAATTGATTCCATTTTTAGTAAATATTATAAATGTTTTTTTTATCTTTTTACCTATTTTTAAACCAATAATTTGTAACAAATATTTCATAATTTCTAAACTATAGATGATAGAGCGATTAAAATTTTTTAATATCCTTTAAATTGTAATCATAAAATGTGTCGCATGTTCATTTTAATAAAATTAAATTATAGGGAGAATATGAATAATGATGTACATAATTCGTAATAATCTTTGAAACATTCAAAATAAATATATTATTCATTCATAATTTATTTAAACATAGAACTAAATTTAAATTTAGACTTTTATCATTTCATCTAATCACACATAAAGTAATATTAGAAATTTTCACTGAAAAAACATTCTTATTTTCACAGTTAAAAAAATATTCAAAGAAAAATAAACATCTACTACTTTCAATTTACTCATTTCTTAAGTATTTTCAACAATTTTTTTTATGATAGTAATGCAACAATTTTTAATAATAAATTCGAATACGTTATTCAAACTTATATAGTGTGTGAATTAAATTTCCATTCATATATATGCATCTTTAATCTACAATATAAGTTGTCACATAATCATATTCATGTTATTCTTAAGTTTATAGAATTGGAAAATATTCATTAATGGGAAAATAATATATAGAAATATATATATATAGAATCATTATAAATTGATTTTATGCAACAAGTGTTTTTTAAAAAAAACCCTGAATATTAAAATAAATGATTTGCTTGTGTGATTCATATTATTTAAAGTAATTAATGAGGTTCATTGATTGTTAAGAATATAATCTCTTTCTCTTGATCTTAATTTTAAAAAGGTAATAATATATATATATATATATTTATCCTTTATAGTTCTAGTTCAAATTGCTATTTTCGATCTATAATATTTTGACCTTATTAAATATATGCGAAAGACTTGCTGATTTTTTCGGCGCATATGAATACAATATTTGTTCATTTACGTAGAGAGAACAACTTATTTTTTAAGCTTTACAAATATAATTTTTTTTTTATCTTTTCAATTATTGTTCGTTTTAACACGTTTTTTTTTTCTTTTTTGCTACATTTTCATTATTGTATTTTAATGATTATTTTATATCAAATGTTTAATAAAGTGTTAGACTTTACCTAAAACCTAATTTTAAATAAATTTTAGGTTCAGGTAATCATTTTTGCTAAATTGTTTGTTTACCTAAAAGCTAATTTTAAATAAATTTTAGGTTTTGTTCATCATTTTTGCTAAGTTGATTTTGCTAAATATTTAGAGTCAAAACTAAGATTTTGGGTTGAAAATAGGATTGAACTTTTATTCTTAAACATGACATATTTTATAAAGAAGGTAAGAAAAATAAAGAATATTATGTAATAATAATAACATTGTCAGGAAAAAAACATAAATAAATTTAACAAAAATAAATATCTACTACCAAATTCTTTATTGAAATTTAGCATTTCTAATGACTTAAGATGGTGAAATCATCGCTACTTTCCTTTTCTTTCGCGTGATAAAAATATTCAGTTCACGTATGTATATACCTTATTAACCGCCCACTTTTATACTTCCTTAAATTGAAGATTCACAGATGTTCCCTTTTCTTCCAAGAGCAAAATTCTGTTCTGAGATAAGAATGTTTTCTTCCCACATCATTTGAAACACTTTGAAAAGGCGCAGGCAAACAATGTATTCAATTGTGTGCTTTTCCTGCTTCCTCAAAAAGGTACAGTTGGATGGTATTTGTTTATGAAGAAGAGATCTCTCGAGCCATTTTAGAGGCTTCATTTGTTAACTGGTGATTCAGTGATTTAAATAAAATTGTTTAAATATAAGCCTTAAATTATACATAAATTTAATTTTTGGCAAACATTTATTTCGATCATTGGATTTATATTTATTGAATCAGTAAAAAAGATTGAGTATAAAGTAATTATTTCTGCTGAATTGTAATTTGAAATAAAAGTCTGTATCAATTTTATTATTTACGGTTGATCTGTGCATCGCAATCATATGACGATTTAAGTAAAAGTTGATTTTATTTATTCAATATTTTTTCTCATCATTAATGACCTAATAAAAGTGTTATTTATTGAATTTAAGGGAATTTATTTATTACATACTCTTTAAATCTCTACTTAAAAAACAATATAAAGAACTTGCGTCTTATTTTTAAATGTATTATCTTCAGAATTCTAATAAACGTTTTTGAGTAATATGGGATGATAAAATAATTAAACACTTCTTTAATTCGATTGAAAAAATATAGTTTAAACAATAATTATTAAAAATTAATTTTTATTAATATAAAAAATGCTTTCTTGCTATCTATTGTTAATATCCTTATTTTCGTAGTATTTTTAATCTAAATCTTATGTACTGCTTTTAAATTCTGTGTATTTTAAAATAAAAAATATTATTCATTATTTATAGTTTTAAAAGGGAGATGTTGTTTATAATATATAAACATTTTTGAACTTTCTATTACTAGAAAAATCCTTATTTATATTCGTTTTAAGTTGTTAATTGTGTTGTTACTTTTGAAAACTTGAATAAAAATTGTTAATAAACAATTAAACTTAAGTATTGAAGAAGTGTCTCCTTTCAATAAATGTATAAAGTATGAATATATCTATTCATATATAAATATTTTATTGATAGGAAAAATATTGGTAAATTCTTCAGCTTTAATATTTTAATTCTAACTACTAGTAGACAAAAACAAAATAAATTAAACGAAATTTAAAAAATGTAAACCTGTATTTGTTTGTAAAATGTATTATAAAATGCTTGCATATTCATAGAATACACAGAAAAGTAATAATTAAATAAATTTGAAGAAAGTGATTTAAACTTAATGATGGTTATAGAAACACACAAGTTCAGAAATTAATACTCTCGAGATTCCTTTATAGAAATGAAAAAATAAACAGGACATTCATTTGAGAAATTAATTCGAGCTCTTAAAATATAAATAAATACACTAACTTTTGGTGTGAAATATTCAAGCATAAATATATACACAAATAATACATGTATTACAAAAAATATGATAAAAAATTCATTAAATTTTTAGGTTATATTTGCAGTTATATGTGCTGTTAACTTATGGGTAAACAGCGCTCAGAAAAATTACTTGATAACAATCTTGTATTGAATAATTAAATGTAGTTTGAAAATAAAATTATTTTTATAAAGTTATGAATTTATAAATATGTTTCAAACATTATTTTATTAGGAAGACCCAAGAAAAATGCTAATTTGTGTTTGTTTCAATTTAATTTTTAAGGATATATTGGAGTTTTACATATATAATATAGTAATGAGTTATAAGAATATTTTATATATATATATATATATATTTATATAAAGATAAATATATATATATATATATTAATACTTTACACCCTTTCTCTCTCTTATCTACATTTGATAATAATTTTTGTAAATGAATTTGTCTATATTTTTCAACATATTAAATTAATTAATGAAATTTGAAAATTTTTATAGTGAAACATATGCATCAAACTCTTTCCATTATAAGTAAAGTTTCAAATAAATTAAGGGAAACAAATTTTAAATGCATTTTTAAAGTATAACTTTTAAAATTGATAAACTTCTTTTCTTAATAAAATATAAAAATTTTATACTCGTGAAAAAATCTCCTTATTTAGAATCTGGTAAAAAGCTCTCCGATTATGAATACCACCAAGCTTTTTATTCTATTCTACGCTTTGTCTGAGTCATAACATTAGAGAAGGCCGTCAAGTTAATTTCATGAAGTTATCTTCGAAAATTTAATAACAAATTTGATGAAAGGAAAACTTTTATATTTAATTGTATTCAATATTCTTATCTTCCAATGACGTTCAACAATAGATTAAAAATACATTATTTTATATATTTTTAAAAATAAGGCACTTTCATATAAATTAATATTTTTAATTCTAACTTTTATTATGATAGAAAGATATATGATTTCATATATGTAAGTATAAACTATAATTTAATTATATTTTAACATTTAATTCTTACAGAATGAAAATGAAATTATGTAATCAATGGTTGTATGTTTGTATTACGATTATCTAGTTTAAGAAAAAGAGCTGTAAAATCTAAAGTTATGAAAAAAAAAATATTTAATTTAGTGTGTTTTTATAGAATGAAAATAAATAAATTTTCAGGATAAAAAAATTTTTTTAATTATTCTAGCCCACTACTATTTTGTCATCCAAGATTCTCATATTTTCCAGAATTATATAAAAAATAATGACAAAAAAAAAAATAATAACAAAAAAATAATGACAAAAAAAACTTTAAGTTATTATAAAAGAAAAGTTCTTTTAAGTTATAATAAAAAATAATAATAACTTAAAAGAACGATGTATTAGTTTTATTCATTTTATGGCATTAATATAAAAGTAAAGTAAATATAGAATTTATATATATATGAAAAAAATATCAAAATCTCATTCTTTATTTGACGAAATATCCTAGGTCAGCTTGTTAGCTCTACATTCGAATTACCCTTATTTATGAATCGCTTTCTATCTAATTACGTCATAACGCCATAGGAAAAAGTTGCTTGACCTTACCTTCTCTGAAGTCACTTCTGAATTCAAATTTTAGAAACAATTAGAAAAATATAAAAGAAAATTAAATGCCTCTTTCTTTCATGTCACGAAAAATGTGTTTTTCAAATCCACTCATTTATGTCGCGAAATAATAATAATAATAAAAGAAAATTAAGAAACTTAAATGAAAAGATGTTGTGATCAAAAAGTAGAAAAAATTGTTCTTTGATTCAATTAAAAACCGTAAAGTAATCTCTATTCAATTGATCATTTGAAACTTGAGAGACAATTTTTCATTAAATGCTGTATAATTAGTAAACAGTTATTAATGGATAACTGCTGTTTTTATTAATAAATTGACAGAGTAATTCGAAAATGTTTTTAAGTAAACGAATATATGTAATGAATTTATTATTTTTTTGTTTGTTGTTTTATTGACTGGATTGCCCCAAAGTATTTTCTATAAATCACACGTGAGTTGGGAGTCTAACGTGTCAGTTTTAATTGTTAACTTGATATGTTAAATCAGGAATGCCATTTTAAACAAATACATCCATAAAAATTTACATAAATTGATTATATACATAATTATGAAAATGGGAAAACAAATATTTTCTTTTCTAACATATAAAGAATCAAATGACACACACATGTTACTGCGTATCAAATAAATATATATTGTATTTACATTTTATAATATCATCTTTTAATTAATTTACAAGTTAATAGATTTTGTTGGAAAAAAAATTATTTAACCCACCCAAAAATTAAGCGCCAAATCTGGCACTCCTACGGACTTTTTAGGGTTGCTGTTTCTTATTTTGGTGTTGCCAATTTAGGTTTTTGCAGCTTTTAGGTTTTTGCTGTTGTCAAATTTAGTATTTTCTTGTATTAAGCACCATTTTTTGAGTTTTTGTTTTAAAGTTTTTTTTTTTTATTAATTATTTGTATTTAGCGAAAATCCATCTTGGCGAGAAAAAAAGGCCCCAAAAACAGGTATTTTGCTTGGTGAGAAATTTCCGATTTGGGGGAGTATATCAAAGTAGTTCCGAATCATTAATAGAAATTTTAATCAAATAAAAACAATATTTTATTTGAACAATCGATATTATTTATTCTTACACAAATTGCTATTTCAAACATGCATGATTTCTTTTTTTCGAAGTATTGTGAATTGTGAGTGACAATCTTGGAATAAAATACAATCTGGCTTTCTTGAAATGCCGCTACGAGTAATTATTTCGAAGCCCGAAGTTGTTTACTTCGTCGATGGTCCAGAATATGGAATTCCCGTCAGGAGCTTATCATTCCTTGCCTGCGTGCAAGGCTAACGGCAAAACGTTGACCTTTTCCGGTGAGAATAAGTTAGAACTTTATGAAGTATTAAATAAATAAATAAGCAGGCAAGTAATCTGAAAAAGTTGATACCGTTTCCCTTATATTGGATTGCTGTTTTCAAGGTTGAAAACGTATTATTTTCCTTTCATAAATCAAAGTATGATTAGAAATTGAACTATAAAAATACTTAATTAAAATAATATTTGATGTTTGTTTTCATATATTTTGATAGATATTTTCGATTTTCTGAATTATAATATTTCATTCTGTTGAAAGTTGATATTTTCGAATATTCTGAATTTTAACTATAGTATATTTTGGTCGATATTTATTTTTCCTTTATAAATCATTAAAAACTTTAACCGAGCAAAAACTAAAGAAATCTTAATAATATCCTTAACAATCATTTTATAAATTAAACGTTTAGCGTTTTATCTCTCTCTGCCGCATTTTGCTTTTGTTTTTATATCAACAAATAATTAATTTTTTGCAGCTGCATTTACTATAAGAACATTATTAATCACAATTTATTCTTTCCAAAAATTGTAAAAAAAGCAAAATATTTTTCATGAACGATGATTAAAGGGGGGAAATATATGTGCTCTAAAATCGTTTTTCTATAAATAATAAAATGTATTTGTGTTGAAGTTTCTTATGATACGAATGACAAAGCGTGGTCGAATATTTAGAAAAAGAGACATATATACACTGATTACAAAAAAAAGAAAAAAAATTAAGGGAAAACAATGAAAATTGCCAACTGAATATATATTTTAAAGTGAAGTATCTTTCTATACCAAACTCAAATCTGATTATTCTAAAGTGACGTGTGCAAAATTAATTTCTATGAAACTTACGTTGACTGTAGAAAAAAACTCAGTTGTATATTCTTCATAAAATATGCAATTGTTGTGTTGCACATTTTACGTAATGTCTTAGAAATTAGAAATAAGAAGAAATTACTTAAAAAATAAATAAAATTACAATAAGATTTTGAAACTGAAACTCTAAATATTTTTTTTTCTTACTACTTCTGAAATTTTACGGTGGTGTTTATGGTTGCGAGCATTGAACCGAAACACTGAGAGTCAAATAAAGCAAATTTAAGAAAAGAATAAAAAAAAAAAAAAAAAAAAAAGCACAGCAAAGCAGCTTGCAGAAGGAAAGTAGAAAAATAATAATAAAAAATTTATATATATGTATGTACATAAAAACATGATTGATGAATCTCCCTTTTTTTCTCACTTAATAATGAAAGAAATAATCACTCGGAATCATTTTGAAAAATAAAAGCCGGAATTCGTTCCAGATGTGGTGATGTTCTTATTCACAGAATAAAAACATCGATGCGCATAAGTAAACGGAAGAAAACGACTTTTTAAAATTTTATGCAATCGTTGAACTTTATAAAACAATCTTATTTACAAATCAATCGAAACGAAGGGAATGTGAATATAATTTATAAATACACGGCAGTAAATAATTTGCTGTAGATTTCTATAAAAATATCTTATGTGGGAATTGTATTCAAAAATAAATATTTTCTTGGGAATTTTATTTGATGCGATGTTACTTTTTCATTGATTAAATTCTGTGTATATTTGTAGGGGTATCGGCGAAATCGTATGTGACTTAGTACTGTCTAAAAGTTCTTCCCAAAAAAAAAAAAAAAAAAAAAAAAAAAAACCCTTCCAAGATAAATGTTTTTGGAATATTTCATTAAACAGCTAATTAGAAGTTTAATTCCTATTAAGGAAATTATGAGTTTCGTTGTATTTCAAGATTTACCAAAGTGGTATTACCTGTTTTTCAAGTTGAAATATAAAGTAGTGTGCAAATGTTTAGAAGCATGTTTACAACATGAAGGCTTAAAATATTATCAACATTTAGTCAATAGTAAAAGAATTCCCTTGCTGCTTCTGCCTAGAAATTCTTTGGAGCTAAATCTTATTGGAAATGTATATAGCAGGGTTGGCCAAGACGTCGACCACGGTCGACTGGTAGACCGCGAAGACATTTTTGGTAGTCAACGCGACCATCCCGATAATGACCTCGGATATTAACAATTTAATTTATGACTTATGACATAGAATCAATGAATTATTTAAAATAAAAATTTACTATCGTCTACGCTTTAAAACCCAAAACAAACTGTGCAAAGATTTACGATTTAAATATTTATGATTTAAGGTTTACGATTTATATATAAAACCTAAAACGGACATGATGAGCACGATTAAAACATTAAAAAAAAACTATAGAAAGGTATGCATCTTAATTAAGAAAACATGAATTGAGAAACTTCAAAAACATGGAGGATGATATACAGTGCCTAATTTTAACTAAACGAAATGAATAGGATGGTCAGTTTTTGATATATAAATACTTTGATTATTTTCGTCAGTAAATTTTTATTTTGTAAATATTAATATTAATTTTTTTTAGAAAAATTACGTAATTTACCATATTTTCTTGTTACCGAAAATAAATATGTACGTTAATTTGGCTCTGCCATTGGTAGACCGCCTTCGATTTTTTTAACTGTGGAGTAGATCCCGGATCCTTTAAGTTTGGCCACCCCTGGTATATAGTATTGAAAAACCACTTTATAAATTTAATTGTTTTATCAGGAAAATTGCTTAACAAGATACACTATCAAAGTGTGATTTAAAAATTAAGTCCAAAATCAAAGACAAAATACGTTTAAACGTTAATTGCTATAAAATTTGATTTAATTTTGAATTTATTATGCTTGAAAAAGGAAATAAAGTTTCACAATGATAATTTAATCACAACTAATTTTTTCTATTTTGTATTTGTGAGTAATATGTATAATTTTGAAATCCTGAAAAGCTTTTCTATTTTTAATAATAGGAAATATATAGTAAAAGAAAATCGACGTCTATTTCATTTTAATGTACTTGCTCAAAAAATAAAACTGTTAGAAATTCTATATTATGTTATAATTAAGAGGTTTAATTTCTTTAATTTTTGAAATCTATAGTTAAAGACTAAATTATACATAAGCAATAGTAACGCTCAATATAGCTCTGAATTTTTAAAAACTACCAGTTCTAAATAACTTATTAGCTAAAATAATACCTGAGTAAGTCAAAGAGTATTATAGTTTGATGTGATAAATGAAAGACCAAAGCCCCTTGTGGTAAAGCAACGCTTTTCGGGGTTATAAGGTTCTACCCACCCACTTTTATCCCTATCAATGCATGGATCTTACTCAGTTATTTATGAAATGTTCTACCGGAAAGTAATAGATGATGAAAGTACAAATACTTTTTTTACCGGTGTTATCTTCTACGTGCGCGCGTCGTCAAATGTAACAAATGCATGTTGGGTATTGGTTTTGGAATTTTCCGACTGAAATTTTCTAGAATATTATTTTTATTCTGTTTAATCCTTCGCTGTGTGCACAACGTTTTATATTGTCCACGTTGGGGGTACAAAATGAAACGTTGAAGCAGTTAACAAAGACGAATTTGTAAAATTACTTAAGAGTTTTAATTATTTTTCTTTTCTAATTGAAGTTTTCAAGGAGGACATTTCTTGGTAAAATACCTAATATTGAATTACCATATCCAATAACAATCCTTAGTTTTACGATAAAATCAAATAAATTAGATACAATAATGAATTTAAAAATTTATTTCATTAATAAGAACTAAGTTTTCAATTATAAATAATCTCACTGAAATATCTCTATCCTGTTACAAAATAAAAATAGAAATTACTTTTCTTGTCACCACGCGTTTATAATTCAAATGGAAATGTTTATGAGAAGTCGCTTTTTTTGCAATTACATTTCAGCAAAATAAACTGTCGAGAAGACTCACTTTTGAAATATAAATTGACAATAAATATTCCATTCAGATTCCTTCAAGTTTTCTTAGTTAGATATTTAAAGAAACTAGAACAGCAAAGCCGTGTCTGTAATTAGTCAAGCACGTTCTATAAACTCATATTGAATATTAAGCAAATTGTCACATTGTTATGACTCTTAGGTACTTTTATAAATATTTTTAGCATTTCCTAGTATTTAAACGTTACTATTTTGAGTTGTTTTTCTAATTTCATTAAAAAATAATTATTAATAGATTTCTGAGTTCATATTTTACAAGATGGGATTCCTAAATTCGAATTTGTTAACCCTTATTTGTTCCCTCATGTATATATATTCATTACTTGCAGGAGATTTTAAAATAAATGTGAGAATTGCAGTAATTTTTTCTATTTATAATTATTTACATAATTATATTAAGAATTATATTGTGAATATATGTGTTGGATTTTTTCTATACTTCCAAATATACTGTTATGAAGTGAGCGTATTTTCTTCCAAAATTTTCAAAGTGATTAATGAAAATTCCGAATTGTCTTCTAACTAAAATTTCATGTGCAAAAAAATATTGATTTCGTTAAAATACTTTTTTAAAGTTAGTTATTTTTCGACACCGAAATACCTAGACAAATTAAAGTATTTTAGAAGGAAAACATTCTGGGAAAATAATGTTTTTAATATTCTCTTTCTATTTAAAAAATTAGAGTTCAAAATGTACTAAATAATACCAAAAATGTTGTACTGTTCCTATTTATTTTTGTTGTATTCTTTGGAAAATGTTTTGGTTGGAATCATTTGCTTATTGACTGTTAGAGTTGTTATTATTTATATAGTATATAAATATAGTATAAATTATTAATGGCATTAATATAAATTATTTTAATCTTTATAAATGATTTGGTTCGAAATTCCATTGTTTAATTTAACTTCAATCATATTTATCGCTAAATTGTGTTGTGTGTCCCAAATATATTTGTTGTAAGAAACGGAAAGTTAACGCATTCAACTCAGTATTTTTTCTGATAAATTGAATGTAACTCAGTAGATTTAAAACCTGTTTCTAATCTCTTTTATACAAAACTATTATTCTTAAACATGTTTGGAATTCTGGTTGGAGGAGTATGAAATCATATCCAAAAATGCACTGAAGGTTATTATTCAGTTCTTATTTCTACACGTTTTTCTTTTTGCTATCTCACAAACCAGTATCCAAAAGAAGGAAAAAAAAAATTAGATATTCTTAAATGAAGTTTTATTTTGAATTTCAGAATTGAAAAAGTATTAATCTTTTAAAAAAATTATATTCAGTAATTCTTTATTACATTTTAATTTTATAGATAATGTATTAATATTACATACTACATTATCTTAAGCAATTTTGTTGAGTATCTAGTTACTTAAAAATAATTTTTAAATTTGAATAAAAATATTTCTATTAGTTCCTTGGGGAAAAATATTCAAATGATCATTTACTTTTATTACCTCTCTTTAAATGAGGAGGAGTAAAATTCAATTATTTACATTTAGGTTGATATTTTTGAATGAATAATTTTCAAGAATAATTTTGACTTTGGTTGTTTATCATGTACCACACTTCTTGGCCAAGAGGAAGTTATATATTTTTTTCTATATTATTTAACAACCATGATCTATACTACAATTAAATTTTTAATTTAAAATGAATCTTTAAACTTATTAAATATGAGGTGTTAATTGTAAGTTCACTTGTTAAAGCGTGATTTTAAGCAATATAGAGTAACATTTTATTTTTTTAATGAATTTAAACCTTATTGAAATATAATTATTCTAATATTTATGGAAAAATTATTGATTATAAGAAGAGGAAAAAATAGTTACGCTACGTTTCGACGCAAAATCACACAACTTAAAAATATAATAATTAATTACAAAATAGATCATTATTTCAACTTTTTTTTTAGATAAAATAATGCTAAAAGATACTGCAATTTAAAAAATGTTTCACATGATAAGAAGTTTTTTCATTATTTTCAAATGTAATTTCGACATATGAAAACAGAAACCTATGATAATATTTTAAAATTACTATTATAGCCTTGTTCATTCAGATTAAAAAAAAATTAAAGTACTTGTATTTATTAAAAAATTTTATCAATAAATTCTCATCAGAAAAAGTTTTTCATAAACTTCACTTTCACAGTAAAGTTTTACCATCACTTTATTAGTTATAATAAAATAACAGAAAAATCTTATTTGAATAATTGTTAATAATATAAAGTAGGCTTTTCTCATTTATTATACTCAAGAAGAACACAACCAAACAATAAAATTAAAGAAATTAAGAAGTTCTTAAGAATTTTAATTATGAAATAAAATAAAAGTATAATACAATTTCTCATAAAGAATACGAATATTTAATTTAAAGAATTTTTCGTAAATCGTATATCTATATGTCTGTTAAAAAAAGACCTGATACATTTTGAAACTTAATTTATCTTAAATAATGAAATATTTAAATTATTAATGGTTCAATAGATTCAGAAACTTTTACTTCCTTTATCAATCTGTATGCGCTTCGTTGCTTGGAAAAAATCAAGGGAAGGTTGATTTTCCAACAAGTGTGGGTAAACAAGTCGGTTGTTGAAATCGTGGCCACTTTCAATGTCACCAGTATTTGGCAGTTTTCTTCTGGTAAGCGAGTTCCTTTACAAATCCTCCAAATTAAATGTCCATTCGTATTATAATATCAGATGATCTGATTGTCCAAGAAATTGGGCTCAATGTATCCTCCTGTTGAAGAAGAGTGACTTCAGATCATAAGAGAAACTGGTAACAAACATCGCCTATGATTAATGAAACGCACAAAATACATTTTTTTTGCAAAAGGAAATCATCGAAAACGTAAAAAAAATGTATCTAGGGAAATTTATGTAATAATAGTTAAAAGTAAGTTTTTTTTCTGCTAATCAGTTTCAGCTATCATTTCTAAGTTCTAAAGATTTTAATATTGAACTTTTATGTATTGTAGATGTAGATGGATTTGTGGTGGATTATTTAATGAATTTTATTTTTATGTAATTTATATTTCTCACTAAAAATGGTTGTTTCACTTTTTTAACTATGCTTTAAAATATATAGTACCCCAAACAAAAAAAATTAAATTATATATGTAGATATATTTCATATTTCTAAAATTTCAGATATAATTTCTATGCTACGTTCAGCATGTTTGCTACAAGATCCATCATTTGTCTTAGATCCTTAATTTCATAATTCATTTCTCTAATAAATACCAAGAAATACATTAAATTAAATTCTTTTTATCATTTTATTCAAATTTAGTTGATTTTTCATTTTATATATTTGGTAATTTTTTCTAGAAAAAATTAGTGTGACGATTTATTGAAGAAATATATTTATGGATTTCATTTGGTTAATAAATTATCTATTTTCCGCAACCAAAACACACTAATTAATCTGTGTGTGTTATTGGAACTATATTTTTTTAGAAAATAAATGTTAGTTTATTTCTGCAACAATCTTAATTTAGAACTATAAAATGTCTTAAATCTTGGAGAACTTCCTAAGCACCTCGTACCCTTTAAAATTATTATGATAGACTAATTTTGGAACAGAAAATGGTATTCTATATTATTTCTAATGCAAAAATATACTTATATGAAGAAATCTTTTCAGTGAAGTACTTCTCAAATTCAAGACACATTTTTATTGAAAAATTGTAAAAATCCTTCATTTCTTTGTATTATTCTTTTACTTAAATACTAAGGGATTCATTAAGTATATAATTTAAAAAATCAAATCCTTATTTAATTTATTCATTTATGCTAAAGACTCTTATAATATTAATTATGAGAGATATTTTTTAAATATTTGTTTTCTAAAATAATTGCGTAACTTCTGTTACTTATTAAACTTAACCGACACCAGTTAATTAATTTTTAAAACACAGTGAAACACACTGGAAATTGATGACATTTTACTTATATTTTGCAGCTTGTTTTCCAGTTATTCCTTATGTTTTCACTTGTTCACGAAGTCATTTTTATACATAAATTTGCACATTCAATCGATGTGGATGCGATGCAAATGAATAGGGAATATTTGGATCAATGCTTTCTGCAGGAAGAGCAGACAAATTCGATCAACCTCGAAATTCTATTCCACGAAGAGGACGAAAATGCAAAATAGATATCGTATCGAGTTGTGAAATTCTTCTGGAATGTGAATTAGGTGAAGATATCAGCGACAGTTTACCTGGACATGGGTGTATATAGTATTTGTGGACTAGAAACTATGTCAAAGGAGAACAGCCTTTGTTCTCATTTCAGAGCAGTGAAAACGATTTTCTCACTTAAATATTCCTTTTTTTTTTTTTTTTTCCTAGTTTGAAGAATAACTTAAGACGAGAGAATATCGCCTATTCACCAAGATGATACACATTCTGAAATCGTGATTTAAGAAGAAAATTGAGGGCATGCAATTTTTCATTCTTTAGGAAAACCTTCGGTATATAATAATTTTCTTGAAGTACACATTATTGTTTGAAAAGATGCCGCAAACACGTGAAAGATGACAGTTTGAGATTGCTGTATGGTTTTTCAATTCGTATAAGATTGATTACCTTGAAAGATTCACACCATGTGATTTCGAAATCATAATGCTTAACGTTTATTTGTTGCATAAATATATAATTCTATAAGATTCGATTAATAAGTATAATGACATTTCATTGTGCAACGGAATTTAAATTGCATTATAATTTAGAAAAAGTGTATTGTGATGCTAAATAATATTTTATTCCAGTTCACAGATTTTCATAACTTTTGCAAACATATATCTGATGAAAATAATCAACCACTTACTAATTTCATTCAAATAGTTTGCATCAATAATATATATTTATATTTCATATAGTGGAGATTTTACAATATATATTTGTATTTCAAGGGAGAGAGTTCACTTAAAAAAATTTAAAATTCGAAAAAATTAACCACACACACACAATTATCCTTATATAAATCTTTGCCCTCGTAAAAAAAACTGTAAAAATAAAAAGTTACACTATTTGTGAAATTTAGTAAGTTTTCACATATGTTAAATGAGGTTTAAACTCAATGAATGTAGTATATTAATCTGATTTTAATGATTATCTAGACAAATCAAACATTAATTATATTTTGAGTTGAAAATTTTTATTTAACTTTAAAAATATTTAAGTATATACTATGCTTTACATTATATAATCAATAAATATCAATATTCTCTTAGAATTTTAATGCATAGACTTCTATAATTGAATTCCCTTATTCCGTATTCCCTTATTTCAATGAAATACCGAGATTAAGTATTTCTCCAAATTTCGCCACATTTATAATATAAATTAGAACTCAAATTATTACTTTTCCTTTCATTTGATAAAAAGATATGATTTTTGATATATATTTAATTTATACCATTGATTTTGAGGTGAAAATTCCGATTTTTTATGTTTAGATAATAATTTGTTCTAGTAGAGCCCATTCTTTATATTTGGTTGTTTTGAAAAAAAAAAAAAATAAATAACACGCATTATTCTAAACAAAAATAAGGACTTACTTTTTACTGAAGTTTCTAGCATTCTTTACGATTTCCAAATACGAATTTTTCACAAAACTTTTATATGTAAGAAAGTTTTCACTGAGAACTGATATCTCTAATCAATCACTTCTTGTCTCATTTTCAATTCTATTCCCTTTTGTAAATTTATATATCGCTTAAGAAATCATCTAACATGATATACATTTTCAACTAAGCATTTAAACTATATACCACAGTTTACATTTTTTGATCGCGTTGTAAATTGCCTAAAAGACTATGGTTGTTGTAAGGCTTTTTAATGCCTACTATGAAATGCCATTCGGGTGAACTTTTCATTGACTGGGAAAAATAAACTTGTCCCAAGCGAGGAATCCTGGAAAATTTTCTAGCACCCCGCCAACAGACGTGTATGCATCAGACAGAAACGCAAATTACGTCTCACATTGTTCAGCAGAAGCTGAAATCAAACCCAGGATTTCGCTCAAGAGAGCGGCATCCTACTACTAGGACATGGTGAACAATTCTCTGTTCTCAATAGTTGTATGCCAAATTTAAGTAATAAATGAATTTAATTGCAACTTTAGAAGTAGCACAAATTTTAAATTTGTGATCAAAACACCTTACAAATAATTTTTTTTAGACGAGAAAACATTTAACATAGATAGTTCTAGAAGTACTAAATCTATTTAATTGAATTTAAAAAAAGAAAATCAAGAATTTTAAACAAACAAGCTGCCACGAGTGAAAATATTTAATTGAATAGTAATGATTATATGTGATACAATAAAAAAATATTACTTTTCTACAGTTCCCCAGGATAACAGGTTTAATTAAAATATGCTCTTTAAGCATATTTTTAATTTAGGTTACCAGTGTCAGCTTTCTAATAGAATAATCCCGTGTACATTGTATCTGCATCAACAAATTTGTGAATGAACAAATCATCTTCTTGGATTAAATTACTCTTGTGAATGAACAAATCAAAAGAAACAAATTAACGGAAAGACCTGTTATTATCATACTAATAGATGACTTGGGCCATTAGAGAGGTCTTTTTTAGAAGCAACTACATCAATATTCTCTAAACAGGAAGTACAAGTATTTAAATTATTTTGTTATTGGGATAAAACAAGTCTAATAATGAGTTAATAAATTCTTAATACAAAATATATTTTTATTTAATTTGAATAACTGGACTACTAAAGATTATGATGAATTAATTAATTTTCTAAATCAAACAATGCAAATAAATGCATTTCTACAAAATGTATTTTTATTTAATTTGAATAACTGGACGACTAAAGATTACGATGAATTAATTAATTTTCTAAATCAAACAATGCAAATAAATGCATTTATAAAATTTTTAAGACAAATTTGCTGAAATTATGTATTTAAAATTATTAATTAATTAAATAATCATAATTATGTATGACATGAAAACTTATATTAATATATCAATTCGTTTTTATTAACTATATTTTGCTTATTATAATTTAATCCTAAGAAAATAATGTTTAGAATTTATTTTTTAGTATAGTGTTATATTTGTTTTACATATAGTATATGAACAAAAGATAATGTTTATCTCAAAATGCAATCTTTTTTTTTTAACTTAAATATATTTTCAAGCCATAAAATGACATTAGTTTATTTTAAATAAATTATAGTATAATTCTAGAAATTATTATTAGGAAACAGATTAGATAAGGTACATGTTTAAAAATTTTTGCAAAGAAAAAATAAAAATTAAGTATTTAAAAAAAATAATTTCTACATTTAAAATTTACTTTATTTGTATACTTTTATAACAATATCATATGAATACATTTCCAAATCCTGTGAAAGCTAACTTCAATTCTGAGCAACTCATACTTCATATGGACACAGATGTATAAAATGTCTTTTAATGTTTTCTGCAAGGAATGTGGAATGATGTCTAGATAAAATCATGGTGCATGGATTTTATTGAAGATTTAATGGTTATTCAACAGATTCAAAATAGTTTAAAGGCTGTTTAATATGTTACAGCGCATTCTGTATTACCTATAGTTCTTTTCACCATTTCGCAGCATTTGATAAAGATTAAATTACTTCTTAGCTAAATTCTAAAACGCACTTCAGCAGAAGTCTGTTTTATTTTAATACCAAACTTGTTGAAAGCAAGCATCTAGCACTTGGACGAGCTTTCATCTATCTTAATTAATCCCACAACATCTCTGAACTTACTTACTGCGATTTAACTAAAGACAATACATGATTACGGAATTTATCTTTAGATGTATTAACCTGTAATCCCTATCTGCTTTTGTTTAAAAAAGATGTGCAACTATTGCTTCTTTTTTAATTATGTGGAATGATATCTGATGCGGTAACTTGTCGTCTGTAGTTATACTAAGTCTAGACTAGAGATGGGAATCTATATGTTGTATCTTTAGCAGAGTAAAAGATACATCAAAAGTAATCTCTGTATGTTGGTGAACCCCTTTCAAGGATTTATTTAAGCTGTAAGCATTTAATTTTCTGGTTCATACACCATAGACTAATAATGATACTAGCTGTACAAAGTAATCAATCTTAGGTTCGAATGAATTTGTTCATTAATGAACAATAGGAGAATGATACTACACTTCCACCCGTTAATCTATGCGTTAATCTATGCTAAATCTATCTCTTTCCGTAGATGATAAATACAGTTCACTGTTTTTATAAAATCATCCCAAAAAGTAAAAATTAAGATAATTTTTAAAATTCTTGAGCTTCCTAGTTATTCATAACACTAAATCAAAAATGTTGATTTTTGTATACTTTCCATCGATATGCAAAAATTGTAAATTAATTTGATTTTTAATATATTATCTTTTTTCGTCATCAATAAATTTTACTCAATATTAGCTAAATTTACAACTTTTAAAATTTATTCTTAATTATAAATTTTTTCTGAATTCATATAAAATATAAAGGAGTGTAATAAATATTCATGATATTATGAATTTTTTTTTTACCTATTTTTTACTCTTTTAAAAATTAATAGACTTAAAAAGTTAATTTTATGGTACATTTATTAATTAAAATGTAAAAAAATGTATAATTAATAAATGATATAATATTAACCTTGAATTTGAAATTTTATTATTAATAAAAGATAAGAAAAAAGGTATGTAATATATAAATAAAGAGGGTTCTAGCTTTCAAAATTTTCTAAATGTTAACTTTAAACTATAGCTTTTTAATGTATTTAATAAAATATTTTAAAAAATAATTTTAATTAAAATTACTTCTTATTCCAACAAAATTTTTGTAAGTTATTTTATAAAGCATTTTTCTGATGCATAATATATATATATATATATACACAATTTTTATGTTATGAAGCCTTGTGTATTTTTAACAAACCTTTTTAGTTGGAAAAGCATTTTCATAACGTGTTGTTCGTAAGTTAATTTGCTTAATGGGTTTATGACTCTGGAAGTGGAACTGATTTTGTAGATGTGAGATCCGCATCTTAAACTTTGTGGCAAAGTGGATACAGTATAGAAAGGCAACGATGCCTCCGGCTTACATGACCTAACGTTTGCGTGCCGGGAATAATTATTGTAAGAAGAATAATTATCTGAATAATGGATTTTCTTCACCCAAACTGACCAGTAAATCTGAGAACCATGACATTAATTAATTTTTCCATCTTTCAATCTTTCATTGAATTAATATAATGGAATTATTGTCAATGTGAGAGTTTATTATATATATGCCAATTTATATATATCTACAAATTCCAAATTTTTCACTTACAATATAAAATTACATATATAAGCATAATTACAAAATAAAATAATTATTTCAAATTTTTAATAAAAAAATCAAACAGTAAAAATATTAATGTCTTTAAAAAAATTAAATGAATTCTAAAATCTGAAATTGAATATAAAGAATTAACTTACTACTTGAAAAAATATATTCATGAATAACTTTAAAAATATATCATGACTTTAATTTATCATTTATTTTTAATTCGAAAAACTGAGGTATACGACCTCCGACAAAATCAAAAACTCAATGCTTAACGATATTGTATAAATCAACCAAATTACAAAGTAACGTTCATTGTATAAATGCTTGTAATACATATGTTCAATATACAAGAGCGCTAAATAGTATTTACCATTACTATCCTCTTCAACATATAGATATGTTAATACAATTTTTGCTCTACAAACGGTTCAAAAGAAAATATAATTTAAACGAGTGTTTCACTTTATTAAGAAAAAGAGCCCCATACAATTCTCGGAAACTCATAATTAGCTTATCGTTGTCAGTACTGTTATTAATTTAATTTTTATTTACGTAAAATAATAGCATTTATACAATAAAACGCTTTTTAACTTTCTATCCGACACATCTATCAGTCGACATATCTAACTTTTTATCAGTATAAATTAATTTTTTTTAAAATTTAGCGTTGAATATAACCTTTTTAAGAATTCGTAACTTTCTGTTTTCCTTATACTATTTAACCTTGCTGATATTGTGCATTGTATTAATAAATAGTTTGAAGCTGCCCAAAATATTTTTAACTAGCTCTAGTGATTTTTACAAAAATCAGAAGCCTTTTTCAAGCGATAAACAAAAAATTTATATTTTGAAAAATTACATAATGTGGACCAGAGAAAATTACATAATGTGGGCACAGATATTTTTAATTTACCATCGTACTGGGGCAATTTGCTTATGAAAGATAATTCGATCAGGGATCTGTGGTCTGAAAATTCCATTTCACTCTAATAATCTACCTTCGATTCGTTTCAACATTTCGAAATCATGAACTGTAAAAACGAAGACCAAAACGCTAACTAATGTACGAATGAAGTTCTATTGCAAAGTTGTTGATTTTGTTGAAAAATTACATCTTAAGCTATAGTTTTAAATATCATTATTTGCACGCATCAGAAGGTCTGTGTTCTATATAATTAAAACTTTATTCATAATTGACCTTAATGCTTTATGTATTAATTAAATCCACATAATTGATCAGAAAATAATTTCTAAAAATTCCCTAAGCCGATGAACACATTTTATTTCATTTTAATTCTTATCTTTTCTTAATGTGGTTGAAGAATCATGTCACTAACCTTTCAGTTAACTATCGAGGGAAAACCTTCTGGATACATTTAGGAACTAAAAGGAATTATTAAAATATTTCTGCAGAAAATGACGAGCATTTTAAAGATTGTTTGGGTTTTAGAAAGAAAAACTGTTATCGGACTTATTATTTGTTGAGTACATAATTGGGTAATTTAAATATTTAGACTTTTATTAAGAAGTAAAATTATTTTTCTTTTCATTACTGTTTAACATCCGAATATATTTCAAGGAGATAAAAAAAAGTTCGTTAAAAAAACAGTCTTATCCTATTCCTGTTCAATATAATTAAACTGCCAAAAAGGTAAAAATAATTTAGTTAGAAAAAGGACATCCTCTTTACAAAGTTCCTATCATATTCAGCTTCTAAGTGAAATGATAGAAACTAGATTCAGAAAATTCTCGAAACTTTTTTTTAAATATAATTCAAATCATTTATTCCAAAAAAATGGTGGTCAGTTTTGTTCTTTAATTTCAAATAAAAATGCGCGTGGATATTATTCTTTTCACAAACTCTTAATTTTTGAGGAGGTTGTCCTTCGGGTGTTCAAACGAAATTTTAAAGTTGTTCCCAATATATTCAAGATTATACTTGTAAAAATCAGTTGGCTAAGAATTTACATGTTTTAGGAAATATATATCCCCTCTCTATATCCAGTACATATTTTTACAAAAATTTATCATATACATTTATGAAACTGTTTTTTCTGTTAAAATAATTATTTCCTACTCTTTATAATTAACATCTTAAAAATATCTCGATACTTTTATATACTTATTTCCTAATATTGCGGATATTTTGCAAGTTTATTTTTTTCTCCCTGTTCTGAAATATTTTTAGTTTCATCTATAAAATTACATATTATGTTTTATACCGCTTTGAATTTTTATGGTAATTCAGTATTGAAACTCTAAGACTTCTTTTAATGCTATTGTTTTAACTCTTGACAATGTTTTTTCTTAATATTTTTAAAAAAAATTTTGTAGCTGGAATATATAATGTGAAGTGGTACGCTTAAGATTATTTACATCGAGATTAACATTTTGAATCGCTCAGAGGCCAGAATTGAGAAACTTAATCTTTTTTGATACATTAATTTTTAAAATTGTTGGTTTATTAATTTGATCAGAAAAACAAATAAAGTCTTTTTTCATAGTGTAAACTCAGCAAAAAAAAGTTATGTAAAAGATGTGTAAATAAAAAATTTAGTACTTATTGGAACAATGACAGCTTCTTAAAAAGTTTAGGACTTATATCTTTTGTCAGCTGATAAAGATAAAAAATTTATTTAAAAATAATAGAAAAACAAATTTTGACATACGTTTTATGTTATTCATAATAACAAACATCTTCTTCTTCCGAATTATTCATATGTAAATTTTGATGTCTTGTAAAAATCATGTTTAATTGGAGGTATATACTTCAATAAACTCATGATGTCTTTTGTTTTTCTTTTTGAGTTGTTCTACCATTAAAATATATTTTTGGTTAAGTTTTATTTTTAAAAATTTCTGGCCCACCTATCTTTGTTTTCTTTGTATCAATTACATGAAGGGTATCATCCTCTTCAAAATTATGATTTAATTTAATGCTGCTTGGATTTGACCTTTCTTGTTTTATTTATCGTATATTAAGCAAATTGGCAGTTAGTACACTTTTTATTTTCATTTTTATTATTTTTTAATTTTTTTACTGTTGATAAAAGAATTTTCCAATGGTTTTGTGGAAAGAAAAACAATCCTAAATAATAGAATTACTATGAATTTGTTGTTTTTCAAAAGAAGAACATCATCGAAAGAAGAACAATATCAACAAATATCGAAAGGAGAAAAAGAATTTAACTTTCATTCTAAAGTTTATATAAAAAATATTAATTAAAGGTGGATTTATTCAGAATGGCTACTGAAACTGTTATACAATATATTCAGAAGCTTTAAAAAAGGAAGCAATGAATAAATCTTTTAATACATAAGAAGACTTTTTATTTCATCGAAATTTACAAAAATCAGAGAATGTCAAAAAAATGGATTTAACCGAATTGGATTCTGAGCGAATGAAACTCAGAATAGGTACCCTGTTTTTGATATAAATTTGGAAATAAAATAAAAAGTGAAACTTATATTTAGTTTTGATACTTAACTATCTCCAGTTATGAAAAATTCAACTACTATTAAAAACCAAATAATAAAAATTTCGCTTAACATACATTCTTAATATCTAAAATAAGAAAGAGTGAATTCACTGGTTCACTAATGTGTTACAATGTTTTGTATTGGTTATTTGAGCAATGTAAAAAGTTATTTGAGTTTTAAAAAAATCAACTCCGATGTAGGTTTTTTAAAATAATATTTTTTATTTAAATTTTACTAACTTTATAAATTATAACATATTATTTTACAAAACGAATGCTGTTTTCTTAGTTTATTATGGAACATTCTCGGAAAAAATTTCTTCTTTTGGTAGATTCTCACTAAAATAGTTGTGTGATGTCTTAAAATATGGATAAAATCCCACAAAATCACATTTATTTTTAAATTACAAATAAATAGTTCTATTAAAATTATGAGTTTACTATGAGGGAAGAACACTCGGAACTATGAATGTACAAGGATTTAAAATAAGAAAACATTATAATTATATATATATATATATATATATATAATATAATTGTATTCGCTGTCTACATGTTCCAGAAAGTGCTGGATTTGAGCTATAAGCTCTATTTTTCTCGATTAAACACGAAAAAGTTTCATAAATTAAAATTTTTTTTTTTATTTTTCAAAAGAAAAAAATCTATTTAATTTTTCTTCCAAACATATCATTCTAAATTGCTTATTATTCAGGAAACATATAAAACGCCACTGGCTCAACAATATCTAATGAAAATACTTAATTTATCAAAATGGTATCTTGGTGAGGGTTCTAAATAAAGAACAGATGCGCTGACCGAGACTCGGGCATGATTTTTTTATTCCTATTGTAGTTGTGAAAATGTTGTGTTCTGGTTCGGTCGACTATGGAATAAATAAAGCGTTACCTGTTTGAACTTTGTGCACACTACTGTTTGCTGCAAATGTATAGAGGTGGAAAAGATGCATCCGAATCTATCTTATCTTTAAAATATAATAATGAAAAATAAAAACAAGAAAGAAAAAAAAGATGAGCGAAGGGAAAAATGGACACTCCACTGACCGCTTGAAACAAAAGAAACGGTGCTTTCCTTTTGCTGGAGGAACTCACGAGACCAACTATCATCAAGATAATCGCGAAAGTTGCACAATGAGATAAAGCGTTATACCTGTGACACGAAGCGTAACTGCTGAATTTGCAGGAATCGCATTTAACGGCCGATACACTTCCTTAACTCACAAGTTGAGTTTGGTCACGCAGCCCCCGCGTTTATTCTTGTATTTTTTTGGGGGAAGATCAAAAGCGATTCAAGAAACCACTATCAATTCTGCCAAATCTTAATAGTCACGTATAAGTAAATCTTTTTGAAAAGAACGTTATATCGTTTTGTAAGAAAATTCATAAAACTTTCATTTTGAGTTCAAAAAAAATAAAAAATTATTTATTTTTAAAAAATATTCATGTTATAAGAAATTAAATTTGTCGTAAGAGAATTAAGTAAAAAGAAATGAATAATATTTTGATTAGTTTTAAATAAAAAATATTTACTTTTACTGGATTAATTAATATCTTTTCTTTCTCACATAAAATAACTGCTAGCACAGAAATTTGAAAGATTGACGTGTTTGCAGTATTTGAAATCAACGATGTGGTTGAAGAAAATTTATTTTTATAAGAGCATTTTAAGAGATTATCACTTAAGCATTTCTAAATATTTTTTACATTTACATTCACATGTTAGAATTACGCATTACTGTTAGAGATGGTCTATGACGCATCCCTCAAATGTTTTTCTGTAGCAAATTGATGTCGGCACACACAGAATTCATCAGTACTAAAGAGTACATAATAACTAATAGATGCTGAAATTCTAAAGAAAAATTTAAAATATGTATTTTACTTTTACATATAAACTGAAAATCAATGCATTGGCATCTATTCTTGATTTATAGAAAGAGTTAATTCATATTTCCTATACATAGTGTTTAGAAATATAAATTGTAGAGTGATAATTTTGCCTAAATTTAAAATTGTTCTATTCTAAAGGGAAGAATCTTCAAGTTTATTAAATTTTCTGTTTAAGATTATAGAACTCCAATTGAATAAAATCTGATGTGTTTTATAGAATCATTAAATTTTTCGGTACAAAAGATACTATTATTTGGTAATAATTTTTCAAAAGAATTAAAATATTTATCTTAAAATAAATGCATGAATTCTTGAGTAATTTCTATTTTCTTTGGATAAATAAATAATTTCTTCTAATCTCCATGAAGATGCTGCTAGAGAAATCTCAGATCTGAGAACATTCTTTTATTGCTTGAGACAAGTCTCTCACATTCATCCTTCCACAGCTGTCACACCATCATTTTCTCCTTTCCTTTCACTCTAGTTTTTCATTCACAAATCCTAATGCCTTCAGTCAAATTTGAATAGATTAATCATGTTTTTTATTTTTCTCAATCCTGTCTTCAAGGGCAGAATAACAGCTGCCCACGCAAATAGGATTGTCCTTTCTTTAATACGCTATTTGTTTTATTTTAGCTCGATGAATTATAATTTACGTGAGCAGCTACCAACGAATAATATTGTGACACGTGGACAGACATATGATAGTTACGAACTTAAGAAAACCAGCTGCATCTGGATTTTGACTTTTGAAAAAGTGTTGAGGCGTATAACAATAGATCATTGTTTGAAAAGTAACTTGGAATAAAAATGGTTAGTTGCGAAAAATTAAATAATAAATTAATATTACCAAAATCCGACTCAAGTGCAACTAACATAACACATAACAACATATGACAAAAAGTCAATTAGAATAACAATTTAAAATAGCATAACTTTCAGTGATAATTATTCTGAATGAGAGAGATTCACTTTTAAAATAATTGTTTGTACGGTCTTAAACTTTAACAATTTTATGCTAAAATACCATTAACAATTTTTGTGTAAAAAATAATTTTATTTTCAGCACGTGAGTTGAGATTAATCAAAGCTAAATGAATTTATCATTATAGAATTGCATTATAAATTTATTCTATCTTAGTACAATTTACTTTACTTGTAATTTAATATTATAGCAGCTAAGTCCATTTTTATCATTGTATACCATAAGCAATACTTATCCTAATATTTACACTTGTATTTGTTCCATATGCATTGCTTTGAAACCCAAAATATTCAAGCAAGTAGGATATTGTCAAAATATGTTTATAATAAGCAAACTCATGTTACTCATATTTTTTTTATATTTAATATATTGTTAATATTGATAGAAATAGATGTTGTAAACTTAGCTAAAAATCTCTAATTTATATTAAGCTATTAAAAAAGCAACTGCAAAGAAAATATTTGTTAATTTATATTGTTTTCCAAATTCCACACCATAACTTAAAAGTGAAATCAATACAAAAGCAAATAAAATATACTTTTTTAAAAATAAAATAAAACAACTTATATATATAAAATATACTTTGTTTAGTAAAATTATTTAAATTTATTAAACTCAATAAAGTTGTAAAATAATTTAATTAATAATGTTACATCAGTTGAAAATTGCGCATACTGTGTTCATTAGCTCTATATATTAAAACAGAGAAAATTTTCACTCGTTACATAAAATATACTTAATCAAAATGATAAATAAAAAGTTTTTAATAATTTATTTGCTCTATATGTTGCAATCTATCCTGTCTAGTAGTCAGCGTACCTGATTCCGGATGCGTCTTCCTGGGTTCGAATCTCGGCTCGGGCATGGATGTGCTTTCTCTCTATCTTCGTCTTTTCTTTGTGTAAATAGTTGCCTACCCTATGCCAGCCTTCCAACACAACAACTCTATATGTTATATATTTTACACCATTCTTCATAATTATTGTAATTATTAACTCAGTCTGATCAAAGTTTTTTTTTAAGTTCAACTATTTTATATTAGAAAAACGCATTATTTTTTTTAATTTTTAAAAAGTAATGGTTATTAAAATTAAGGATCACGTTTCGCTTAAAGAATCTTTTGTAAAAATTCACTGGCAAATATTAACTTTATTTTAACTAGTGCAATTTTAATATACATTAAATATTTTTATTAAAATCAATCTTTTGTTAAAATTATCTGTCAAATACTGATTTCATTTTAATTAGTGTAATTTTAATACATTATAAACAGTTTTTGAGATCATTATTACAGATCAAATTACAGTCTTATGAAAATGGTTTTTACTATATATTTTAATTATGTTTTTATAATTGTGAATTTTATGAATGTGAACAATAAGCATCATCATAATCATTACTAATATCATTATCAAATATCTTACGAATATAATTATTGAGTGAATGAACTAATATGTTTATTATATCTTAAAAAAATGAAAATATTCCGTAATAATTGAGCAATAATATTTAATTTAAATTGCGTTTCCTACATAAATCAATATTTCTGAAGTAATACGTAATGCAGTAAAAATAATTTATCTATCATGAAATATTTTAATAATAAGATTAAATCCAAATGTAATACATTTTTATTAATTGAAATTGATTAATTGAATAAAGAGAATCAAGTGTGAAATTTACAATACACATTAGAGATTATTTGTATTCAATTATATTTATGATACAGTTAAAAGCTCTTTGATGATTTCGAACTATGAAAAGCAGTTTTGGAATGATATGAAAAAATGTACTTGACAATTTTTTTACCTTATTGATTATTTCTCGATTATTTTACATTATAACTTATTTTTTTCAGAAGCTGCTGTGATATCAAACGATGGATCGAAACATTCCAGATGTGAGAGATATTTTCGGACGATGCACAGAATCATCTCATAAAACAAAGCAGGAGTTGAGATCATATGAGTACTCGCCTCGCAGTCGACGGCGCCATGAAGAGTTTGAAAATTATGATATTCGTCCGCCGCAAAACACAAATGCTAATGAGAACAAATTAAATATTTCCAACAGCAATAGGAGGAGCAACAAACATCGTTCTACGCCATCTGATGATTTCATCGAACCAGTGAAACATAACAAGAAATGTGATGACAACAAGAAAAGTTCCAAGAGTAAGAACGCATCTCATTATACTAATAGAACACTCACAGAGCGAGATATTCGACATTTGGAGCGTACTTTATCCATGAAAAAAACGATTCGTAAGCAAATCAGCCGTAATTTGGCCCAAGCATTTGTAGATGACCCAGATCTGGTACTAAAAGACGAACCTGCACCTGTCGCAAAAGCGACTAGCAACAAAATGGCTACTGATATGTTCACTTTAACCAGAGCAAAAGTTTCTAAATCAGAGCAAAATGTTTTGGATCTTCTAAAAGACAATGAGCCAGATTCTGGACATTGCAGCGCAGATAATCCGAATAGTTCGGACGATGATTCACAAGAGCAAACAAAAAAGCGCCATATTAAACTTCAGGAAAAATCGAACACTGACAACAAATCCTCTCATGATAACAATAGCAAGTCTGATCAAGCAAGTAAAGAGGACGGGAAATTTTCCTTTTGGAAAATGTTCTCTACCAAACATAAGACAAAACGATGATACAGATTTGTTTTCTCAAATAGATAATAAAAGAAATTCCAAGCGAAGATGTTAAGAGCAGCACTTAGCAAGGAGTTACTAAATCTGTGTGCATTATCTGTGATAATCTAGTATAGGGTAAATAGGTGTTTTTATTAAAATGTAACTTATTCTGATGTGTCATGGTGTCATTTATTATTATTATTTTTATTTAAAAGCCTAATAAAAGAAATGCATGTCATTGATAGATGTGTTTTTCATTTTTTAAGTCCGCAGCCATTGCTCACATGCAAAATTTAAACCACGAAATCTAATTTCATAAATACTGCTAATATAAAATAAAGAGGATATACTTTCTTACACAAACATCTTTTTGGAGTACAAAATACATGCATTATGGTTCTTAATATACGGAAAATCAATAATGAAAACACTTCTCAAGATTGAAATTGTAATGCCGTATAGAATTGTAAATAATAATTGTGAAAATTTATAATTGTTAGCATTATATTAATATAAATAAGTAAATGAAATGGTTGTTTTTTAGAGCTTGAGCAATTTTTTTAACACAAATTACGATTACAATATATGCTGTAATGATAGTCTATGAATTGTAGTATTTGTAATAAAATTGTATAAAAATATATCTTCAATAGTATAGTATCTATGAATTAAATATATTTCAATAGGTAATATATTATGAACTGAAATATGATGTCTTAAAATTCTAATTCCTTTCCGCTCATAAACGATGCAAATGGACTTTTAGTTTAGTCAAATATGTAGAATGTCTAAATTCAGCTTTTTACATCGTTCTTTAAATGCTCTGAATCTGGAAACAATAACGATCATAGAAGAATCTCAAGTTGTCTAAGTATTTTATATTCTCACTCTTTTTGATGCTTGCTTAAAAATTAGAGCAGTATTATGAAAGGCAACAAGATATATTGGTCACAGAGATAAGCTGTACTACTCCTCATAAATAATGAAAGCTATATAGCTCAAACATTCATGTATCATGCAATATGTGATCTAAAACTTGAAAATTAGAGTTGTAATATCTTAAAATTATCTTTATATATATATATATATATATATATATATATATATATATATATATATAATTATCCTCTTATAGTTATCCAAAAAATGTAAAATAATTTCTAATTGAAATATATTATGATTTATTTTTTCGCACAGCAGTGAAATTTTACTAAATTGCATCAAATTAAAGAAGAAAATGTAAGAAAACGTGACAATACTATTCAAATAATCGTAAAACTACTGTAATCTGGGAATACTTTCGAAATTTTTAAGAATAACTGGTTTTGAGATTGAGTAGTCAACTAGAATAATTTATTCATTGTTTTAGAAAATAATTAATAAAATTATATACCCAATCAAGAAAAACAATTGTTAAATAGTTGATTTTTCAGGAAATTGTCAGATTATATACTTTTTTTACATATTTACTCTTTAAATTATTTAAACAAATTATATTTTTTGAACTGCTATATTTGAAATTTAAATAAAACATATATATTATTTTTTACCACAATACTAAAAAGTAAAGTATGAATATCATAATATAAAGTATATAACAGTATAAATACAGTAATAGTTTAAAAATAAAAATTACAGCAAGTTACTGCATTTGTTTTAATTGATTAATTAAAGACCGTGGATAATTCACCCATTTTCTTTCAATCTTTTAAGTTCAAAATAATTTAAATTTACGAAAAATCTTTCAAGTTTAAAAACAAAGTTTCTTTTGACCAACAGATATTACAACTAACTTCCTTTAATTTTTATGTTTGAAAATAACTTAGCGAGAGAACTACAATCCGAATCAATTTCAAAACCAGATTGTGAAAATTCGCCTCTAAGTATACAATCATTAAAAAGAGTATGTGAAAAATGCGCATTTTCCATGAAAATATAGTTTTATTATTTTTCCTTTACGTTATTTCTAAGTCTTGTTTGTCTAGGCATAAAGATTCATAGCACATAAACGATTCTTTTGTCACAGCAAATCTAAGCAGTTACTGAGAATAATAAAAACATTTGTATGCAATTTTTGAGTTGGGCGTTATTCATGTAGATATCAAGGAAGAATAATGGTCAGCTGCTTAGGTAAAATAAAGAGATAGAAATGGGTGTTGCTGGATTAAGTCAATTATAGTTTTTATATTTCTTTCTCATGAGTAGCGGCTGGGCACGTTCACCTTTTTTGCGTTGGCCAGTCGCTGCTCCGGTCCTACCGGTTGTGGTACCAGTCTCTCAACCTACATGGGTCGAGGCTTCACTGACCTTGTGGAATTTAATTTTATTCTTATGGTCCCCCCCCCCTTCAGCGAAGGCGGAAAAGGCATCTTTCCCTCCCACCCTTGTTTTTCTGTTCCGAAAATTAAATGAAATGACAGAGCTTAGCATGTTTAGAATTGTGCAATTCTATTCTGAAATCCTTTGTCTCTTGAGGAAGAAGTGAGAGTGACCCAATAAAAACAGATTAAGAATTGTAAACCGCTTTACGAGACGTTCAAAATGTTTATCTTTTTTTTAAAAAAAAGATTAAAAAAAATGATTACAGATGTTTGTGTTTTGTAGCAAAAAACTATGCATCCAGTAGGTGAAAATAGAATTTGAAGTAAACTAACTTTTTATAGTGCACTTTTACTTCTATCGCGGAAAGTGAATTTTTTTAACGGGACTCTTTTCTATACGAATACTACGTACTACCTGTGAGTAATTAATTACACTAATATTGGAACATACAGGTTATTTCAGTTGTGGAATATATGCTAATTGGTTTTATATTAACATATTTTAACTAAGCTAAAAACTCATCATTATTTTAAGCTGGAATAAGTTAAGATATTCATTTTTCATGATATTAATTTCCTCTGATTACTCAAAAGTATTTAGGAATATTAACAGTTTATTCGTAATTTCATGGAACACGAAATAAAAATATATCATTATTAGTCATTAGTTTTTCAAGGTACATAATCATCAGATCCCAATATAATTGAACAGTCAAGATCTATTTTAGAGCATTCATTAAGGAATCGATATCACCCACAAGCCCCTCTCCTAGACCTCACAAAATCTCCATGAAGAGTGACACAATATTCCTGTAAACACTTCATCACTTGTATGAATCGATTCCTTGGAGTATCCAAACTATATTACATACCAAAGGCAGTCCTACACCATACAAATAAAGGATGTTTCATAAATCTAAAGCACTATTTTGATAATCATCTGTATGCATATACAATAAATGTAATTAATAATTATGTCAATTTTTCTCGAAAATGCAATGACAAACTTTATTTTGTTTATCGTGAAAAAGAAATATAAAATTATCTCGAACTGAATTTATCAGAATACATTTAATGATAGTAAATAAGAAACACAAAAGAAAATTGTTTTGATTAATTTTGAAATCAACATTGGTGGTTTTTCTTAATCGAAATAAATAAAAATGAATATTGAAGAGAATATTAATTGAATCCTTTATCATTTTTCGCTTGTCGTTTTTTTCCTTCAATGTCATTCTATGGCAACACTTTCCAAGAGCCAACGATACGTAATTCTTAATTAACAAACAATTAAAACATAAGTAACAAACGAGTAAACAAAAATTTTCTTAAATTTGAATTAATAAGACTTTTGAATAAGAAATATAAATTTTAAACTTAATGGTGATCATAATTAAAGCAGATTTATTATATATTGTAGATTAACAACAGCTTAAGATAAATTATTGAAAACAATATAAAAAATACCAGTAAAGTTTATGAAAATGTTCCTGCTTAAAAAAAAATCCAGTAATTAATATTTATTTGGATAGAATGGTTGATTCTTATGTAACAATTTTTACTTTAATTATAAGAACAGATAATAAGATAATTTTTTATCGATCACTTATTAACTAAAATAATCGCAAAAATATTATTTTAATTTTTACTTGAATTTAAACCAATACAATATGAACAAACTAAGAATATTAGGTAAAAAATAAAGGTAAAATATCTCATTCATTGGTGCATTATTTAAACAGAGAAATAAATACAGAAATTTTTTTAAATAGAAGTAAAGTGATTTATAATACCTTAAGCTGAGAAATAAGAGTATTTTGAAGGAACACTTTGAAATAATTAATTGTTAACAGCTAAATAAAATTAGACATTTCAAATTGCAGCATTAAGCTGAATTTAAAATTAATTCCCATCCTTAGTTGCTGTCAATAATTATACTGAAACTCAAAGAATGAATGAAAAGTAAAGTGAGATAACAAAAAATTTGTGCTCATAATATTTTTTATTTTCACACAAACATTTCATTCAATACATAATCTTTCTTTTAATACAACTTGTATATTTATATTAAAAAGTAATTTTTTATTACTAAAAATAAATATATTCATTCTTTCTACGATTATTTAGAAGAGCAATAAAATGAAATAAAAATTAATAAATACATTTCATGGAAAATTATATAATGAAAGCAACTTGGTCCCGACACTATCATTAAGAATATTAAACTAAAATTGCAACATAAAAACCCAAAGTGAATAATCTACATTTATTTCAATAGGAATTATTAATGGAATGTTATAATAATATTAATGATTATTGAATATTTTTAAATACATTTGAAACACAAGCTAAATTTAATCCCGAATGAATATTTTATTGTAAGACAAAAATTTCAACTTAATTTCTAGCAATATTTAATGGTTTAAACAAGCTTAAAAGTAAAATCATGTTAATTTAAAATTATATGAAAATTTTCGCAACCATTATACTCTTAAAATAAATCTCTTAAAATTTTCTTAAATTTAAATTTTTTTTTTTAAGAATTGGGAATACTAAAACTGCAAGATATATTAAAATACATTCCTATTAAAATAAATATGTATGGAATAAGAAAAAAGTTTTCCCTACATAATTATAATATTCAGATGAAGAAAGTGAATTAAATTTTATTCTTAAAATGAGCACATTTATAAATTACAGCTACCATATTCATGAGCAAAAGCTAGAACAAATGTACAACTATATGCACAGGATGATTAATATATTTCACGAAATCATATATGTCTTTTTGAGCATTTTAGCAATACAAAAGTTTTTTTTTTATAAAAATCTGAAACAAAAACAAATTACTGATAAAATATTCTAATCACTTTTGCATCTTTAAAACGAATAAGTTCGTTTTTAGAATAATTTAAAATAATGGAAAAAGGAATGCTCAAAATTAAAAATAAATATAAAATAAAAATCAATATTTCTACGAACAATGCACTTTCATTTCTGTGCAAAATAAATAAAAATATGTGAAAATAATTTCTACAATTAGGAATGTCTGAAATTTAAAAATTCAGTAGAATTTTTGTTTATATTATTTTGAACAATTTGGCACATTAACACTATATTCATATATCACATTTTAAAACATTTAACACACACAGTATGATTTGTGATGAAGCAACAAAGACAAATCTATGAAACACATTATGACACTAATAAATTAATCAGCACTAATATAAAATCACAATTAGAAACTCGTAGTAAAGAAAATAAGTTAAATAAAACCATTTTTTAACTTATTTTGTATAAACACATACCATAAATTATATTAATGGAAGAATTCTTATTTTTTCATTTCTCCAATAATAAAATTAAGTAAATATCATAGAAAAAGTAATTTAAAATTAGAATATATCAACATGAAATCAACTATAAAATAAAATAGAATTAGAATGAAAACAAACACTTTCACATAAAAAAGAATACAATTAAAATAAAAATAACTAATTTGAGATTTATTTTCATTTTTAATATAGAAATCATTAAATAAAAACGTCTATATTGATAAATTCATCTAATAAATTAATGTAACATATGCTGAGAAATATTTTTTCTATGTTATTATTAAAGATTTGAAAAAATATTGAAATATTGTGTAACAAATTTGATTAATTTTCAAAAATTGTAAG
>JAPDSC010028938.1:904483-1019912 GCA_026290005.1 Latrodectus geometricus
AGAAAAAAATTCTAGCTTGCAAAAATAATAGTAAAATCGTTTTAGAAAAATCGTACCTGGAAGCTGTTCCGAATGCTGTCAAGATAGCGGGAAGGTGATAAGGGATGGGATTCTTCCGCACAATTATGAGGTACAACAGAGGCAATAGGATGAACTGGTGGAAGCATCCCATGGCAGTTGCTAGGAAGACACCCAAGAGCTGGACAGGTGCCACGCTCTCTAGACCCTCTCGGAACATCCAGAAGAACATACCCAGCGGAAGAAGGCTAGATGAAATAAAAATAGTTTTTATTAATAAAAACAAGTCCATTATAACAATCTACCAATATCAGTGAAACAATAACTATCTAACAATTAACAAACTACTATAATAACAATCTTATAATCTAACAATTAGCAATGAATCAAAATAGCAATCTAACAATGACAATCTAAAATAACAACAAATAACAATCTAACAACAATAAAACATACTACAATAAAACAATTCTAATCAATCAAACAAATTTGCTATTTATAATTACGTTTTGTACAATATCTCTGAAAATTAAAAGAAATTATCTATAGTAGAGACTTAGTGGCTTAGGTTTTGTTTATAATCTATACGGATCCTCTTAAAAACTTGATACTTTATCTTCATAATTTGTCCTTTAAACGAAGACACGGCAGCTAAAAATTTCCAAATGTACACTTTATGTCCATAAGAGACTGTGTTTTATTTTGTGTTATTTGTTAAATAAGTAATTTAGTTAATGCGTAATCATTTATATAAATTCCCTTTTTATTTTTGCAAAACAGTGAACTTGAGTGCAAAAGAAAATTAAAATTTTAAATATTTAATTGTTTAATTTTATCTTTTCTAAATAATTAATTATCACTTTAAGCTGAGATTGCATAGCCAACGAGATCATACTTTTTGTATACATAGAATGAAAATGAATAACAAATTGAAAATTTTTCTATTGACTATAAATTTTTACTTTAATTAACGGCTCTCTGAGGATTAATATTTTATATGAAAAGTTAATTACTGTTATGCAAAGGTCAAAAATAAATAAGAAGCTTAACCCTTTCGCACCAATGAAAATGAATCCGAAATAACAGTTAAAATGAGTTATTTATTTAAACGATTGAACTGTAAAAATCACTTCACAAATTTTATAATTTTTATGTAATTAATAAAACAGGTAGATAAAATTACAAATAATATATAAAGTATAATAAAAACAAAACGTAATAGAGTGATAATTTCACCTTCTGTGGGATAAGTGTGAGGAATAATCTATGCCACGGCTAGCTTTAAATATTATATTTATTATTTATCAACATCATATCCCACAGAGCAAAAAATAACACACACAATATATAATATAAAAACAAACATAACCTAAGAACTAAACAAATTCTTAACGTCATCTACGAGCAGCAGCAATCTCTCTAGTGTTCTTAGAACATTATTTGTCAGTTCGTTTTTCCCCGTTAGAGGTCGTTGTTCTGTTACAGAACCCCCCTTCCTCTGAAATCGTTGGCGCAGCTTGTCCTTTTTGGACCTTGCGCCACAAAACCCAACCAACCAACCATCTTCTGAAATCGTCCCGATAATGAGACAGAATTATTTGATTTTCTAATTTTTGGTGTTGTTCCTCGTTTTCTTAAGGGAGCTACTGGATCTCTTCTTTGGAAAGCTTTAGTGGGTGAAGTTTTACTTCCCTGAAAGGGAGTCAAAGCAGAAGTATGATATACTCCTATTGGTGTATTTGGAGCATTTGTGTTTGCCACAGAATACGATACAGGGGATTTTTGTCTGACGATGACAAATGGTCCATCGTGGCGAGGCGAATATTTTGCTGTAATACCAGCACTTCTATTACTTATAATTGGTTTGGTAACCAGACTAAATCTCCCAATTTATACGTAGGAGCTGGTCTCCTTCTCTTGTCGGCATAAGTTTTACTTTTATGTTGCTGTTCTAAAAAGATTTCTTTGGTTTCAGATGTGAATTTTTTTCATCCTTTTTAGATAAGGGGTCATTTCAGAGGCAAAGTTATCGTTTTCGATGATACCCCGAAAGTCGTTGGTAACATCATCAAGGGTGCGAAGCTCTCGCCGGAAATTGAGAAGAGCAGCTTCCGCGACACACGCATATGTAGGGTTGCCAGTTGTACCACAAATCATTTCCTGACGCCTTGCGGAAGAGAATCTACGATCCAAGAGCCCGTTTCTTGTATTGCCATTAACACCGCAACATCGGCGACTCTGTCTACAGTGGTGTCATGGCCGAGCAACGTGGAATGACGCAGATTAGCAAAACATGGTGTTTAATGATGAATCCCTGTTCGTTTTGAGGACAGATGGTTACCGCGTACGGGTGTGGATGCGCCCTGGTAGAGAATTAAAATTCACGGGAATTTACTCGGGAACTTTGGGAAAAAGTCAGGAATGTTGGAGAATTTTGAGGGAATAAACTCAGCCAATCATATTTTATTTTATATATTATTTTTCTGCATATGTATCAAGTGAAATGAAGTAAAACTTGGCATCTGTAAATAATTTTTAAGCAAAAAGTTATACTTTTTCTACAATAAGTAACAATTGCAATGGAATGAACACAAGTTGAAACGTCTCCAATCTCTGCAAATAGCCGGCATCTTTTCCAAATGTTCTATGAAATTTCTTGTCATACATAAAAGTAGAAATCATTTAATAAATGATTTTTTTCATATATTACGTCGTTTTAATAATTAAAAACATTTATGTTTTTTAGTAAATTTCAGATTTTTTCGCAATTTTAAAAATTTGGGAACATTGAAAATTCCCGGGGAATTTTCGAAATTCCCTTGGAAAAAACTCATTTTATTCCTGGGAATAAACCGTGTTTTTTCTCATCCTTACAAAAGTACGCCCATATGAAAGGTACACTTCCACTTACACTGGAGCGCTACACATTGCCCGCACAGAAAGTATAACGGTCTGGGGGGGGGCATAGCCTGTGATAGCTAGACCACTCTTGTTGTGGTACGTAGAACCTTAGAGCGCAAGTGATGAAATTCTTAGACTCCACGTTAGACCTTGCCTAAATGGTTTTTTTGGTTCAATTTTGCTGCAAGATAATGTTCGTCCGCACACAGCTTGAATTGCTCAAGGCTTCCTATGTCATGTTAAGACTCTTCAATGGCCGGCACACTCTCCAGACTTCTACACGATTGACCATGTTTAGGACCAGATTAAAAGCCAGTTGCCGCCGGGTCACTCTGTACAGGATTTAGAAATGGCTATTCATGATTTATGGATACCTCTGTCTCAGAACAATGATATCAGACGTCTAATCAATTCGATGCCGGACCATGTGCCAGCATGTATTGCAGGAGGAAAAGGTCCTACGCGCTATTGAGGTTGCACTGTATTTGTCTAATACTACACACTGTATTCGTTTAATTGTCTTGATTTTAGGATTAAATGAATCTCACATTTGTATCATTATGTGTATTAAATTTCATTTCAATCTCATTTCTTGGTGTGCTATTTTCAATGTTCCTCAGTGTATATAAGAGTATTTTCTATAATTTATTAAGTTCATTATTTCCAAAATTAGAATTAAGTGAAATGGAATTAAAAATTTGTTTAATTAAAAAAAACTGCGTTAATGTAACATTTCTGCATAGTTATAAAATTAAATATTTTCCTCTAAATGTATTCTATGGTAAAAAATTATACAAGTTTCGACGTATTTATCGACTTCAAAACAAAGCATGAGTTTTTTTACTGTAGCAGTTTCATCTATTATTACTCTGCGACATTATTCGTATAGTAGTTGATCATGGAATTTTTCTTCAGAAAAGATAAGCCCCATGCAATGCAAAATAATAATATTTGTAAGGAATGACAAACTCTGTTCAGAAATATTTATGTTTAGGGATATGCTTACGAAGGCGAAATTTAATCAATCAAGATATATATATATATATATATATATATATATATTTATATATTCATTTCATGAAAACTATTCACAATGTATTTTCATGAGAGGGGAAAGAGGAGTTTTTCATTTTAATATTATACTTTTTCTGTAAATAAGTACAGTTTCACTGTCCCGCAAATGCAATGCTACAGTCACGTGCGCACTAGTCTCCCTTTTTCAGTGCCTCTCAACTGATGCCATTTAGGTTGTTTTACGTTGTGTTTTGTTTGCTGTACACATTTAAAATGTTTAAAACAACTGCTGATCAAGCTGACTGTGAGATTCCTGCAGTAATTCGATTTTAAAACGGAAGAAATGTGAAACCGATTGAAATCTATAGACAAATTAAGGATATTTATAGTGAAGAAACGATGAGGAATGTAATATAGAGAAAATGGGTTTGAATGTTTAATGAAGGTCGAACAATATCGAGGATGAGACTTGGGGTGGTCGACTTTGTCAACGATGACCTGGTAAGGAAAGTTGATGAGGGTAGACGTTTCACAATAACGACGCTTTTAAAGGAAGTGAATTTCATGTATTGTTGTATGAAATTGTCATTGTCGGGAAGTTTTTATAATGAAGGTATATATCCCACCCGAAGGTATGCGGTGGCGTAAAGAACTGGTAACTGGCTAGGACAAGTAGGCTGAAATTAAGTAGAAAAAGGATTGAAGATATGCTTTCTTATGTAAAAATAATTTTAGTTTGAAAAAAATAAATTCTGTTACCACTTTTTTCAAAACGCTATTTACTTTCCGAATATGTCTGGTATATATATATTAATAAAAATATGTTGATAACTAATATTTCTTGAATTATAATATCTTTTAAAAAACATTTCCATATTTAACTACACATGGACTTTTTTTAAGAAACTTCTAACCGCAAGACTTTAATAACATGGTAATGAGAGGCATAATAATCGTGTTTGGTTTGATTCTTAATTAAACCAAAGATTTCGTTCAGAGAAGGACTTAGAGCTTTAGAGGGAGAAATTGCTGTTGTACGAAGTATAATTACCTGAAGAATTAATCACATTTTTTTTTTCGTGATTTAAAGCTAACATGTGTATCAGGGGCTTCAGTTGTCAAAAATGGGCAGTCGGGAAACGATATGTGTATCTTTAGTTTAAGTAGGAAAAAATATTGCATAATATTGTACTAAAAGATAAGTTTTATTTAAAATTTTATATTAAAAGATAATTTTCTAAGGTCACTCGATCTTAATTAAAAATTACTAATATAACTTTTAAAGGAATGTCTAAATAAATGTTATCAATTACTTTTTACTGTAATTTTAAGCAAAAATATCCTTAAAATAATTTTTATCTCAAAAACTATGCTTTTTACAATCCATAGATATTTAAAACTTGCAAAATTATCAAAATTTGAATATTTATGAAATATTTAAAATTTTGGAGCAAATGACAAATATACCTTTTAACTGTTTTCTAATTTGGTGAAATTTTTAACTTATTTTACCATTTTCGTAACAGACTATATTTTTTGTGTCAGAAAGATGTGTTCAGTTGATAGAAAATATCAAAGATGAATCTATAACTTCCTACATTACCAATCTACTTTATGCATCCCGTCAAGACAATTGTCAACATTGTTTTAACTGCGCATTTTCATTCGAATTCTTGTGGTGATAGTTCAAGTGAGTTTTCTGAATTCCAGCCCCCCAAAAAAAACTTTTATTTCTATTATTAATTGCATTCAATTCACTTATTTAGAAAAAATTGTAATGAAATTATGTAAGGTTATCAACATTTTTTATTCGAAAAAAATTTTTTAAAATTACCAAAAAAATTTTAAAAGCACCAAAAAGAATAATATGTCATTTGTGCCAATATTTCCCATTATATAAAGACACGGATTAGTAACTTTAGTGTAGGAAAAGTACATCATTCAAAAAAAATTTTTACTTTAATTATACAAATTATATTTTGAAGAGATTGAAAACTGTATATTTTTTTATATGAAGAAAAGTAAAGCATAGCTTCTAAATCCCTGTCCTATTGTGTTTTGTTGAGATTTTTCAAGAGTCAGAATATTAAAATTTTTCAAACTTCAATTTTTTATGTGTCGGCTCCAATTGGCTGCGGAAAAAAAATTGCCAGAAACAGTCATGATTAATCACTCATATTTTTTTCTCTTTAGTTCATTTCAATCTACCATCATTCTTAAGACGCCATTCATCTTTTTCTTAAGGCATGACATGACCGAGGAAAAGAAATTGCTATTCCAGTTTTCGTTCTTTTCAGAATTCCATAAATAAGAAAGCTGTCGAAGATCTCTTATTGTCTCTTGATTATACTAATGGAAAGAAGTCTTCAGCACTAGTTACTTCTGCCCAAAACTTTGAGCAGTTTGCTGAAAAAAGGGGGAGTTACAGACATTTATTTTTTCTACAGCTTAATTTCAGTCATAAGTCAGATGAGGATATGAAAAAGTTTCATGAATTCACAAACGTAAATGAAAAAGAATTGAATTGAAAACGAAATTTAATTCATTAAATAACTTTAATTAGATACATATATTTCCAATCAGGTATAAAATTCTTTTGAATTTATATACAAATTAATTTAAATTATAAACACAACCCGATCAAATTGTATTCATATTTTATTCAAAATTCATCTATAATAGTTTACAACTTCAAATTTTTATTACACATTTTTATAATTTCTATAAGCATTTGGAAGCACAAGCAGTCAGAAAGGATTTTATCGTCTGAAAATGAATTGGATTCTCATGAGAAGAATTCAGTCGTCTCAAAAATGGCGAATGTCATTGAGCAAAGAAATCTTGTTAAAGTTTGCTTTCGAAATAAAGTTTTTGTTATAAAAACATTTGAAGTGTTGCAAAAATTTTTTTAAAAACAAATCGAAAACAATATTTGATTGATGTAAGAAGTACAAGGACGGTAGATAATCTGTCGAAAATACTTAGCAACTTATCAGACTGTACACTTCTATCAATGTTCAGAACATCGATTAAGATATTCAGTTGACAATGAGAAACCTTATTCAGCAAGTTCCTGTTTCATTTGATTCCTATTGAGATATTTAAAAAACATGAAAAGTTGAATTGCATCGCATTCCAATTTCTTCCGAGAAATTTAAATGTGCTCTAAAAACAATGTTCAAGTAATCCGAAGGATGTTTTCAAAAAGTATATCCCTTTTGAAACTTCATGTCCTTTCGAGATTTCATTTAATCTTTGTGAAGTGTGGCAAGTTGCTCAAAAGTCATGCACACGTGTAGCTTCTCAAAGTTTAAGGGATACCTATGTCTTGTCGAGTCCATGGCAAGAAGAATCACAATCTTTCTTAAAACGAAAATCAGCCTTGAATGTCTTAGTGTACATAAAATTAAGAAAAACACATCTTGGTAGATATGCCTAATTCAATTATTCTCCAGTACAAAAAAGAATGCGGTCATAAGCAATATCTGCAGAACGTCAACTGCTATTTGAGTGAAAAAACAAGCATACAAATTTAATATGTATGTACTCTCAATGCTAGGTCTAGAAATATATTAGTAGAAAGGCCATGTGCAATCAGAAGTTTCAATGTGGATAATTAAGAGAAACTGAAATAAAAAAAATGAAATTAAAACGAAGCCGTTTCTAAATTTCCTTTAATGAGCATTTCTCATCCACCTCGGATAAAAACTCAGGTGTACATCAATAATACTAGATTAAAACTAAGAAAGCTAAAAAATTCCATACAAAAAATTCTATGCAATATTCTATACACATAAACGATTCTATACAAATAAAATTATTTTCAAATATCTTTTTCTTATGCAAATAAAATTAATTTGATGGAACTACGAAAACCAGTCTTCCTTCTTATCAATAGCAGTTTCTTTGCAAATTTTTTTTTTTTATTAATATTGAAAATAACTTTAAATGATTTCCATAGTTTATTGGATGGTTTTATTAAGAAGGATTCAGTTCATTTTTAATAAAAAAATTTTAGTAAACAAAAATGTTCACTTATTCTTCATTACAGTAAAGACTCGAAATGAAAATTATTAAAAATTAAAAAATGAAACACTTGGAAACCTTAATGGAGTGATAATTTTAAAACTATGATTGTCTTAAAATAATCATGTAACAGATCCAATATTTATTTTACAATCCATAACCAAACATTATGTCAAACAGTCTATAACCATTAGTTCACGGACTCTCCATACCTTTTAACTATGTACTCATACCGAGGTATTCAAATATTGAAAAATCATAGGCTGTTTAGAAAAAATTACGGTTTGGCGAATCCATCACATTCCATTGTATAAAAGTTGTCTCTCAAATAGTAATATCCAGACTCACACCTAAATTGAGCCACCGATGTCTTTTTTGGAAAACTGGAATTAGTTCTTTCTTCTTTAAGAATCCTCCACCTTTTATCTATAGCACGTTAAATCCTATACTGTTTAAGAATGTTCTTCAAGTTAACAATTAAGTTAGTTGTATAAAAAGAAAGTAGTCGATTAATGCAAATGATTTATCAAATTTCTTTCTCAGCCAAAGTATCATCTTTTTCGCTGTCCATAATTCCAGTAAGCTGAAATCTGTTTGTCTATGTTTAAGTTCAAGATTCTTCGAGAATTATTTAAATCGGCTTGATCACAAAGGACTTAAGCGCACTTTTTGTATCTCACACCATGGCTGTTTTACATAAGATTGGTTACGAATCGACAGAATGAATCGAATATGTATCTTAAGATACATATTCGATTCATTTTAGCCTTCATTTATACTATTTAATATCTGTTTTCAAATCGAAGTAATTTGGAATATTAACTGATGGAATTAAATGAAGTAAAATTTCTTTTTATATCTTTTCTGTAAGGTACTATCACCACTCATTTGCATGTATATTTTCCAGTAAGGTACAAAAGATTTTTAATAAATGGAAAATTAATGTTGCATAAAATAAATTACATGAAAATATAGAAATAAAACACATACTATTGGATGTTAACAACTCAATAAGGAAGCTAATTCATTTCAGCTTGATCACAAAGACACTGGAAAAATTTTAAAAGCATTACAACATTAATGGAATTCAAACTGCGGAAGAATATTTTTAAAGGTTTGGCAAGGTGGTCTCTCTCAAACGAACATAACTTTCCATTATTTCCTTTACTTGCATTTAAATAAGTGTGTGAGTAAATAATGGTAATTTGGCACTTTTAGGTAAAAAGAATGATAAAAACCAAGTAAAAAAAATCGTTTCTTGGATCTGTCGAATATTTTTATTTTGCATTACATATAAGTGATTACTTTGGAATTTGAAATTTACCTGAAGTGGTGAAAAACACTTCTGTGCTTTATGTGAAGTCCGTTGATACAATTAATTGAAGAAAGAGAGTAGTTCCTAAAAGTAACGCATGATAACCATTGAAAAGAGTTTGAGCAAAAATTTTTATAATATTAACGATTTTGAATTGTGGCATTTATTTTATAATTACTCAAATTTTAATGCTGCACGGCCAAACTTTATTTCCTTCTAATGCCCAACTACTTAAGGAATTTTACCTTGTTCGATTTTTGGCATAGTAAGAAGCAAAATTGATGATGATTTAATCAATAAAGCACTCGGAACAGGATTGAGTCTTCCTAAATTAGAAGCAAGAGTTAAAGAGGAGACCACCAAGACTTGAGCTACCATTTCACATGGAAGGCTTTGCGACTACATACCCGAGTCACCATCAGTGAACACAATAGAACTCCGGTTAGATCAGAAATAGAATTCCCCTAACTTCTGATAATTAGAACGATGCCCTTTCCAACCACGATTCTCACATAGCTTTACTCCTCCTCCTAGTATGCAAATCATGGTTTTGTAATACTTTGCTTATTTTATATTACTGATGAATAAATTGATTCTAAATGAATTATTTGATTCTTCATAACATAATGTTTAAAACTAGAAAAAGAGAATAGCTCAATTATTTTCCACAAGTGTACATCAAAGTCAGAGAAATAGGGAGAAAAGGAGCTATGAATTGTGTGTGTGAGACTTATTTTGACAAGATTCATTAATTCGAAAGTAAAATGTTCAAAATAATTTTTGATTATTTAATACATTTATAATTATACAAGTTAGCCATTATTATAAACTCTATATAAAAATATAAATAATTTTTTTTTAAAATTTCCAATAATAATTATTAAGTTCTCATCTGTATCAGCAATGTTGTGGTCAAATAATGTACCATATTATACTTCATTTAAAATGCCTGTAAGGCAAGATACAGGATAAACTTGCTTTTAGTTTATACATGCACATTTTTGCATGCTATTTACTAATACTTATTTCAATTATACCAGAAGTAAGAAAGGAAATTGAAAGAACTAGAGTAATGACACCTAGAACTCCTCTCTTGAAAGTGAAAAAATGTTTTAGAAGCTGTGCCCCCAATATGTATCTGAAGGAGTAAGATAAGAATAAAATTTTTGTAATAGAATATGAGTTAATTCTTAGGATTCAAAATGAAAAGCACAAACCACTACTTAAGCAATAAGAAAAGAAGACCCCAAAGGCTATATAAGAATCATAAATTTGTAATTTTTAAAATTATGTAAAATAGTAAATAAATCTGTATTGCAAAATTAGGTTTTAAATTTGTAAAACAAAATATACTATATCATAGTAAATTAAATTTAAGAAATTTTAAAAAATAATGTATGAAAAGTCTGTTTTTATTATATTATACATAAAACAACAAATCATTGTATAAAACAGTTTAAGATCCCTAAATTTAGAAATTTCCAATTGGTAATATATGTTTCAGCCAGTAACAAATGTATTTTGTATACTGGGATCCTTCTAAAATAAAGTTTTTTGTAAATGAATACAAATATATAGATAAGCATGTCATAAAAGAGCAAGTTGTCAGTATGTTTCAACAGAAATAGATACATTTTAAAATTTAATAACACATAAAGTTTATACAATCCATCCTTTTTTGTACATTAGAACTAAAATAACTTATGGTGTACTCTTTCTTTATCAAATATTAAATCCTGAAATGCAGAAGGCAAATTAACATTTAAGAATAAAGTTTACGGAGAATGAATGAAAAATTTTTATTATATATAACTTACAATGAAGAATACATAATTAAAAGTAATATTTATAAATTGATGGGAAAAAATATAATATTTAACTGTTTTATCTTGATTCAAACTTTTAAGTATAATTCAAAATGAAGATGCAATTAATAAAGGAGATATTTGTAAAATGTTTTAATTTTAATAAACTAAGAATTGACAACAGCATTTCTGTTTGAAGCACTAGATTTTTAGTGATTGATATAACTTATTTCATTATCTTGATAAGAAATTTCAGTATCACAATAATTACCACCCAAAGTTAACACAATGTGTACAGAAATGGAACAATAATATTTTTTGTTTGCCAAATTGCACCACAAAGGTCGGGCAATGCAAAATCTTTTCAAAACTCTATACAGATCCTCAACATTTCTGCCAAGATGAGTACTGCATTATAAGTATGAATAACAAAATGGAAATAAATATTACATTTTGTGATAGTCAGACAGTTAACTGGAAGAGAACTTTTGATTTCGTTTTCTGCCAGGGGTAGAGATACTGAGACGTGACGATTGAGTCTTGTCGGAGTGAGAAGAACAGTTGGTTTGTTCTGATTACTTGAGATAGTGGAAGTCTGCTCCCATTCATTATAAAACAAATGTCTTGAAAAATATGGAAAAATGCCTCAATTAATTGTTTGTGTGTTAATGTAAAATAAATGTTTCGTGTATCAATAATTTGTTTTGTTATTCAACTATCCTGGAGAAGACAGGATTGTGAGAACATCACACATTTATTTAATGGTCTACATCAACTAATGTAACATTTGTAACATATTAACACTTTCATTTATAAAAAAAACTAACAACAAATATTGATAAACACAAAAAGCAAAACATATTTTTAATTCAGAAAAATTGATTGGAAGATGAATACAATAATTAAAAACTAATCAATCATGATAAGATATTGTTCTGCCCAGTATAATAGAATAGCAAATTAATAACTATAATAAAAATTAGCTATTAAAAATGCATGCAAATTCATTAATAAATATTTCATTTAAAATAATCTTAGTTTCTATTGACTAATATTTTCACGATATCAAATTTCCAATATCATATACTACATATAGGAGACATGATTTAAATAAAGCAAACAGTTGGTTAAAACTTTATGGTTAAATTTTAGATTCAGTTTTTTACAAATGATGATCACATCCAATTAAAATAAATGATTTACTAAAATAAGCAATCCCCATTTTTATGTTAATACAAAGTAGTTACTTGGGGGATGGATAAATGGAGAGAGAATGAATTTTTTAAAATAATTAAGACACTGTACAAATACTTTTTCTAGTGAGGAGAATAAATTAAAATTTATATTCATGACATGGTTGACTAGTAATTATAGGGAAGTAAAATGTTTCTACTATATTTCACATTCACAGAACAATGTTACATATTCAACAAAAAAGGAAAAGTAATTGGAATATATATTTATTTACCTTCACTTTATAAATTATTATATAGCAATAGAGTCATCAGATATGGTCAAAGAGGGTAGCTATTATAGTCTCCAGAATGAAGTTCGATATGAAAGCAATTGAAACCACCACACATCTGAAAAGCTACATAATCTGTGTTGACATCAGGTGTTAGGAAGTTCAAATCCCTGCTTAACTGAAGATCTGCCGTGCTTGCTAAAATCAGTTAGGAAACATTAAATAGGTCGTGGTTCCAATGTCCTCCAAGTGAAATGATAACCCTAGGTGTGGAAGGTCAAGTATAAGGGATCTTCTGCTTGGTCCTTTCTTCTAAATTATGATGACTCCCAACCAGCTGCTTCCACTAACTAGTAGGACCCAATTCAGGGTCTTGCTAGGTGCAGAGAAATTTGTTGGTGCAACAATATAATCTGTTGAAGTTTGCACTGAACAGTTAAAGAAGATACATTTTGTTGAAATTCATATTGAAAATATGATTTCAGCACTTTGCTATTAATATCAAATTTTTACAATGAATAAATTTTTTTTTATTCAATAGAATATATCTTTTTATGAAGCTAATAATGACTTTAATAAATTTTATTTTTAATATATTTAATCTAAATTAAAAAAAATTGCCAATAAATAACAGATGTTTGTCAAGTATTAAAATTCAAAATTATAAAATTTTGAATTTACATTGTTACATATTGCTGGGTTGAAAAATACAGATAATATTGTGAAAGTTTGAAAACGATATAAACTATAATTAATTCACTGACCATAATATAATCATTTATATATGGATTTTTAAATTACTATAGTACATCAACAGTTGGTAAAATTGATAAGGTCTATTAAAAAAGTAAAGGTACTTTTCTGTTTTGAGGCAGTAAAACTTTAAACTTTTTAGGAATTAAAGAAAAATTTTAAAAATAAAGTAAATGAATATTGGGAATAGATTAATATTATTTCTCAACAATAAAATAATTTAAATGAAATAAAAGACAAAATAATTTAAATGAAACAAATAAAAGAAAGGTTTAAGCAGTTTCACTTCTTAAACACTTTAATTTGCATTTTACATAATAATTTTAACACAACAAAACTTAGCTTAAGCAAAAATTGTATTTACAGCCACAAAAATTAGCACAAAATATACCCAGTGAAATACTCTTTTGTTATCACAATATATTTTATAAGAATTAAATAATAAGATTTCATAAATGTAAATATAATTTTAAATAAATATTTAATATAATTAATTTCAAACTATCTACAATGTTTAAATTCTAAAAAAACTTCAACCCATCTGTAATACTAAAATATGGACTTAGAAATAACATTATGAAAAAGTAAATTGAGAAATTTGTAAATAATGAATAATTTTATTTTTCCTGAAGTAATACGAGTGCCCATATTATCTATTAAATCTAGGAATTGTTCAAACTTATATGTGTGCCTATTTGTTGATTTTGTGAATATTAACGTAATTTTGCTGATTATTAACAATAACCAAGACATTTAATTTTGTATATAATCAAGAATTTACTGCACTAATACAATGAAAACATTTCTCATTTTCCAACAGTCAAATTCTATTTAAGTTGAAAGAGAATTGCTTTTTAAACTGGACATTGCAAGTCTATTTTTTTTTTAATTAGTTTTAATAACTTTTAAATACAAGAAATTAAAAATATACCAATATAATAATTCTTTTTAATTTGAGCATTTCTAATTCCATTCCATAAATTATGATGACTGGAACTCATTAAATCTAGCAAAGATTTCAAGCTTCAAAATTTAATCAAAAAAGAAAATGTTATAGTAAACAATACCAGTAATTAATATGGTACTATTTGATATTAGCTGTAATGGCACTGAAAAAGAAACTATAACAACAGTCTTCTCATTGTTTCATTTTAAAGGAAATTTCCATCGTAGTTTTAGCAGGAATTTCAAAGGAAATATAAAAATCACACTAAGAAAAATAAAGAATTTTAGGTCTACACTCTCTATTTAATTTTCATACTACTCATTAAAATGCAATTTTATGCAACAAGCTTTGTCTTTTTATCCTTATAAGTCCTTTTATCAACAAATGATCTTAATTTAATTATATATTGTAGGATAATTTTGATAGTACTCTTTACGGCATTAGGATTTTTTGACAAGCATATTATCTCAGCAATAAAACTAAAATATATTTAAGTTAAAATAAAACTCACACAAAAATAAGCAAAGAAAGTTTAACAATATATTTTATTAAAATATTGAGTAAATATTGATATAATAAATATATTTTTATTTTTACAATAATATGGGGAGTTATATGTAGAGCACAAGAATGATTTCCCCAATGGGATATTCAATCAGTATATTTGTACATTTCATTGAGTTTTTTACTCAAATAACAAATTAAAATTTTAATTATAATATTCCCAGAAAAGCTATTATAATGAATTTCTAAAGAGTATTATAAAAGGAAATTTATATCAATAATCCTTCAGGTACTTCTTTGATTAAAACATCTGTAACCTTTTATTTTTCTTACAAATAACTTCTTTTTTTAAAAAAAATTGTGCATCTTTTGAAGATTCCCAAGTAATTGACTCAGTGTCTATAGCCAGATCGCATGCTTGGATAACTTTCATAACGGTTTTGGTTACCATAAGGATAAACATTCATTGGTGGAGGAAATGGCATTTGTGGCACTAAGCCATGAGGTTGAGAATGACCATGATTTGGATAAATCATGGGTCCTGGCAACATTTGATTATCAGTTCTTGTTCCATTTCTCCTTCTTGAATCATGGTGCCTATTATCATTTTGGTTCTGCCTATTTTCATTTTGTTGATATCTGTTATTGTTTTGTTGATATCTGTTATCATTCTGTTGGTATCTGTTATCATTCTGTTGGTAGTGCCCATAGTCAACCCGATGTCTTTGTTGAACACTCAATGCATATTGTTGCAACTGCTCTAAATAGGGATTAGGTACATTTGAACCAGATCTTGCATCCAAGCGTAAAGGTTTACCATACAATGAAATGCCATTCATTAAAGCAATGGAGTATGGAACAGAAACTGAATGTTTAAAAGCAATGAAAGCAAAGTTCCTTTGACGACCATCTTTGTCTTTCGGTATCGTTACATGTTCTAAGGGCCCAGCCTAAAATTATGCAAAGCTTTAATTTTATATAAATATTCTCTTTTAATATAAATTATATTTATACATTAGGAATACTTTTAAAAATATTTTAATACTTAATCTTTAAAAGAACAAAAAATAATATATATAATCTATCAAAAAAGTCTTGTTTAAAAAAACATTTTATTATTTAAAACCCTAAAATGTAAGTTAATAAAATTATTTTAAGGCATATTAAGACATGAATGTAAAATTTTTATGACAAACTGCATTGAATATAGACATGATCTCATATGAAATGAAACCATACCAGTAATAAAATAGCAAAACTAAGAAAAACAGAATTAAAAAAGTAAAAGTACACATTATATAAAAGTATGTTCATTGAAAGATAAATTAAATAATGCACATTTATTAGATTTGTAGACAAGAATATTAGAAAACTTAATTTTGTTATTGCTTATCTCCAAGAGGTCTAACAGAGTCAGATCAAATCAAGGAATTTGTTACTTAATTTTAAAGTCTGCAAATGTACTCTGATATTAAAAAAGTGGTTGATTTTTTTTTATTAGAATAGTTCCAAACTCTTGGGCTAGAAAATAAATATGTAGTTGTTTCAACATATAACTTTTATAATAGCTAAATATACACCCATTTTTGGATTCTTAGTAAAATAAGGAAAATATATTCTGTTTCATTAATATATAATCTGCAATTATAATTCAATTGGTGGAAAAAGATTTGAAACTTGGAGAAGGCATACTATAAAAATCTTTTTACTCATTACTTAAAATGATTCTTGGGATAGCTCTCAATTTAATGGATTAGAAATTGAAAAAGTCCTATAAATTTTAATTTAGGCATTTTTATAATTACTCTTATTTTAAACTTCAAAAAAAAAAAAAAAAAAAAAAAAAAAAAAAAAAAAAAAAAAAAAAAGAAAAGAAAAAAAAAAGAGAGAGAGAGAAAAGCAGATTTAAGATGTTGAATGTAAAAAAATGTTAACAAAATAATAAATATATAAATTGTTAATTGAGACATTTTTTTTTTATGTTTAGAAAAGAAACATTGTCAAAAAAACTTTGGAAAAAAATTTTAAGACTTCTTAGTGAAGCAAAATTATCAAATAAAAACAAAAAAATTATTCAAATAATTTAATAGAAATTAGAAAATTCACAATTCTTTTTAATTATTTTTAATGATATATCTAAAATTAACAGCAACTCAAGAAAGTTATAAAATTTTTTTTAGACTTTGCACAAAACATTTGGGAAACTTGTGTTAAAAAAATTATAAATGTTTGATTTTCTTAAATTACCAAATCATAAACATATCATTTTTAATGAAGCATGCAATCACTTATATTATTGCAACAAGAATAGCTTTAACATTAACTTGAAACACTGTTGAAAGTTCTTACTATTTGAATTTTTGATAGTTGGATTTTAATTTTTGACATACAAAATCTCTTAAAACATTGTTACTATTTGTAATTTAAAATACTTTTAACAGTTTATATTTTATACAGTTAATAAAAATAAATGATTTTAACAACCATTAATTACATTACAATAATTCATTTTTTAAAAAATAGACTAATAATTATTTAAAAATAGTGAAATAATTTTATTTTATGAATAAATGTAATAAGTATAAAAGTAAAATACATTGAAAAAAGTTTATTTGTAAATTCAAAATAATAAGATATAAATATATTACACATTTTTAATAATATCTTTAAAATTATAAAATAAAACATTTAATATAATATAATGGGATATATGTATATATATCCTATTATATTAAATGTTTTATTTTATGTTCTTATATAATAAATGCATGAATATAATTACAGTATTAATCTTTAAAAAAGTAAATACACCATTTACTTTTATTTAATCAATGAATTCAGGATTCATGTAATTTATATAGCATTAAAAGTTAGAGCAGGTGTTTATTTCTAATTTATTTTCAATTACAATACCTAAACACGAATTGCTTGAATTCATGTCTTAGATAATTCTATAAGAACAGAGCTCAAATACAGTGATTTCTTTTGCATCCTTATATTATTTATTTATTTTATTCTCAATTATAGTACTTAAATATACATAACTGCAATTTTTCTTATAGTGTAAAATTTGATTAATTTAGTTCTTATACTAAATTATGTTTTATGTAAAGAAAAGTAATAGAAAATAAGGAAATTAATTGATACTTAAAATAGAGAAGATTCAACATTAATTCAATCCCAAAAATTAATAGCAATTCAATAGTAATATAAAAAATAAAAGAATGAACTTATTTTGACAAATAAGTTCATTTTCTTTCTCCTGATCTGATTTTTTGGAAGCTTTACAAAGAATAAATTGACTTCTTAAATATATGATATTTTGGATATACTTCAAATTATAGAATCACAAAATTCAATGTATAAATCATAAAATAATTTATTTCCAGGATTTGTTTCCTCCCAACTTAAAAATAATTTTCACTTTATAAACTTAAGTACCAATTTGATAAATTTTCAAAATAAATTTCACATTTAATAAGCTTAAATTTCAATCACAAATGGAAACAAAATGTGTATCAAAAGTTTACTAGCATTCAAAGCAAATTTTAAGTATGTAGACACTGATTATGTCATAAAATCTCAAGAGTACATTTTTCAATTCACAACTAGTAATTTATGCAATAAACCAATTTAATACATTTAGTGACATATTAGCTCCAAGAATTTAGTCATTACTTCTTGTTAACTGTCACACCATGTGCCTAGTACCCCAATTTTGCCTTCGAACATAAAGACACATGAGTATGATAGAATTATTTAGCTTCAAACTGAGAATTTTGCCTTGTAGCATAGCTTCTAACCACATAATACTTATTGTTTTCAAGCTAAAACTAATAGTTTTTGCATGTAATATTATCATATATAACCATATTTAGCAACAAGGTGAATTAATTTTGCCTCGACAATAACATAATTCAAATGGTTTTTATGATAAATATATTACAATAAACTTAAATTTATAAAACTATTTTTAAAATTTGAATGATTGATAATTTAACATAATTTAATAAAGAAGAATATAATTTATAAAACAGTTAAATGCTCACATAATCAGTTAATAAAGCCTATTTTCCTGCTCATCTGACAATGATACATTTTAGATCCTATCAACTAGACTTTTAAATGTGTGTATTAATTAAATTTAACTTTAAAAATATTATGAAAATGTAATGAACCTAGGTAAAGGTCAATTACCAAGCATTAACACTGGATCAATAACGTGATTAACATTTAATACATTTTCTAAAAAAATCTGAATTAAAACCCTATAAGGATAAATTCTGCATTATATTATAATTCTAATAAAAAATAAAATATTGTGTTTCATGAATGTGATTAACCAAATAATTTGAATAACATTATTTTTGAAATAAGTTCTTTTGATAAAACATAAGCAAATACATTTTTAAACAAAATTTATCTATTACTATATACAAAATTAGAACATGAAATTTAAAATATAAATCAATTGGCATCAGCAATTTTGTAAAATATTATATTACATTAAAAACATATTTCCTTAATATCATTTAAACAAAAATAAAAGAATCTTCAATACCATTAAAAATCTAAATTATTAAATCATTTACAGCTTTCGATTATGTTTTACTGTAGCTATTTGGAATTAGACTCCTTAGAATCTTAATTGGTTTATAACTATAAGCTAAAAATTGGATTAAAAAAGGATTCAACCAGAATGCAATCATATAAATGCCACCAAAAACTGAAAGATTTTTCATTATTCACATGAATAAATTAACTGGAACTATATATCATTATCATGACTTGTCTAAAATATATATAAAATAAATTAGAAAAAATATAATACAGATTTACTGTATGATTAACCTCGGTATGATTTTTCTACATTTGGCAATAAAAAAATTTTCTGGCAACCTGCCTTTGCTAGAAATTTTTTTCCCAAATAAGATTTCGCAGATAAGGAATTCCGGCTATCTTAATTGACAAAATAGTGTAACCATTATGTTTAACTTTAGTTTGGATCAGACCATGTTGAATGTTGCAGCGTTTTATCTTTATCTCCAGTGTTTTTTTTTTTTTTTTTTTGTGATGGCTGCTGCATGAGGAATGTTTGAGGTAAGTGCGAGAATGTTTGGAGAGAATGATGTTATGTGGTGTCATAAGAATGTTAATTTAGGTAATTGTATAGTCTGGAGGAAAGGAAGAAGACATTGGAATTTTGTATGAAAACAGATTTAACTGCAAATAGATGAGTGCTGTAAATGTTATAAGGATATGAAACTTGAAACTGGTTAAAAGGAACGCTTAAGCGACAGTTATGAATGAAGGTGTAAATCTAAGATGAAAGGAGAAACACATGATGTTAAAACGACTAAAAGAAAGGGTTCTTTTTTTTAATTGAGTAGAATGACTATGAATGAGATTTTAGTTCAGGTTTATTTGTGAGTGAATGAGAGTAAAACGAGTTTAACATGAAAGACGGTAAATGTTCTTCTACGGTTTTGTGCAATTTTTGTTCTTTTCGCCATGAGGTTTGTGTGAAAGAGATTGTTGAAAGCAGCAGAAACTACATGGAAGTGGTGCGATTGTTGAGATAGATGAAAACAAATTTGGTAAGAGTATATTTAATCAGGATAAATGTCTATAAAGCAAATGGGTTTTTGAGGGAATTGAACACAAGATAGGTAAATGTTTAATTAAAATTGTGGATGATAGAATGTCCGATATTTTGTTAAGTGAGATAAATGAGTTTATTCTTCAGGGTTTGAAAATAATTTTAGATTGCTGGAAGAGCTGCGATTGTCTCTCCTATGAAGGTTTTGTGCATCTGTAGGTAAATCATAGTCTAAATTTCCAAGAACCGAATACAGGTGCCCAGACTACCATCGTAGGAACGTGGGAGCAGTAAAACATGGAATGGTGGCTCCAAAAGCCAAAAATGGCTTAGATTACTAACTAGCTGATATTGTATGGAGGAAAAAATTAAACTTATGTGCAACAAATTTTTGATTTTCGTCAACTCCATAATATATGTTTATTCCCAGATAATAGCTGACACGGAGTCAGCATTAACAATGATGGGTCGGGATGCGAAATAGAGAAGGTGATGGAGTCAAAAAAAAGAGGTATGTTTACTGTTCATTATTTGCGATTTTACAAATTTTGTCGTTTTTTCGCACAGGCAATATTTTTCAATATGCTGTTTTTTTGTTTTTTTTAATTTCACTTGTGCAAAATGGCGACTTTTTAAAAAAGTCACCAAGGGTGACCGTATAGTAAATTTTTTTCCCAGATACAATAATTTGGAAAGAAAAATCAATAAAATTGAATAAAAAATAGTCGAAATTATAAAATCAGAAACAATAACTTCATTTTATAAAAGAAATTTAACCTCAATTCAAACTAAATCTCAATCATAGTTAAAAATGAATTATATTTAATATTAAAATACTACCTGGAGAAAAAGTTCATATAGTAGGTCCTCAGTTACTTTATCCGACAAGTTACCACAGTAGATAGTACGCTCCTTATCTTCCATATCTTTAAATAATAGTACTAGAAAATATATACATGAAATTGAAACTTTTTTTTTGCTACTTGCACTTATTTCTAATAAGTTTTTGAAAAGAACAAAAAGTTAAGAGAAAAATTAGTAATGCAAGTTCTCATGGATAAATTCTACTTGAACCAGACAACAATTAGGAATTAAAGAAATAATCGTAGAAAGAAACTGAGTTTCAAAATTGTACGCGCATATTTACATTACAATAAAAAATAGAATTTATACAAAGGTAGAAATTAAGTGTACACAAATATTACATACATTTTGTTCTGCTATAACTGTCTTCTTGGCCTAGTGGTTTAGCAACACTAATAGATGATCGATATATTTTAATCGATTATATACTTGGTTTTTAAATTATTCTTTTAAAATTTAATTTTATTTCAAAAATATTCCTATGACATTTCTTAAGTATTTAATATTTTATAATCTAAATATTTTTTATAATATCACTGTATATTTAATCACTTATTTGGAGATAATTAATAATCCAGTTTCACAAGACACAGGAATGATACAGCAGAAGAAATTAATCGTTATCTCAATTGGTTGAAAAATTGGGTTTCGGATTCCTTGAATTGGTTTCGGTGTCTCCTAAATGTATTATTTTATGTTTAGAACATCATGATATAGGTTATATTAAAATGAAAATGAATAGTGTTCTAAATTATCGGCATGTAAATGGGGAAAATAATATTGAAATATCTGAAAAAGAATGTGATGATCAAAAACAACGTGATGCCGAACCGCTAAAAAATGGAATCCCAACAAAATTATTAAATTTCGATGTTATGCCAAGTCATTTACAATTTAATCCATTTGTATACACAGGTTACAGACCTCAAATGGACTCTTGGGAATGCATCAAAAGCCTTACGTATTTACATAATGAAACTCTCAACATTCTTACACATGGTAAGTAATTTTAATTTGTTTTGTGAAAGTTAATTATGGAGATTTTGTAGTGACCAACGTTATTAAATTTCCCGACTATTCTCAATTTCTGTGTGATATTTTAAAAATTTCTCAGCTGTCATAGCAATCTTCTTTTTCAGTTTTAGTATTCAATATAAAATGTCAATACTTATCATTGATTAAATGCCTCCTGGTATTAGATACATCTATTCTAATGTGCGCAACAGTAAATCTCTTAATTTCATCAAAAATAGGAATCGAATTATTTACTGTTTCCGAAATAATTATTGATCGGTTGAATCTAATTTTACAAAAATGCTATACAAATCCTTAATCTGTATAATCGATAATCTTCTTTCATTGCCCATAATTATAGTTAATGAATAATCTGTTCAGTGATCTACATTTAAAAAATTAATACTTTTAAGTGGTAATAATTTATCACATTTCTTAAGATATAAAAGCTTTTCATAAAATACAAATCAAGTTATTTTAAATAAACCATTCTTTTTCAATTATTTCCTATTTTTAACTAATATTCTAAATGTAAAATCCCTTACAATGCTTAAAGGATATACTCATGATAAACCAATTTATATAAACTAATATTTGAACTGTTGAAATCGAAATTTTCCATCAGACGTTAATTTTCATTGGCTTCAAGCTTAAAAAATATAATTAATAAAAAAAATAAAAACATTAAAAATTTAAAGATGCTAAGAACACATACTAGAAAAATACTTTTACAAAAGTACTTGGGGGAATTTCATTTATTATTATTTAACAATATTTAAAACATACAGTTTATATCTTATAGATTTCTTTAAAAGTATGTGCTCCTGTGAAACAAATCTATTCTATGCAAAATTTTCAGAAATTCCAGATAAGACTAAACATTGAAAAAGTTTGCTTGTGTATACATACTAAATTTGGCGACAGTCTTACACTTTATTACAACTTTGTCATTTCTTATAGAACTTTTGTTACTTCTCACAATTTTCTATTCTAATCTAAAAAGTATACCAATGGTCTTACTTTAAAACTCTAATATAAACTTTAATTGAGATTCTTTATACAATTATAATATTTTTATGTAAAGCTATTTTACCCCACCATTTGGTCCAATTTAATATTTCTTGCTTCTAAAAAATTGAATAAATATAAATCCAATCTAATTAGCTGTCATGTGCAAAAAATGACCATTAAGTAACAAAAAAAAAAAAAAAAAAAAAAAAAATCAAACCAAGGTTTGAATAAAAATAATGCAAATTTTTGGGATTTTAACTATGAATATTTTGATCCAGAATATTTCTTTTAATTAGACTTAATGGAAATAATAATTCTCTCAGATGTTTTGTAATAATATGAAATCCACTTTAAACTATATATTCTTATTCAATTAGTTGTCATGTGCAAAATTACCTTAGGATGTCAATTGACTTTAGTATCCATTGTGTAAATTGTTTTCTAGGCAGACTTTTCATTATTAGTGAACAATATTCAACTGTGGCAAAAGTGGAGACCCAGTAAAGTTCCAAGCACCTATCACAAAATAGATCTGCATACAGAAATACAACATCCTTTTGTCAGTGTTAAAATCGAAACCTGACCTTCTGTTCTAAAAAACTTTCTCTATCTGAATTTTCTGCTCCAAAGAGACTGTTCTACTTTTAATTTCAATGAGCTCCCACTCTAATTTAACTTCTTGCTCAAAATAGCACTTTTTTACTATTTGACCTTGGTGAGACTCACTAAATTTTCCTTCATAATCTGAAATATATTCCATTAATCAATATTTTAAACTTTCTACATTAGAAATTTGGATACTGTTTTTTATTTTTAAAGCACCTTTCAATAACTTTTAAAAAAATTCAAATTTTGAAATGTTGAATTAAAGAAAGTATGACTTCATTTAAGTGAGTTGTTCTAAATTTGTTTAGCTGTTTTCCTTAGTGTTCCATTTTTCCTCTTCATTATATTTTTAATACTACCACATTTTTAAAAGAATAGTAATGATATTTTATGCAATAGTGTGAATCATTTTTCCTAAAAGTATGTCTTTATTTCACTTTGAATATTTAAAAATGTCAAATAAAACTTTGCTCAAAAATCACTTTTGAAAAAATTATGCTTTTAATACTCTATTAAAAATAATTTGAATTGCAAACAATGAATAAATATTCCAAATGTAAGTTATCTCCACAATGATCTTTATGCCTTTCCAATAATATGGTTTGTAAAAATAGTCAAGTATAAAAATAAATACTATAATGCTTATAATGTGTTATGCAGAAAATGTAAAAAGTAGTGAAATTTGTTATATATTTTTTACATGAATAGTATATTAATATATTATAGAATTCATTTATTAATGCCTAATATCTTTTCTAAATTTTTTGTATTCTTCAGTTTATAAATTCATATAGAAGTAAGAGTGAATAAAATGGGGATGAATAAATGTTTTGTTACTAGGTTTACCTCTATTGTATGCTATTTGGAACCTGCCAGGATTGTTGCCTTGGAATGAAATGCCACTGCCAATCTTACCTTATTTTCATGCTGCTGCAACTATATGTCCTTGGCTGGGAAGCTCCATATATCACTTATTTATGAATCATTATTCCGGTTGTGGGACTTATGCTCGCCTCTTACAATGGGATGTTGCAGGTGTTTGGGTTACTCAAAGTTGTGGTAAGATGTTATTAGTTTTATGTCTTGTACAAATTAAAAAATATATTAAACTCTATATGTAATAATAAAAAAATCTGTAGGTTCCTAGCAGTTGTTTTTAGATTACTAATTCATTTGGAACATAAAAGAAATCGAATTTGCAAATGGTTGTTCATACAAGAACCATTTGGAAAATCATTTAAACTTCTGTATGAAAAAGAAAATATTTCAGATATGCATTAGAAAAAAATTTTAAAAAATTTCTAGTGAATGGAATATTTTATTCTATTGCAGTTGATTTCAAAACATTATCAAAATTGCCTTATTCATTTTTTTGTTATTCTAACCAAATGAATTCATGCCAATATGAATTATTGGATGTATTTTATTTCCTTTCATTTTCCTTCAAATTAGCTGGAGATAAATGTTTTTTCATCATTTATTGAAAGCTTGTAGCTGAACAGTAAGCACTTTTGCCTTTGCTTCAACAGTTTGTATTTTCATGTCCCACCTAAGGCATGAATGTTTGTTATCATTTGGAATCCACTTTAATCTGTATGCCCCAGTTTAATGAATACTTATATGCTGAAATTTACTTTTTAACAATAAACAAACTAAATTAAACAATTGTTTATGGATACTTATTTTAAAGTAGACATAATTTTCATGTTGAGGGGAAAAAAATTCAAGTTTTTTTATTTTGATATGTTTTCTTACCTTACTTTTAATATTTTTTTATCATTGAGCTTCCAATTTAATACATCCAGAAAAAAAATGAAAAGAAATTTAATTGTTTGCATTTTGTGAAGTCACTATTATATTATTATTGTTCATTATTTAGTTAGATTAAACTGTGTTTTTACTAACTTATATAATGGTTTACTGTTAGTTTCATATAATAATCATGGATAAAAAGGATGAATAATATTTTTTAATTTTTAATTGGTCAACTAAAATTAAAACTTTTTCTATAAAATAGGATGTAAAAATAAATGACCTATTTTATATATAAATATTGGTTATAAAAATATAAATAAATAGTGGACATTTTATATATAAATAGGGCAAGCCCTTGACCATATTTTAGGGTTAATGAATTTGGAATACTCACCCATTACCTCATAATTTTTTAAAACATATTCAGGTGTCATACCTGAGCTGGTACCCTCCTCTTCACATCCATGCCACTCTAGTAGAAGAACTTTGGATGTCACGCATTCGTAATTAGGGACAATCCAATGAAGGAGAATGTGGTCAAATGCTGATTATGGCAAATAATGCTTCATTTTTCTGATCTTAATGGGAAGCCACTGGAGTTCATACATTATATATAATATTACTCAGCATTTGTAAAAATGTGATTTCAAAAATTTAAATTTTATTATTTAATATCAACAGATATTTAAGGATTTGAATTCTTTTACATTTCTGCTTCTTTAATATAGATTTGTGTGGATTATTTATTTCCAAATTTATTTTTGTTACTATCATTTCATTGATTATTATAAACTATTGCTTATTACAGCTCAAGATATTGATAAAAATAGGAAAGATATGAAGTTAGAATTAGATTATCCTTATTCTCTTTTAGTGTTTAAGAAATGTGATAATTTTCATTAGCTTATAATCAAATAATGATATTGCCAAGTAAAAATTTTCATGTTCCATTACATCATTGTGATGTCATTTTATACAGAGTACATTTTTATATTTATTTACTTGCAGAATAAGGTTGCTTCATTTCTTACAATTTCTTGCTGTGATGAATACCTATTTTGTATCCATAACACATGCCAATAATATTTTTACTAATAGTATATTGTGAGCTGATTTCATAAAGATGTGATGCCTTGATTAAAATTATGTTATGTATTCAAAAATATATAGCAAAAAAATTATTTCAAGTATTAGTTTGAAAATCTGCATATCTTTAAAATACATTTTCTTATAATGTACTAAATTAATTATTTTATTAGTAATTGTTAAACTTGAAAGTATTTATTAAAAAACTTGAAAATAGCTGTGAAATCTTATTGTGTTTCAGTTTTATTCCTATTATTTATTTTTATATCAAAGTGTCAGTTCATTAGAAAAATATGGTGAAATCCAATTTTTTTTAAGATACATCTTAATTTTAAGGAATTTAGCAGGATTTTTTGTTATTAGAATATATAGTTTATATCAATACACTAAAACATATAAGCATGATATTTAATCATGCTTATATGTTTTAGTGTATTAATCATTATAAATAGCAAAGAATATAAGGATGTGTTTTACTGTTCTTGTTAGAAATCACTTTTATTTCTGAAATTAATCATGTGCAGATTACCAACATTGTAATTTTGTACTGAAAATGATTTTTCAATTTAAAGATAAAAAAAATTATCATAATTTTGTTTATTCAAATTATTTCTATTAAGTGAATGTTTAGATTCTTGATAAAAGAAAATTAAAAGTGAAAAAGACAAATTTTCTTAAATTTTATTTTGAATAATTAACTTCTATCTTGAACAAAAGAAAAGAATATTTTTTCCAAAGAAACAAATTTTGATTTCTGTAACAATAATCCTTTGTTCAAATAATTATTTAATCATCCTTTGTTCTGCTATAACAAGTAAAACTCATAAATTTAACCTCCTGCCCTTGAGTTTCTAGGCATATAAAAGCCCTTTCAAATGCACATTTTTTGTCTCTTTATGGAAATGAAGAATATGTAAGAAATTTGCTTTTGTTTTGTATTCAAATACATCATATTTGATATTTTCATGTTCTTCAGTTCCTTTTGTACTGCTCTTATTTTAAGAAATTACTCTATAAAATATGGTATAATATAATATTTCAATTAAAGGTTATTTATATTATTCAATATTGTAAACCTAGTTTCTTTTTTTTTTCTTTTTCCTCCAAATTCTGATGAATAAAAATTTATCATATAAATAATAATTTATTTTTCAAAATTTTATTAATAAAATAAAAGTTTCAAAAAACTATTAATTTCAAAAAATTTATATAAAACAAGTTTAATATCTTTATATATATTGTTGCTTTTTAATATTGTTTAAAATAAATTATACAAATAAGCACGCATAATAATATATTCTGTGTTCTATTATCAAATTTAAACTTCAAATTTTTTATTCATATATATTCTAACTACATTTTAAAATATTTAAATCAGTTTTGAAATAATCAAATAAATTAAATTTTTGTAGATGTACACATCATTGATTATGAATACACTTATTGGTACAAAACCACTACAGTTATATTTTCAGAAATTTTAAAAAATGCTATTGACATGAAAAATAGCACTACACTTAAAAGCTAATGTTTAAAAAAGAATCTTGATAAAAAAATTATCACATTAAAAAAAATTTTTTTGAATGAAATACCATATATGACAATGCAATTTATTAAAGACTGATGTAGTTAGTTTAAAATCATGAAGAAAATCATAGATATTATCAGAAATCTATATGGATTTACACGATAAAATATCTCTTCACAATCACAATAGAAAAAGTATAAGTAAAATGGTTTCATGGAATAAGTAACAATCTTCTTGACAAAAAATTTATTAAAAACTCAGAAATATTTTTAAAAAATCAAAAATTTCTTTATTTTAAAATTTTTTATAAGTAGTTGATTAAAAGAATCATCAAATTTTTTAATAAAAGTAAATTTTAAAAAAATCATTATAACAAAGTTCATTCCTCCATTTGTACTTTCTTTATTTTTAATTACTAATTAATTTTTTTAATTAAGAAAACTTGTAAAAGTTTTTAGGGTACCTAAAGTTGTGCAATAACATGCGTATTTTTTTAGTTTACCTTTCATTATTATTGCAAATGAAACTTTTTTACTTAAAAAGCATAAAAATCATTCTCTCTTAATAAATCTTAATCTTAATAAATCATAAATCTTGTTTTTGAATGAGTATACTTGAATTTCAATTTTTGTATGGTAAATATAATTTTCTTGTTGTAACTTTTTAATCCACATTTAAATATACTTAGAATATATGCACTAATTTTAAAAATCTTCAATATTACTAAATGTTTGCTTATCTTGTATTATATGTAAAAACTGAAATTATAACCAAACTGTACATTTTTAACAATTTTATTATGAGGGTTTTATTCTACTTCTAAGTAATATAGGCGATATTTATAATTTATAATAATAATTTATCATTTCTCTCTTAATAAATGCAGTACAAATAATTTGATTATTGCATTATAATTTGAATTAAACGCTTGGTAGTAAAAATAGGTTCATCCTGTCATAGATTTTTTATAAAAAAAATGTGTATTTTTTCTGCTGTAGTATTTAACATTATTTTTGTATTATTCATTATTTTATTTTATTTATTCATTTAATTTAATTTATTTTTTTTATTTATTTTTTTTTTTTAAATGCTGTTTGTAAGTACTTAAATTCTTTTATAATAAGATAATTTTTTATAATTTTATAATAATTTTCTTTACATTTTTTAATAAAAATTTATAGAGACTTAATTATATATATATATATATATATATATATATATGCATGCATGCACAGACAAGACAAACATATACTTAACAGATAATATTGAAATAAATTATTTTTTATAGGTGGTTTTTCCTCAATATATATTGGGACCATGTGTTTGCCAGGACCTTTGAGATATCTGTTGTTGTTAATATATTTATCATTTGCTCTGAAAGCTTTACAAACTGCTGTGTTTGCTGCTGGACCATGGGAACGACGAATAAGTTTTGCTGCCATGTTTATTATGCGACTGTGTATTCTATGTGTACGTTATTCACCATATGGTGGTGGACACCCTGAGGTAAAAATGGTTTAATATTTAAATTTGTTAAATAGGTTATACTTTATTCTATAAATTATTTAGAATATGCATTTTTTTAAAAACTTAAATATTATTTATTGTATTTTCCTGTATATAATCTGCAGATTATGTGATAAAAAAAAAGTTTTGAATTTCCCTATGTGTGTTATACAGTGCCGCGGATAATCTGATAAAAACATTCTCTACCACAAAAACTTACAAGAAAAAAAGGCCGTTTTTGTTTCATGAAATAAATAACAATAGGATGGCGTATTTCAGCTGATCGCTTTGTTTAGTTACGTTCAAGAACGAATTTGGTCCTTTGAAGATATTATAGTTGCTATTTGTTAACATCATTTCGCATTTTGCCATGATGTGAGCTATTTTGTTCTGAAAATATTCAAATTTGTATATCGTCACGTGGAAGCGAAAGCGTTTAAGTTACGCAGCAGCTTTTAAATTAAAAGCTATCAAAAAGGCAAATAAAAAATGGCTAATAACATGTTAATTTAAAGTGAAAAACAAAGCAAGTGCGGTACCAAAAAAACGTATCCAATGGGCCATTCAAAAATAATCCATTTCTTTCATTTAATTATTATTAATAAAACCAATCTATTTTATTTCTAAAATTTATCTAACCTCATTTTAAAACTTATCAAAAACTGAAAAGCAGTAAGTTTTACTAGAATTTTCTCTTGGAATTATCGCTCTTGATCAATCTCTTGATTTCATTTCACTTTATGACATTTTGCGAGGAAGTGGACCAAGCAGATCTTCTTCATAATAATATAAATGGTTTTTCTGTACAATTTATTACATTTCAAATCATACTGTGTAATTTTTATTTTATATGCCGTATATATTTTCGACTTTTGGTTGGAAAAATTACTGCGAATTATACGGTGCTACCTATTTTGCTACGCTTTCTTTTCCTTTACTTATAAAAAATTCTTGCAGATAATACACCACTGCAGATTATGAACAGGATAAAAGGGTATAAATAGTTTTTAAAAAATCATTTTCTAGTAAACTATATTTAAGTGAAGAAAAATTTTTAAGATAAGGAAAAATTTTTACCTTAATATTTTAATAAATAATACTTTATTATTAAAAATCATATTTTTTAGCCATTTCAATAATTTCTATTTATTTTAGTTATAGTTAAATATAGAAAATATTTAAAAATTGAATCATCAATTCTATTTCATCTCATCTTTTATGAATTTGAATTTTCATGATCAGTAAGATTATAAAAGATTTTGCTTTGTGTATCCTGTATGTAATCTGCAGATTATGTGTTAAAAAATGTTTCAAATTTCATTGTGAGTATTATATGCCACCATGAATAATCTGATATATATATATATATATATATAAATATATATATATATATATATATATATATATATATATATATATATATATATATATATATATATATATATATATATTCTTTATCAGAAAAAGTTGAAATAAAATTTTGAAAAATAAATACCTTTTATGTTTCATAAAATAAATAACAAATTGTGCTACTACTTGGCTGGCTTATTACATCAATAATTAGTTTCATCCAATTACATTCAAGAACGAATTGGGTTTCTTAAAAAGATGTTATAGTTGCAATTGATTAATTGGTCATTTCACATTCTGTTTTGACCTGAGCTGTTTCATTCTGAAAATATTCAAATTTCTAGATCATCATATGCAAGCAAAAATGCTTAAGTTACACATCAGATTTTTAAAAAAAAGCTATAAGGAAAACAAATAAAAAATTTGCTATAGATGTGTTTATGTATGGTGGAAAACAAAGGATGTTGGGTACAAAAGAAACAATGCATCCAGTAAGTATTTAAAGTTTACAAAATATTTTTTGTGAGCCCTGATGTTTCTTGTTGAATGCGCAAGAAATTAATTTTCAAAAATGATAGCAATTCACAAGGATTGCTGTAAAAATTATTAAAATGGTTGGTAAAACATTTTTCAATTTCATTAAATTAATTCATCCTAAATATCACATTGCATTAAAGTTTTTTTTATACTGTTTTTCGTCATTTGAACAGTTTTATTACAATTTATCTTATACTTAATATTATTGCTTGCATATTGTTGTGGTAGAAAGTTCATAATTATATTTATTAGTGTATTGGCAATATTTTTTAAGATATTTTAACCCTATGTCTACAAAATAAGATTTAAGTGATGAATCTTATTTTGTTGCTTCTTGTTATGAAAGAAAAAATTGCACCCAAATGAAAATTTCTTTACCGAGTCTGAAGTAAGAAATCGCAATTCCAATATAATGCTTTCAGTTTAACAGTTTATGGATTCAAATCTCAGGTATGAATATTAGTAATATTTTGAATCAATTTTAGCCTTGTAAGTCTTGAGCCCTTGTGTGCAAAAAATGTCTGTTGAGCAATAAACTAAATCTTGTTAAACCACACTTAATTACTTCAAATTAAAAGTATAACCATATTTTTTTATTTTTTGATAAAAATTAAAGTAGGAATTTATGTTATGCAAAAAATTTTTAATGAAATTACTTTTTCACCCAAAATTAGATTTTATATTTTTTCAGTCTTTTGGATAAAAATTATCCTTAACTTTTGAGAAATTTTTTTTATGTATATTTACAAATATTTTCCCTATTAAATGCAAAAATGACTAAAATATTAGATCATTAAAAATAAAAAATGAAAGATTTTATATTTAATGAAATACTAAAAATTTAATATGGCTAAAATATTTTCAATTTAATGCACCGAAGGAAATATCAGTATGTTTACTGTTGATTGTATTATTTTAGATTAACATTAATTTTTCTATATTTCTTTAATTTAAATTGATTTTTTTTTCTTGTTAATGAAAGAGTAAAACTCAAAAAAGAAAGTGTCAATTTTTTTTAGTTCTAAATGTTTCTTTGTACTGTTTTTTTTTTCCCATAATGAGTCATTATGGAATTATAGTTTTATAAAAAAATATTTTTAATTCATATTCAATTGAAAAAAAACATTTAATAACCTTTCCTATTTTTCCCTTTTCCATGTCCCCTTATTAAAGGAAGAAAATATACATATGATTAACTTTCACTAATGAATCTGTTTTGAGTTTTATGAAATAATATTCTACTTTTAAATTTTAATTATTTTCCGTGATGTATGTTTTTTTCTATCTATTATAATTAAATTAGATTAACTTATATTAATTTAAATTTTGATACTACTTAAGAAACTTCTTAATATTGCCCTTTACACTAAGTTTCTAATTTTATTTTTGGACTTCTGTCTCATTTTTTCCCTATTTTTAAAAGAATATCATTTTTGAGGAGAAAAACTAAAGAATTCTATAAAGTACTTTCTATAAAAAACAAATTATTCAAAATTTTTAGGAAAAATTCAATATCAGTTTTCTATTACATAGTGCATATTCACAATTTATCTATCATGAAGAGCATATTTTTTATTTGACCACAGTGATATCATGATGAAGTATGCAATTTTTTAATACATTTTTATGATAGTATGATTTAAAAAAATTGACAAAATGAATAACACTACCTTTTAACATTTTTCTAAAAATAATTTATTTTTCTTTTGTTATGCAACTTAAAAGAAATGGAAATCAATTAAATTTCAATGAAAGAGACAAAAACTTTGTTTTCTTTTAACAAATAATATATTTCTTAAAAATTAGTTTTTATAAAATTTCAAAATTTTATAAGATTTTAAATAAATATCTTTTTTAAAATATCAATCAATTTATCATAGTTTAAATTTTAGAAAATATTTTGAACATTTATCAGACAAACAACTGTGTCACTATCAAATTTATTCGAAAATTAAACTAAGTAATTTAAATCTTTTTACTTTATGTTCAGTAATTATTTCCAATGGTTATTTGATTTGCAGTGTGCCTTGTAATTACTGTTCTTTCTTAGTGATCAATGGTTGTACCCAGATATCATGATCTTAGGTCTTTTCCTGAGTGATTAAGAAGGTATCAGCATTAAATTTGTATCTTAGATCTTACCTTCTCTATCCAGTTTGCCTTCCACACATTTTTCTTAATTAATTCACTAACAAGTGCTCCCTTATTTATTTTCACTATTAAATTCTAACTTTCTGTATAACTTCCTAATTTCTTATAAGAAAAATACATATGAATTCTGCTTGCACCTAACATTTTTTTTCAGAATAAATTAGGTTAAAAAAGTTTTGAAAATTCTTTAACATTCAGCTATGCACAAAGGAAATGGGATTATTAACATAAAATCCTTATATCTATAAAAATATTATAAATATAAAATGTAATCTTATTAACTTAAAAAAAAAAAATTATTTCTATTTGATTTATTTGCATATTTATATATGTTTTGCTTAAGTCGATATAATTATTGATTATAGAATATTATTTTAAAAATATATTATCATTCTTTATGAATCATTTTCAAAGTAATAAAAAGTCTTCAATACATAAATTAGTTATATACATTTTAAAATATTACATGCATACTAAAAACTATTATTTGATAAATATTATGTGATATATATGAATTAAAATGATACTGGAAACAGTATAGATTTTTAATTATTTTTCTTGTCAATTTTTTTAAATAACTAGATGCTATGAAACAGTTACATTAGTTTACTAAACAAAATTAATAATGCTATTTTTTCTACTATGAAAACTAAAGTCATGCAGAAATGTTTTACTGAAAGTAACAAAAGAGTTAGGTACATGATGTTGCTGTTTATCCTTCCAAAGTAAAATTTTGCAAAGTTAATTTCACAGGAATATTTATTAAGAATATGAAATACAGAATATTATAGCAATATATTAAAAATATTTATAAAGTCAAAGTAAATCTTAAAAATTTTCTCAGAACATTGAGGATTACATCATTGTTGAAATCAATCTGAATAACAAAGTAATTTATCATTTCATATTTTTCATCAAAAATAATGTTTTATGTTTATAAAGATAACATTTATTTTAGAATATAATTTATAAATTTGGTACTTACGTATTAACGCAACCAGGCCAAAATTCGCATAAATTGCCAAATATGCCACAAAGTTAATGGCAAAGACGATTTTCAATCAGTGCTAAAAGCAATTGCCAAAAGATTTCAGCCGAAAAAATAATTCTGCAACTTATTCAAATTCGAAACTGGAAGTGTTTAATTGCTAATTTATATTTTAAAACAAAATAATATAAAAACTGTATTAAAAATTATCTGTAATTAATAATTGAACGTTTTCTTTCTATTCATACTTTCTTACTCAAACTTATAAATCGCGCCAACCTGGTTGCGATGATACGTAAGTACCAAAAATTTTAATTGTAGTTAGAGGAAAATACACCTACATATATATTATTCATTTTCAGGCCTTATATCATGTTTTTATGCAAGACTTCTGGTCCCTGGTTGGTGCTGTAATAAGTGCTTCACTTATACCAGAACGATGGTTGCCAGGAAAATTTGATTATGCATTTAACAGTCATAATATCATGCATGTTCTGGTAGTGCTGGGAGGGCTGCACATGCACTGGGCCATTCAGAAGGATTTCCGGTGGGTTGCAGAAAATCAGTGCCCTAAATAAAGCATGCCTTATAATTGCAGAGTTTTAAGTTAACATCTGCACTTCATATTTTATTTACGACATTGACAAATTAAGTAAAAAATCTATTTATTCAAAGCAATTAGAAACTTTGCAATCATTGTGAAAATTTATTTATTTATGTGTTATATTATTTAATTTTTATATTATACAAAAGGTGTTAATTTCCAACTCTGCATTCCAATTTAATGCACAAAAATATATAATCTCAAAGATATTTTATGTAATAATGAACTATCACTTAGCCCATGACGTAAACAACTCCTTCCATATACACTAAGCACATTGTGTTGTTCTAGCATGTGAAAAGGTACTCTTGTCTTTTTACTTATTTTCCAAATACATGTATTCTGTTGATATATTTTGAGTAAAAATGCCACTTTTAGTTTATCAATTATGATAATAATTTCATAATTATGTTAACTGTGATGAATATTGTGTATATTAAAGTTATTTCTAAATTTATCAATTTTAAGATTACTCAAACTTTACGGAATATTTTATTAAATATTTCCTTGCATACCAGTAAATTGATTTAATAATATTTTATGTGTATGTATTTATATATCTTCATTTCTGTTTTTATAATTGTAAAGTAAGATATAATCAGTTGAGTTTTAAAATTTACATCTTGTGAAGTATTCCAAGTGTCTACTTTCAACAATTTAAAATAAATATCTTTATTAGATGTAAAAATATTAAATTTTTTACTTATCCAAATCAATAATAAAATATTATTTTAACAGAAAATAATTTCAAATTTTTTGAAAAAAAATTGTAATTAAACTTTCACCTTATTGTTGATATTTTTAACCAGTGTTTGAAATACAGTAGCCTCATGATTATTTGAAATAATCGGGATAAAAACAAATTCAAATGCTGAGAATCCTCAGTTACTTTGGAATTCATTTGACGAAAAAGTACATAATATGCGTATCAGCAATTTATAATTCATTTAAAATAAGTTTTATCATTGTATCCATTGGAAAATGAAACCTTATACCCCTTTCCAACAAATTGCTTTACAGTTTTTCATGATTAATTCAATTAATCATGAGTCTATTGTAAATGTAAAAATGCTTTAATATTAAAATTAATTTTGTGCTAAACCAATGTAAAACATTTTTGTTTTAATTAAAAGTATTTTCAGGTTTTTTTCCCCCTATGCAATGTTAGCAATTTGTTATTTCCAAAAAATAATTTGATGTTTTAATGATTTGATGAAATTTTTTAATACTAAAATCAATTTTATTTAAATTTATACCTGCATTTTTTTTTCCATACATAACAAAGCCTAATTTCTGATTTTTTTAAAAATTTAGATCAGTTTTCTAAAATGAATTGAAGTAGTTTTCAATAATATTATAATTATTATTACAAATGCATGTGATGTTAAGTAAAAATTCACAATTGTTTTACTTGTTCTGCTCAATTTATATTAATTTTCAGATTTGTTTTATTAAATCATTGTTATGTGATAGCTTATAACTTGTGTGTATTGTCTTTCATGTATGTCAATCATGTTATGCATTGTCATAAAGATTATTCATATTAAGATTTAAAAGACATTTGCATGTGACATATCAGAGAAATAATCATAACAGAAATCTTTATACCAGTTATTTTTCCGGACTTGTTTTGTATTTATTCTAGCTGTAATGAATGCATAATTTGCAAGTGTTCAAAAAGTATTAAGAATTTTAGATTAATTCAAATTGCATGGAATGTGCAAGAAGCTTATTAATATGCATTCCATAAATTTCTTTAAAAAAATTGCATTGTTTCATTTAGTTTAATAATTTATAGTTCATTTAAAGTTTTTTATATACCTCATAAATTCTAATTCTAATCAAAATCTTTCTGTGTGCTCATAAAGGGTATTAAAATGTTCTACATGATTTTAAAATTTGTTGTTAGTAAGTATAGCTTAAATAATAAATGAATAAATGTTAACAAAAGATTTTTACTATTCTTATTGAAGTATTAATTGTTGTTGCAATGTAACATTCTATTATTTGTTTAATTTTTTTTTTTTTACAGAATACAGAAATTAATTTTCATGTGCTTATCAGGAATTGTGAAGACTGCATTTTGTTTTTTCAAAAGTAAAAATAAATGATATTTTTGTTTATGGTAGTTTATATAAATTGATAATTAAAATTATTGAATTACCACAAAATGGCAAATTTAGAAATTTCTGCGATATTGCAGTCTTTATCATCTAGTTATTCATAAATATATGTATGTAACAGAAATATATTCAAATTCTAACTATAGAAAACCATAAAATTAATTAAATATTTTACTGCTAATCATGTAAACATTTCTCCTACAAAATGAAAAGTATATAATACAAGCAAAATAATTTTATAGTTATTTTTTTAACAATTTTAGAGCTGATCAGATTTATTAATTCATTCATAACAAATCATGAACAAGTTTTGAATATAAAATTTAGTTTAAAGTTTATCATCTTTTTTTCTGAAACAGTTCTTCTATTAAATGCTTCCTGATAAGCATATGAAGTAAAAAGTCATAGTATTTTACTTATGTTTTAAAAATATTGTTTCCCAATTTAAGAAATACATGTTTTGGGAAAAAAAATATCTGATTCTACTTTATTCTGATTATTTGTATGAATTTCATGCATTTTGCTAAGTTTTTCTTTTTATAATTTGCAAATTATTTACTTATTTAAAATCATTTGGGAAAAAATATTCTAAAACAAATGTGTACTTAAATTTTACTCTTATGTGACAATCATTTTTGTCCATGTTAATATTTTTCATAAAATTGCATTTAAATAAATGCTAACATTAACTAGTCTTAAAAGTCATGTAAACTAAAAGCTGTAAGACTTAATGGCAATAACTGTAAAATTTAAAAAAAATTTTATTGATTTTTAATATATATTATTTTTAAACAAAAATATCCTCATTAAATATTTTACTGATATATTAATTAAGAGAGAATATATTATTTATTATATTGAATACCATAAATGCAATTTAAATTCTTCTAAAAATGCAATTCTTAAGAGTTTTCATTATAACAATAAAATAGAATATATAAATTTTAATGAAAATTGATTGACCTATTGTTTATTTCACTCTTTTTGAGACTTATCCAACTCAATGAAAATTCAGTGAACAGCTCCAGTAACATAGTTCTAGAATTGGAGTCACAATGCAGTCGGTTTTTTTTTTAAAAAAAAAAAATTTTAATAAAGTTTTGGATAAAGAAAAAAATTAAACAATACAACATTTTTCTATTTTTATTTATTTCATTATTTATCTAGATTGTAAATTTGTTTGATTGAAAGTTAACTACTACATTGCTATCATTTGTGATATGCAATAAAGTGATGATAAAATACTATGCAAATTTCTGTGTTTATGATGCTCTAAAACACACAAATATATTAATATACTATGTAATAATTGTCTGCATTTATTTACTTTTGGTGAAGCAGTAAAATGTTTCACTCAAATCATTCTAGTCCATGACAATGTACCACCTACAAATACAGATTGTTTCCTATGAATTGATTATGAAAGTCATATTTCTGTCAAGTGTGTATTACAACATTGCTCATGGTTACTTTTTGACTACTACTGATATTAGCTAGTATTTATCTCTTTGATAGATATAGTTTCATACAGAAATTAGATATTAGAAAATGATTGTTGGATTTTAAACAGCAGTTTGTGTTGTTCTGATTGAATAATTTTTCATTATGTGATAATCTGTTGTAAAGACTTACCTGTGATGCTGATGAAAAATATTTATTTTAAATTATTATTATCTGTGATTGTATGCTTAAAATATATATTTGTTTGTATTTCAGTTTGATTGTGTGAAAAATATCTAATTATATTTTAATCAAAATATTACTAAAATTAAGTATTTCATTCATTTATGTTGTTAATATTTTAATGATTACCAAATGTATTTTATGTTAATCTGTATTTCAGTGACATCATTAATCCACTATTTACTAATATATAATTTAAAGATATGCATATAGTATGAATCAGATTAAAATAGAAATCAGATTGTCATCAACAATAGGCAATCTTGTATATATTAATATAATTTAATGTATGTAAGTAAAATTTACTATTGTAAAACTCAGCACATTTTATATACGAGGATCTATTGTTTTTCATAAACAATATTCTTAATAATGACAAAATTGGACTTGTTGAAAGAATAATTATTGGATATTCAAGATTCCAAAATTTGCATCTATAATTTTAATACTTTAATTATATTCTTAAGTGTAAAATAAAATGCATTTAGGTAATCTTTAAAATATATTGTGCATATATGTAATATCACAGTTCTGAAAATTTTAATCTTGATGTTTATCAAACTGAGTTTGATACAAAAAATAGATTGGTGTGTCTATTATAAGAGATATTAACTTTAAATTGAGGGTAACAACCATTAAAAATGACTTCTCATATTATATAATATTTAACTCAAAGTAGAATTCATTGGAACATTATTTGCTGTGTTGATTCTCATTTCTTAAGTGGAAACTTCATTCCTTAAAAAATTTTTGAAATTTAAGACTCTTAAAACTGCATTACAAGAAGTGTGAAATTATAAAAAATTAAAATACAGTAATTTATTACTGGAAAGAACTCTATAATGTTAATTGCCCATGAGTCTTAGGTTATAAGGGAAATAATATATGTCATATTTAGTTTTTGAAAAAATTAGAATTATTGTTGAATGCTTAATTTTAATATTCAGTCATGTAAACATTATAAGTCATATTAAACAACATTTTACTTCTTTTAACTGTTTTAAAAATCTTGCTTTTTTCAAGTTATCTTTGAATATCAGAATAATTTCTGTACATAATTTAAAAAAATATTATAAGTTCTCCTGGACTGAAAAAATTTCATTTTAAGACTTAGCTTGTACTTTACATAATTCAAATTTTCTTAATATTGTTTGAAAATTCAATATTTCAGATAAATTTGCTAAAGTTGTCTTGGGATAATGGAAATATTGTTGACATATACTGTACACATAAATAATTTCTTAAGTGCATTACATTAATTTACAAATAAAATAACTGTTATAAAAATTATTACTCAGGTAATCAAAACTATTGTTTCAGCTGTGATATTAAATATATGCTTGATTTTGTTACTGTATAATTTTTAATTATATTTATTGAATGCATATGAATTCACCTCTTTCATTTTAATATAGATGACTAAATTAGATAACTTGGGCTGCAAGGATAAACTAATTTAACACTAAACATACCGGGGATTTTTTTTATTCGGCAAAATTAATGGGAAAATGGGTCAAACGACCCCTTTCGGTAGTTTTAGTGTTAATGAGATGAAAATGTGAAAGACGAAGCGTCTGTTTGTTAAGATTTTGAGAATATGTGCCTCTGAATATATATTTAAACATCCAAAAATATTTATGATGTGAATGTAGTTTTTAATATCTACCAGATCTTATAAATGTTGACATAATGAGGATGTTAGAATATATTTTTACTATTTGTCTATATATTTTAACGCCTGATATTTTTCTTGTTCGACTTAACTATCTTCAGGCACAATACCTTTTTTTTTTTTTATTTTGCTGGATGCTTTCTCAAGAGGATTGATGCGACATTAATTGAAAGAAGACGTTTTACAATCCCTTGTCAGCATGGTCATGTAACCTACTTATTTTCTGAGCATTCATTACAATTTTTTTTTTTTTTTTTTTGTGATTGTGAACAATACATACTAGATTTTACAAATTATTTCGCAAAAAATTAGAAATTATCAGTATTACATTTTACCAGAAATTTTCAGTATTACGATCTATTTGGCATCTTTTCATAAATATCTGAACTGCCTCCCCTTTAATTTTTGTACCTTATAACTTTAACATTCTGTAACCCAATTGTCTTTCATGGAATATATCTATGTTGGGACCATATTATATTAATTTACAATATTTGCACAAATATTATAAAATATTGACAAATTTAATACAATATTAACTGTGTGTATTATGTAACAAGCTCAACTATATATAATCTTATACTTCTGGTTCAATATTAATTTGACCTTATGTATTTTTAAAATTACCTGATTTATATTAAAATATTAATTATATCTAAATTATAACTTATTACCATAGTAAAAATTGATTGCATTAATTTAATTTCGATTGAAATTTTAAAATATTACAGTGTACATTTGCATTAATGTCAAAAATGTATCGCAAATAATTTTTTCCTCTATTCTTACGCGATTTAAATCAATTCTTGATTATTTTTATATATTAAATTTAGATTTGATTTTCAAAACTTTATGTACTTCTAACCATATTAAAAATGCATATAATGCACTTTATATCAAGATATTTAGAGTTGGACTGCAAAAACGAATTCCACTGGAAGTGGCTTAAAATTTTAAATAATTCTGATCACAGCGTAAGATTAAATTGGCAATGAGTAAAAATTATAAGAGCATGATATAGAAAGTGCAATCTTACATATAATTTAAATTTTGTAAAATTCTGTGGTCATTGGCTTCAAATTATGAATAGAAATGATCCAGTTGCATATTTAGATTTATGGTGAATATTCTTCTATTTATCTCTCACAATTTAAATACATTACAAATCCAAGAATGAGTAGATTTTTCAAGATAATTTGAAAAACATTTCACCTAACCTCCAAATTTCTCTATGCTCACAACTTGGATGCACATTTTTTGTCTCTGCTACTTCCTCTCCTATCTACTTAAGTGCTTTATCTAGTCCAAATTAAATGCTAGTTTGTCTCTGTGGGAGAATATAGAATAGAACTTTGCCTTTCATGCCTACAGTACAATACAAATAGTTTTCAGTTTTGTAAAAAAAACAAATTTTTTTGTTCTCTGTATTAATATATCTGCCATTTAAGAACTAACTTTTAGTCTATTTTTTATTTTATATGTATTTAATTGTTTACTACAAAATTCTGTTGAAAATATTGTTAATAAGATATTTTAGAGTAATAAAATTTTATACATCATTGAAAGTGTCCATTTAATCTGAAAGTAATCACATTACTTATATTATTGGGTTTCATATAAATTATAGAGCTTCAACTCAAAGTGGAGATTTTGAATATTTAAATAAAAAAAATTATTATTTCAATATATATATATAAGTTTAAGCTTGAAATATATATAATTTCAAGCTTAAACTATCTTTTCATCTATGAAACATTAAGAAGCACTCTATACAAAAATAGAAATTGCAACATTTTTATGAGAATATATTATAAAATAAAAAATTACACACACAATACTGATATGAAAGTTATTAGCCATAATAAACTCTGAGTGAATTAAAAATATAAATAAAATATATAAGAATAGTTTACATTTTTGAACACTAAGATTGAATCAAGGTACATCAGTAATCTTTTTTATCTGCATAAATGTAATCATCAACATAGTATTACATTACATTCATATTATATATAATATAGTTACTGACATCAGTAGCCACTGGGTTAGCATACACAATGCAAGTTTGTCTTTGTTAGTTTTAACATCGAATTTTTAAATACAAAGAAAACAAAATGAAATTAGTCTCCATTTAATATAATGCATTTTCTTCAAGTAACCATTTTATAAAATTACATTTTTTTAAATTCTTGAGAGAAAAGCTATTTCTTGACAAGTAAAGAAATAATGGAAGTCGAATTAAATATTGTAAGTTGAGAATATTTTCAGTTTCATATTTTAATGTAGATATTTCTAACCAGTTAGTTTCAAATATCCCATTTTTGGAAGAATTAAATTAATTCTAAGAGGCAATAATCTGAATAAATAAAAATAACAATTCCATAAAATCTTATGAAATAATTTTATAAAAATACTAGATTCAAAAACATTGCCAATGCACAAAACCTTTAATCCAATTTTTGTTTTAAAACCAAAAGTTTTACTAATGCAGACCACATTTGTTTCAAAATCATACTAAGTCTTAGTAAAGAGTCAAAACTGTGGTCTAATATTATAAAAAAATTAAGTTTTCCAGATGACTAGTATTGATTCCTAGACTCAATTCAGTTAAAACATTTTGCAGTAGTGACAAGCGCATTTCAGTTTCACAACTCTTAAAAAATTCAGAATGTTTTACACTAGTGTTCCACAAAACACAATAAATTGGCTGTCAAAAATATTTCACTCGTAAACACCTATTAATGAACTTAATGGGTAAAAATTTAACTAGAAAAGAATTTATTCAGATTTTGACTAGCACAATATTATCATGATTTCCAGTCTTCCATGTAAAGCTGGAAAATCTTGCTTTCATAAAAAAAAATTGATAACATAACCATTTCTCAATTTGTTATAATATTGTTATTAGAGTATATAAAAGGTAAATGCGAAAATGCAATGTGACATTTACTAATATAAAATTAGAAAAAACGTAAAATATGAATTCTATAAACTTATTATTTAAAAAGAAAAAAAAATTCTTTCTAACACCAATTTAGATTTTTTTTAAACGAAACCAATGGTAAGAATAATCTGCAATAACATATCGTTTACATTTTATAATAAGTGCATTTAAATGTCATAAGATGTTACATTTTAATAATGAATAAAATTCACTTTTTAAAATGTTAGAGAACTAAAAATATAGTATTACACATTATTTTAAAATCCTTTGCCAATAACAATCAACACTGTTAATTCGATAATTATTCAAATTCGTTTCGGCTAACAGCAAAATATTTATATTTTTATCAGTAAAACCACTTTTTCACTCTAAATAAACAACTTAAAATAAAAAAAATTTCTTTCGAGTACTAAAAATAAGAATGCACATGATAAAAATAAATTCAATATATTTATTAAAATTAACAAATATTAATAAAACATCTAAATATTAACAATATGCACAAATTAAAAACACTAAATAAACATTCATTCAATAAAGCAAATTTTAAACAAAACAATGCAAATAATCAATATAATTAGACGAGCGATTTGCAGTTTACTTTAAATATTTTAATAGATGAAAAGAATTGCACAAAAATACTGACTTATCGACACAAATTCAATATATTTATAAGTAAAAACACAAGTTTAAATAATAATTGTATAGTTTTTCAATTTGTGGATTGCATCCTACTTTATAGTAAATGAAACATTTTAAAATTGTAAAATTCTTTTACGTAAAAAATATATTAAAAATTTTAAAATTTCATTTGAAAGTATATATCTAGACAAAAATGCAATATATCATAAAAATACATACTTTAGATTTAAGTCAAGTACTTATTACTTAATAAAAACAAATTTTTTTAATTCTTAAAAATTTTAACTTTTTTTTTTTTTTTTAAACAAAAATATAATTTTAATTCCTAAAATATTTCAGGAATTACAAATTAATAGTATCAATAGTTCAAAAAAATTAATAACAGGAAAGAACCTAAAAGAATTTACAGCAATGTTTTCTCTGAATTACAGATTACTTATTGTATCATAGCCATGATTGATGTCTATTCCTGAGAAAACTTTTAACAATTAACTCATTCAATATTTTGATTTTAATGGAGTTTAATGAAGATAAAACATCACTTGGATTAAGGTAATATTTAAAACAATATGGAGATAATTTTGACATTTTAGAAATAGGAGAAAAAAAATTTTTTATCACACCCAATACAGTAAAAATTAGCACAGTATTGAAAGACCTCAAAACTATATTTTGACTATGATTTAGTTTGTTAAGAATTTCATAATTACTTTGTGCACATATGAATTAATTTAAATGGAACCTATCAAAGTAAACTTAGAATTACTACAAACACCATGCCTTAGCTATGAATTAAATGTGTAAATTGTTGAATTCAAGGCCAGAGAGTTAACCACTCAGTTGCCAGCTCAGAAAATTCTTGGTAAGAAAACAATGGATTTCCAAATTATTAGCATGAAAAATAGATCATAGAAGTATACTATTGGCTTCTCTCAATTTTCATTACCTGTAGAGCAGAGGTGGCATTACAGAGACCACAATCGTCCAGTGGACTGCCAAGACATTTTGTAGTGCTCACACTTGCTACATTTTACAATCTGCATAGCTAAAAATCATTTTTGTACCTTCGATTGTCAATGAAGGTTGTCGCAAGACAAAAACATCAAAAGTAGATCACAACCAAGTTAAGTCTGCCCACCCCTGATTCAGAGCAATCAATATATTGAGATAGTAGCATATGATTGAAAAGAGAAGTTATTTCAGGAAAATCCCATGAACATGATTTTTTACACTAAACTGTTATAGAGATTTACATCCAACAGATCTTAAAGCAAATATTTTCAGAGACAAATATGACAACTGCGAAGATTTTCCATGGTTTTAGAATAATTTTTGCTAGAATAATTTTTAATATGGTAATTTCTTTTGTTTTCATTAATATAAGAATGACAAATACCAAGTTTAATTATTTAAGTTATTCAATTTCAACCTGATTTTGAATTTATGATTTTAGTTTGGCAAATGAATTACTAATTAGCCAGTAAAACATACATGTTGAATATGTAACAAATGGCACTTCAAGGGTAGGATAATTTGAATTAAAATATTATCAAGAGTTTTAATATGATTCATTACAATAACTCTTATATAAAATCTTAAACCATATTAAAGATATCAGCAATGTCTAAAGGTATTCTTCAGTTTTATAACAATGCATATTTTCAATAAGACATGAGAAATTTTTGGCTTTTATGTTTGATGAGCCACACAAAAGTGTTAAAAAAAATCTATAATTTAAATTTACAAGCCTACATCATAATTAAATGCACAAGTTGAAAAATAATACAAATTATAATTATGAATCCTCATAAAAACATACTACACTATTTCTAAAATAATCAATTAGTTTTCCATACTTTTACACAACTAAACATAGTTTATAAAGCAAGAAATAACAAATTAAAATCTAAAATAGCATAAACACTGTTTTAAAAATTATTAAAAAGGAAATAATTCCTGGCATTTTTTTTCTACCCGAATTTAAATTGCTAGACTTTTGCACAAATGCATCAAATAATATACAATTATACATCACATACTAAAATAAAAAATCTTCTTTATTTATTCATAATCATATCACGCTAATGAACAATAAATATTGTATCAAAGAAAATCTGATGCACATAATTTGAGTTCTTTATTTTCTCACAGACTAAACTACATTAAGTGATTCAATTAATATATTTCACACACAACAAAAAATATACAGAAAATATCAGACTCTTAGGTCACATTAATTATCAAGCATAAAACGAGGCAATAATTAGAGCACTGAAGGTAAACTTAAGAGACAATTGCTTTAGAAAGTTAAAATATATGCAAATTAAAAACATCATTCAAGACTTGTAATAGAAATAGGATTAAGTGAATTTTTTGATCACTATGAACAATTCAAGTTTTTGACCTATCATTTAAGTATGTAATTTCAAATGCCTAGTATTTTAACATGAAATTTAAATAATTTTATGGTAATCCAAAAGAGATAATTTAATCATGTGCTTTGCAATGCTTTTTTTTCTTTTTTCTTTCCCTCTAAAAATTTCAATAAACTCAACTCCAAAAAGTATTTCACTTCAAGACAAATTCCCTTCCCTCTAAAACAACTGAAAACTTCTTATTTAGGACCCTGAATTTTTAGCATTTAGAATGAATAAATACCACAAAACAGTTTCAGAAGTTTCTTAAAACCACTTAGTTTTTCTTTTGAAATTTTTTATTTTATAATTAAGTAAAATTTTGAAAAGTGAAGTATGCTGTTGCTTATCCTTGAAAGATTTGACAAGTCAAATTAGTTTCAAAAGGTTGTTAACAAAAAATATATTATAATAAATCTTATTATAATAGATTGAATATGAAGTAATTACATTGCAAACTACTATAAATATCTTAATTCAAGGTAGGATGTAAACCCAACTGTTGTTGTTGTTGTGTGCCAGCCAGGCTGGCATTATGGGGTGTGCTGCTCCACTTTTCCAACTGAACCATATTTAGTGTGGAGTCCGACTTCCTCAGTACACACGTGCCATAGGTACTCGTTTATAGGGTAGGCAACCATTCACACACAAAGAAAGGACAAGAAAGAGAGAGAGAGAAAGTACATCTATGCCCAAGCCAGGATTCGAACCCAGGTCCCACCTATCTGTAGTCAGGTACGCTAACCACTATACAGGTTGGGCGGCAACCCAATTGTTGAACTGAAGGTAAGAATACATTTGACCAGCGCCTATAGTTTAAACTGGATTCTAAATGACTATATAAACATATATTTCCAAGAAAGGTGCCAAACTTATGAATTGTTTAAATTAAAAGCAAAGAGCTAAATATTAGCTGATAGCTCAACTTTTGAGAAATATCAGTTTTCGCTAACAGTATAATAATTTAAAATACCTGATTCATTCTTCCACACTTAACAATTTTAAGAACTTTAAAAAAAAAATCTAACATAAAAACAGTAAACATATGTTCTTAATAACAGCTGTATTTTTTAATCTGGTAAAAAGGAATATTAAAACTGTTTCCCCCACCATAAAAAAATTAAAGTAAAATCAGGTAAAAGCATGGATTTAAGTGGTGATATAAGATTTTTGATGGCATATTTGATATAAAACAAAATTATTAGTGAATATAAAATTTATCCTTCAAAGAGAAATTTCTTTCTTTTTACTTTCATTCTCTCACAACACCAATTAAATAATAACTCTATTAATTATTTTCTTATATTCTATTGTTTTATTTTCAAAGTTTAAATAGCTATGTTTTTATAAAAAAGAAAAAATTTTGAATTCTTACTTCATTCAAACTTTTTACTTAACTAAGTTGGATTGTAAGGGATACATACAGAAGTTTGCACTAATCTATTTCTTTTATTTTTAATAATGAAAAATAATATCTGCAGTATCCATTTTTATATATATTTATTTTCTTTAAATATTAACCGATTATATACATATTATTTTTATTTTATCCATTTAATTCATTTGATAAGATCTAACTCGGCCCAGATTGAAAGTCAGAATCTTTATTACAACAGGTAAAATAGACATTACTTTTTCCCACACTTTAAAAAAAAACAAGATTTTTATTATTTCATTTCATTATAGCTTCTGATAATATTTATGATTTTTCCATTGCAGTATCAAGTGCACTAAGTACCTAGCCTTTTTTTAACTTAAAATTATCAAATACTAGCTTTCAAAATGTTTCATATATCTTTAACTGATAACATATTTCCTAAAATATACACAATGCTCTTATTACCGTAATTTTTTATTTAAGAACAAAAGATAAAAAATGCATCTTTTCAGATAAATTCAATAAAAAATATTGATAAAATGTAAACAAAATATTCATTACCAGCAGTTAAAAGTAATATATAACTAATTTTTATGGAATTTTATGATTCATTAGCTTTTCCAAATGAACTTTTAAATATGGTAATAATATTATATGCTAAAACTCCAACTAATTAGCTTGCTTTGATTAAATTTATATAAGAACTGATTTGTTTGACTTTGTTGTAACAATCTAAGGATTCTCATTTTTGTACAGTAAAAAATATTTTAAACATAAAAAATTATATTATTATTATTACTAAGGTACTTTAATTAAAATATCTTTTGAAAATTTGCTTTTTTAATGGTTGATAACAAATATTACTACATCATTTCACAGTAAAAAGTAGTTAATTACACAAAAAAAAAATGATTTTGGCTATTTTAGCACTGAATTCCTCGAACAGCTGTATTTTCTTTTAAATATTCAATTATTAATGGCATTTTTTTCTCCACAGCATAATCCAATGCAGTCTGAAATATATAAAAGTACATACAAAATTAAAGTTAATATTTTTAAAATACAAATAAATCTCAATTTTTAAAGGTTTTTCTATAATTTTCAATTTAAGAATAAACAATTCAAATTTATACATTATAATGACATTCTCATAAGTTAAAAATTGAAAGAATCTTAAATTTATAACTATTTTCATAAAAAGTACAAATGCAAAGTCAAAAAATGTTATGTTCAATTAAATTATAAAAACTAACTTTTATTAAATATGTTGCATTCCTGGTCTGTAAAACAGGTTTTACAAAACAACTAATAACATGGCAAATAGTAAGCCATAAAAATTAAGACAAGTTTAGTCTGCTTCATGTCCTTCACTGGTCAGTTTTTGTACATGAAGGCTAATTAGACAATCAGTAACAGTTTAAAGTGGATTCCGAATCACTACAACCAATAGACAACAATAAAATAAAACAACTACATCCAAGGTAGGACTTGAATTCAGAAACTGTTGAATTAAAGGCCAGAGTGCTAACCATTCAGCTTCCAGCTTGGCAAAAATTAAAATAAGAGTTTTACAGAAAAAAAATCATTGCAGATTTTTTTAGGAATAAAAAAAAAGTTAAAGGAATATTTGACAACAGAGGTTTTAGTTATTTTTGACAAAAAAGTTTATGTTAAAAATTTAAATATGGATTGTGTTCTAATGATAGTAAGACTTAAAACAATATGAAATAATTTGAGATTTTTTTTTAGATAACTCATTCATTCAAGAAAACAGCAATCTATTACAACAGTACCACTTATTGAATATTTATTAATGTTTTAAGATAAGAAAATTTTTTAATGCTCATCTACAGCTTTTATAAAACAGAATTTCTTATTATCATCTTTCTTTATTTTTGTATTTAAAAAAAAATCAAATATTTTCATAAATAGATTATAATTTTTTTTAATTTACAGAAAATTTACACAAGATTCACTGAAGTCAAATACATAAAAAATTATTTACAAAATAAAATTATCTTGTCATTATTAGGTACAATTATGATTACCATAGATCTTTACAAGTTTAACAGTTTCATATATATCAAAACAGTCAGGAAATTTTATAATCAACCACTGAAAGGATATGAAAATCAGTTTTGTATTACAGGACAAATGTTATTATAGAGATATTTTCTGTTCTGATTGCTATAAAGTTCTGTCATTGATTGTTTAAAAACAAAGTTACATTTTCAGAAAGATTAATAGATTTAAAACTATTGAACATTTAACATTAGCATATTAAAGAATTAAGGACATAAAATTGTATTACTCTATATCAGTAATTTTTTTAAAACCTTTTTAGTAATTTTCTGTTTCATTTATTTATTTGAGAAGGAAACAACAATTTCTCTGAATATCTATAACCCATGTTTCTCTGTAGCCATCATATAGTATAAATAAAACAGATGGAAATATTATTTCCCCTGGAAAATCCCAATGATATTTCAAACTTTCTTTTACATCAAATCATATTTATGGTAAATGGGATAAATCTGCATTATTTCATTGAAGTATATTGAAACTAAATAGTGGCATTTTCAGTTGGAAATCCCCCCACTTCACAAAAGTAAAAACTTTCTACTTAGTGCCACCCTCCAGTTCCATAACTGGTATATTACTAAGAGCCAGGACCAGTCTGTTTTGTAGAGGCATCTTTACTGAAGACTGTGGTGAGGTTCAGAAATGATCAAATGCATGAAATTTCATATTGAGAACTCATGATTGTTTAGATGCCTCTTGGAGGCAGCAATTAGATGCGAAGAAAATTTTTTAAGCTCTCATATGACAGGTCAGTTGGAAATTTTCCTGTACCTAGGGGACAAGTAACAATAGATGTATTTTTCATGTATCAATCTCAAAGATTACTTTATAAATTAATGTATGATTGAGAATTATGGTAACATTGCTTAGATTATCAGCATATTTAGATTTAAATTTGTGGTACATTTCATCGCATAAAACTCGAAAGTTGATATATTGCATCATGGATTTCATTCCTTGATAATAGTAGATGTGTAAAATTCATTTTTTAATTAACTTATTATTTTGAATTTTTTTTAATAAATAAATTATGAAAGCACAATGTGGCTCCATGGTAAGAAGTTGCTATTCAAAGTGGAAACTCCTGGGTTTGAACTTACTGAACAGGAGACCAGGTTTTATCTTCTAATGTTTTTGTGAAATATATTTAAAAGAGAACAATTCAGCTATAATCCACCTTATTTAAAATCAATTCTTGTTCCTAACTGAGCCAAAAGGAGTTCAATTGTATGGACACACTTATTATAATGAAAAGTTCTTTCTTCAATGACAGTGTTGAATGATGGGAGTCTAACTTAGCATTTATACTTTTATGCATGCAAAATCTATGAGGATGCCAGACAAATTTAGCACACTTTTGTCATGCAACATTTTATATAAAATAGCTTATATCAATTAAAAGTTCTCTTAGAAAAAAACAACTACATGTTGTTAAAAAAAAAACCCACATTCTTTGCAATAATTTTTTGTTGTTAAATTATCTATATATTCTGCATCATCAAATAAGTTACAAAAATACTTTCATCAATTTTAAAAATTAATTGACTGTGCATAATGGTTGATTTTTTATAATTTGAAAATTTCCATTTTGCAATCATAAAGAATATCAGTCATTAAATTTTTTTGTGATTTATTTTATATATACATATAAATAAAATTAACTATTATTTGAAATCATTAATATAAATTTTAATGAACTAAAATTGTTCATTTAAAAATCTATTATCTATCAATTTTGATTTTAAAATCTATGTGTAAGATTTTATTTACTTATTGGAGTAATATGTGATTTCAGATTCTTAAGATTAATAGTAGTTTCATTTAGGGTATTAGTTTGCAAACAACATAAAATTTCATTACTCTAAGAAAAAAAGGATTCCTCAGCTTAAATTGCTGGATGTGAAGACTTGGTTTGAAAAAATTAATATTGATTACAAACACAGATTCATCATAATTTTTTTTTTTAATATTGAAAATTACAACTAATGCTAAATCTAGATGCAAATTATATGAAATATGGTACTTCACTTAAAAAATATAATAAATGAAAACAATTCAAAAATAAATTATAGATGAGAAAAATGAAAATATACTTATATTCATAAATGTACTTGTATTATATTCTAATAAAAAACCCTTATATAATATACTTATACTCCATATATACTAATGATCCATATATGATAGAATGAAAAAATGAACATTATTATATGACTGTACAACAAACTATACATTATCATATGAAATATTCATATCATGTAACAAATCCTTAATAACCAAAATATTTTACTATTTACAATCTGGATTAAATAATTTTATAAATACTGATTTGAATTAGGAACTGAAGTCTAAATCTGCAAAGTCATTACATACATATTATAGTACAATCACTTTATTAAGATAAGAATTCATGTATGCTGAAATTATAATTGATGATATTTTCAACAATTTCCACACAATTCTTAGCAATTTAGGAGATTACAATATATAATATTTTTGATGTGCGCATAAGTGACACATTGATCTAAGCAATGCACTGATAAATATTTAATTCATCATCATACAAACAGACAGCATTCTTCCAAAAATTATAATAAATTATTACTTATAATAAGTTAATACACCAACTTCAAAAATATTTTACTTGTTTAATAATATTTGTTAAAGTCTTTAGCAATATTTCATAAAAAATCCTTCACTTATGAAAACATAAAAACTTATAAAACTTAAATATATAAATTTAATCCAATTAACATCAAATTTTTATTTACAGGATATTTGTAGATACAAAAGTACTGATATTGATGACAAGATTATAATATTTCAAAGCTTTACATAAATCAACACAGATAAAAAGAACTTGAAACTGCCTGACTAGTATGCTAATTATAAGTTCCATATGCTAATTTTCATTTAAATTATGGCTCTACCACAACCAGTGATAATAGAGATTGAAATGCTTAATTTTTCAATTACAAATCCTTAATGCCCAAAATGAAAGCAACAATAGAACATTAATTATAAATGTCATCCTTATGTTAAAGTAAAAATTTTAATCTTTCAATGTGCGTATTTAAAACTAACATTTCAAACATTTAGAGCTTTACTTTGTGGATCAGAATGGTAATTTATTATTTGTATTTGGATATAAAATATCTAAAATCAAAAAAATATATAACTGATAAAAGTTAGATATTATACTACAGAAAAAATATTTAAAAGTTATAAAATGCTGATTCCAGTGGGAAATATAAAAATGATGTAAACAATTTAATCATAATGTGCAGCATATCAAAAGAAAATAGCAATGATGGAAGCTTAGTAGTTTAAATCCTAGTAAATGTACATATTGAACTTAATAGTAAGTAATAATTCAGTTCAAATTTTTATATATTTTATTAAAAAAACTTGACAAGTAAGATGCTATTTTGCTTTATTATAAATTAGTTACCTACACCTTTATATTATGAGAAAATTAGTTTTTTATTTAAAATTTTACTAGGTACATTTTTAAAAGATTAACTTACTTTTTTCTTGGCATCTCTATTATTGATTGCAAAAAGAGGAAGACGATACCTTTTCAGAGCCTCAACAAGACAATATACTTTTTCTATGTTTGAATTTAAGACAGCAGTATGGAGATTTCTAGATAGAAAAATTAAAAATATTTAATAATTATACCTTATAATGATAAAATGTAATCAACTTGAAAAATAAAGATCAAATCCGAATCAGTAAGCTTAAGTAAAAAAAAAACTTTCAAACCATTTATGAGTTTTTTAAGTAAGACCTTAAATTATTTCTTAAGAAAAAGATCAACAGTCAGTTAATTGTTAAAACAATCAAACTTCAAATTCAATATTACATTTATGAAATAAATATATTAAATTATCCAGGAAATTTATTCAAATATTTAAACATCTAATATTATTTAGGTCTAAACACTAAAGACACTACAAGTTTTTTGAAGAAGATAAAAAAATATATAATTATGTTACATACTATAAGTCACTTTTGTTTCTTGTACATAAAGTATATCTATGAAAAAATCAAACTGCAACTTTTAAAATTTTTAAATTTTCATTTATTTACTGGTAACATACTGAATTTTTATACTTTAAAAATTTTACACAATTTTACCAATTTTAAGATATTTGTATCATATTTTTTAACATATAAGGAAGGCTTTATATTTTAGTGTTCTATGCTAGGACCCTAAAAGATTTTGTTTTAGTATATCAACAATGCATTAACAAAATACAAGGACAAGAAATATATAGATTGAAAACTATTTTTATCCTCAACATATTAATATGAAATAAATACTTCAAAAATACATTTTGCAAGCATTTAATTTTATAAATGATGCTGACACACAAATGATTCACAAACAGAAATACATGAATCATTTAAAATGAAAGTGTAATTTTCCTGCATTAATAAGCTCAATAAGAGCTAAATCTGTAAATAACAAAATAAATTAGTGTCAGAGAAATATTATAAGAAATGAAATACTCACGACCGTTGCAAATTCTCATTATCATTCTCATCCGTTTTTTCATATTCAATAATCTTAATTTTAGCCCCAGACTTTTCCTTTTCTTTAATTTCTTTAAGCAGAACAGTTTGCTCAAAAATATATTTTTCTTCATTGAATAATTTTGAATAGCGAAGAAGAAATTTTGAAATATCACTAGAGTAAGGAAAAGAAATTTTAATATCTAAAAAAATATGAATTGTGTGCTTCTTTAATTACATGGGAAATAAATATATTGCCTATTAATGCAGCATGCAATATTAGATTTAATAGCAAAATGTTATCAAATCATTTAAAGCCATTTAATTTTATAGAAACATATTAAATTTTGTATAATATTATATGAATCAAAGCATACTTAAAATTTATGAATAAGATTGATAATTTCTGAATTTTATAAAAAAACATATAATAGAAATTGCATCTTATCATATAAATTGTTTGTTTACAAATTTATGAATACCAAAACAAACTTTATAAATCAAAACAGTTCATTTACAGTTTATCATTTAAAAAAGGAAATATAACATTGAAAAAGTAACATTAGTGGATTCGATTTAAATCAAAATTTTATGAAAGTATCATTAAAATAAGGTAATATTATCAAAGAATGTATAAAAATTGCTCTGTATGAGTTCAAATATGACAGCACATTTTTAATACATGATTTTTAATAGTCACAAAAAACTTTTATACTTTTGTTCAATTATAGCAATAAATTGAAACTGTTTTACAATCAGCATACTCACATTATTTAATTTCTGGAAATTATTTCCATTTTGATACATTAATAAATTTAACTTAAAAAGTTAATGGGTTGAGAATAAAACTTTGAATGCAATCTTTTCAGTAGGTCTTTCTAAAATGTTTGAAGACTAGTTCAATATATTTGTTAATATACAAAAATGTTTGAATATAATGTCATCAACTATGTTTCAATTTTGTAAATAAATTCATAGTACTGTTCCATTACAGGTGTTGAAATATTTTTTTGCAAAATCACCACAACACATGCATGATTACAAGTTGAAATTACAGATTTGAAGTCATTGAGATGAGAATGTAAATAATGACAGTTCCAAGAAATAAAGAAAAGTTACTTTAATTGAAAAGCACATCAAAATAGAAACATAACAAATGAAATAAAATAAATAAAACATCTACTTGCTTGAAATAAATTTACTGCAGACTTCTTAATGGGCAATTTCTAAATAGCAAAATCTAGGGACTTACCCTAGCTTAGTGGTAAGATATTGCTCTTCAGAGCAAAAATTCCCAGGTTTGAAGAATCATTGGACAAAAGATGGATTTCGTGTTTCTGCCATCTGATGGAAATTTGTCAAGGTGGTTGCTTGGAAGTTTCAAGATTTCCTCCCTTGCAACATATGAATATGGCCCACTACCTATAAAAAGTCCTCCTAGAAGGCAATTACATAGGATACTTAAATGCCTAACAACAGTTTTACAGTATTAGGCAGTCCATAACATTGTGTCAAACTAGAAAAATCTACAGAAAATAGAAAAAGCAATAAAAAATGTTAATTCCAATAATTGAAAAACAACAAAATTTGAAATACAAGAGCTCACTAGTAAGAAAGGCATATTTTATATGGGTTACTGATAATAGTAACTTTATTATTCATCAGTAATCTTGTATCACAATCAAGGTGACAGTTTTAATGCCTAGCAAAATCGAAAAGTATCACAAGTTTATTAAGGAAACTAACCTATTTTATTTTAAAGTCAAAAAGAACATACAAGAACAATCTCTTATAAACTCTGAAAGTTTTTCAAGAGAATTCCTCAGTTTTCACCTTTTTAAAAAGTAAAGTAAATAATTTTTACTTATAATATTTTTAGTTTATTTTCACTAAAATAGCTTTGGGAAAAAAAACATAGATTTTTTTTTCGATGACCAGTGACAAAATTGTACTTACCAGATAAAAAAATAAGTAAATGAAGTAAAGAATATTTTCATCTTATCTCTAATCCTGTAAGAGATTTATTATTTCTACTGAATAATATTTAAACCAGACCATCAGGAATCACCCGAACCTGTTACAACTATTAAATTTGTTTATCTTTAACATCTATATTTTAATACATATGTATACAACTTTTGATATATTATATAATTTGTAAATAATCATTTAGATAAGATGGAATTGAACAGTTACTAAATCATATAATTTTTTGTACATAATAGGTAATTCAAGCAGGTTTTACATTTAAAATGGATTCCAAATTAATACAAATAATATTGATATAAGAAACAAAATTCAAACTGAAGAGCTATTGATTATAAAATCTTTGCGTAACTATTCAGTTTCCAAATCATCATTACCGCTATCAAGTATACAAGTAAGTGCACAATAAAAAACACAAGTATCAATTTATCCTTAATTATAAGATTGAAAGTATTAATAGTCATCAACCATTTGCACTAGAAAAAGTTTCTATTTTACAATTTTAACTAAACACCATAAAAATAGGCTATAATTTTATAATTTTCATGGTAGTAATTATGATTTTAATAAATATTTTTTCTTTGGTTTCGATGGCAGTTTTGTTGTTTTTAGAATTATATGAAAAATTATCAAATATATCTTTATTTATTTTGATAGAAATTTAAAATATAATTCAACTTTTATTTGACAAACATATTAATAAACTTTTTACAATTTAAACATTATAAAACAAAGATTTCTAATTTTTAATTTATATAGGAGTAAAGATAATGACATTTCAATCTTCCAAGAAAAAACTATTGCTTCTCAGCTGATTATGCATAAGTGAACATAAAAAAAAAATAATAAATGAAAATATACGAAGAAGCAACATTAACAGTTGTTAGCAATAAAATTATTCAGCATATGATATGTTTTTATCTAGTAGCTTGGTTTAGAGCTCAATAACCATCTTTTGCTCAATGGCTAATTAAATCAGGAGCAACAGTTTAAAGCAGTTTCTGAACAACTATAAACGGCTGTATCCCAGTGTACGGTACGCTATTTTTATACAATATACAATTAATATAATTATACAGTATAAAATTATATTATTGGCTGTATCCCAGTGTACGGTACACTATTTTTATACAAATAATATAATTTTATACAATATTATATACAATTAATTATAATTGTATACATGCGTACCGTATAAGGAGCGTACCGTTCACTGGGAATTAACCCTATAAACATCTTGATTTAAACATATGAACTTTAAGTTGAAGACAAATCCAATGAGAGAAATCGACAATTTGCTACTATAAAAAACAATCACATGGAAGACAAACTCATGCCAAAAATTTCTAATTTGAAGTCCTTTTGATAGCAAGGCTATAAAAATCAAACAATACTCAAGGAATAAACCAAATTTAGCTGAATTTATCTGATTTGATAAAACTTTTTGTTTCATTAATTATGTTTGAAGTTTTGATATTTTGAAAAATTAACTTAATTAAATTAAAGATAAAACTTAAAGTGAAAATTTAATGTGGCATTAAGAAAATTATAAATCTTACTTCAGTTCAAAACATAATTTTCTTTCCTTATTCCTTAATACAATACAACTTTTAACTGGAGGTGGTAATATTTCAGCAGAAACATTTTTAATAAATTGGCCACTTTGAGGTATTAAATCATGAAATTGTTTTTGATCATTATTAGTATCTTTAAGGTAGTTCTTTAATTTTTCAATGTAATCATAAGCATTATCATCCAATACTGGGATGCTGTTATCTTTGTTAACAGTACTCGATAATTCAAGACTACTTTCTTGATCTAGTATATAATTCAAAATAGCTTCGTCATCTGAATTTAAAACAGCTTCTGTTTCAAGAATACTTGATAATTGTAAGTTATTCCCAATTGGAGATGAAGGGGAATAAGGACCATTTGAAGATGGAGAATACAAATCACTTGATTGTGAAGTTTCATATCCACTTTCACCAGGACTACCTATTGAATAATTACTAGTATTAATGTAATCAAAAGTAGCAACAGGCTGTTGTCTTTTCACGTGAAGAAAATTATCAGCATTGCCATCTGAAACAATATGTCCAGATGAAAGAAAAAGCAATCTTTGTTGATCTAAATTAGAAACATCAGTACATTGATTAACATGATTTTGCTTTTCAAACTGTTTTCTCTTATGATAACGCTTTCTATTCCTTTCAGGACCTCGGGTAAGAATATGTAAATCATTTTCATCATCGGTATCAGAATGAGACAAAATCTCACTTTTGAACTCCAAAATTTCTTCCTTCACTGAAATTGGGAAAGTTTCTTGGTTCTTTAATGATATGTCAGACAATAATCCTTCATCAGCAGCAAAGTTTTCACTGACATTCAAAATATTCTCCGAATATTTATCTGATGGAACATTAGATTTTAATTTTGCATTATCAAATAATGATTTAATTTTATCAAAATTTAGATCTTCAATATCAATTTCTTTTTTGATTGGAGCTGTAATAACTTTTTCATCTATAGAAGATGATTGATCGGGAATATAATTAACTGGAGTTGAAATAATCCCTTCATTTCCAGAGGCAGTATCACTGTGTTTAGAATATTCATCAAAACAAATCTTGTTTTCACCAGAAAACTCTTTTATGGAACTATCTTCTGCAGAGGTTGACGCAAGAGCATTTAACTCATCATCATTTAATGAATCTGAAAGATCTGGAATAGGGGTTTCTAAATTCAATTTTTCCAGATAATTTGCTAAGATATCTGGATCAAAGTCAAAATCAATGATAGTTTTAACCTTTGACTCCATCATCATTCTTCAAACTTTAAATTTACATACTTCTAGATGATTTGTAAAAAAAAGCCTGTAAAGAATAAATATAAGTTAATTCCATGAAACATTTAACTTCATAAAAATAATATTATGAAAAGAAGTTGGTAATCATTTGTTTGGGAAGGCTGTAATATAACTGACTTATTTATAATACATGGTTATCCACACATATAATAAAATAAAATTCCTAGGTAACCCTACACAGAATTTCTTTTATTATGATTAAGGAGACATATTTCAAATTTCATAGTTTCTCAATAATTAGTGTTGATTTTTGTTCCCATATATAAAATTCATTATTTAGGAATTCCTTATCAATAAATTTTCAGATTAACTCTAAGCAAAAATGTTCTTTATGAATAAGATAAATATTTTATTGAAAATCTTGTTTAGAGACAAAGAGAGAAGATTTCAAAACTACTCAACTGAAATTGAACATTATTATTATTTTGTTACAAACACATGCAATGGGACAAAAATCAAACTACGGTAGCATCTAAAAAACTCATTGACTATGAAACTGATAAATTATTAACAATCATTAATTTTCTTATAAATGAATCAGCCAATTGACACATCGATGTTGTTTATGTGTGTAATTGCAAGCAATTATTCTATTAAATTATGCATTTAATATAATAAGACTATGTATTCAAAAACAGATCAATTTTTAAGACAAATTTAATATTAAATTTTGTAAATATTTACTGTGAATCAAAAAAAAAAATATGTACTAATTGTTGAAATCTATTCATAAAAATTTTGGTCATGTAAAATTGTTATATGTTGTTAAACAAAGTACTAATTTTATTTTACTGCAATAGATAATATTAAAATAATTAAAATATCTGTATCATTAAAATGAGCATCAATCAATAATATGAATAACATGTCTAAATATTTTTTTGCATAAATGAACTTTAAAATAAACATGCACAGCTAACAGACAAAAGTTGATAGGCACTAGCACTAAATTAATAAGGTGAAAAGCTATTTTTTTTTTTTTTTTTTTTTTTTAATGTAAAAATAAATTTATAACTTTAAAATAAAATCATACTCTAAAAAGCACTAAAATTTTTTAAAATTTACTTATATTAATATAATAATTAATAAGTTATATCATTTATTATATTAATATAATAATTAAGACTTATTTAACTATTAATTAACGATGAATTTTCATAAAAAAAATATTTTACGTTATTTTATAGATAATAGTAGAAAATGAAAAAAGAAATTAGGACTTAATCTTTATTTCATACTACCATATATATAATAATACAAAAGATTAATAACATGTTTGAATTCATAAGTACATAGAGGGTAATGAATGCATAATAAAAAAGCCTTATATAAGCATACAACATATAAAAAAAATCTATAATATACATCAAATTTAATATATGCTATTAACTAATAGTTTTTCAAACAAATAAAAATATGATTAGATTAGATTTGCTTTGATGGACACATGCTTTGTCCTTAATAACTAGTAAACAAGTAAGAAACCTATGCCTCCAATCTCATATTAAAAACTAGTAATCAATCAACTATGTTTGAATATCTTAAAAAAAATTTCAATTGTTTAAAAAATATATAAACTTTAATGACTCACCAAGAAAAAAATCAAGAATATAAACCAAGAATAATATTACTTTGAAATTATATTTAAATAATGGTTTTATGCATTAATTTTATCATATTTATGAATGATTAGAATTTGTCAATATATGATATAATATTTAATGCAAATAAAAATATTCATAGGATATATCTAAACACTGTTCAGTTTTTGAAGAAGATACTCTAGCTATGATGCTCCCTGTTATATTGAAAAGATATTAGTAGAAAATTTTAAAGATTGAACTTGCATAAATATCAATTATTTTACATATATTTCAGTCAAGCAAAATATATAATCTACACACAGAAAAATGTAATTTTTTTGGTTATTAAAATTGACAAAATTAAATTTATTAATTGGAAAAACAGATGGTTACCTATTTCAGTAAAAGTAGACACTCAAATATTTAATTTCTTAGAATGAATAAAAAAATTTTAAAATAAAATTCTAAGTTATTGTTTACAAATGTTTTCATGTAGTATTATTCTCATTTTCTTAATAAAAAATTATTTATATCTTTTTCAGTGAATATTGAAACTTATATATATAGATTTACTAGCTTCTAAATGTCATATCTACTTATTAATTAAGCAAATTATACCTAAAAATTTAATACAATAGTTATCAAAACAATTTCTTTATTTTAGAATTTCATTCTTCCATAGGCAAAAATTAGGATTTCTTTAAATTTTTAATAATTTTGCAAATAAGTCTTGAATTTTACTAAAATATTAAATTTCATATTCATCCAACAAAGAAATATTTTACTTACACATCAATTTTATAATTTTTATTACTTTGCTAAAGTTTTAAGCTCATAACTGCTCACATCCGGCCAAAGTTGCCTTCGAATGAACACTTAGAACAGATCAAAACAAAGATTATTACCACAAAATTGTGCAATCCCTTTTCAAAATACCTGATGCCAATACTAATTTATTAAAATGTAAACTTCAGCTGAAACCAATTGTTTACTTTTATAACATAAGCGATTAAGCGCCAAAAGAAGTAAACTGCTGCCTAGGGATGGGACATAGTTACTTTTCTTGTACCTGGTACGTACTGATTACAGTTACTTTTAAAGTAACAAGTATTTTACCGATTACATTTTGTACTTGTTACATTTAATGTGCTGCCATCTATTGGATTAAAAAACACTTAGAAAGTTTTCATTAATTTACTAAATAAATTTATTAAAAATTAAATTAATACTAAATGAATTAATAATTAATAAAAATAAACTATTAAATATATAATATTTAATGTAATTTTATAAATTAATTATTATAATTAGCATTCATTTAAATTATTACTATTTATAAATAAATATTAACTTAAATAATAGGTATTTATGTGATAATCTATAAGAAAAATAATTTTTAAGTGGCTTACATTTCATTAGTTGCAATTTTATGTGTTTTCTTAGAATCCTTTAATTTATATTTCTCTGCATTGCGCATTATGCAGATAAATCTAAATTTTCTCCAAAAACAGTTTTTCTGTGAAAAATTACCAACTTTTTCATAAACATTTTTCATTCAATATAAATATTCATATTTCATTATTTATTTTCAGAATTTAAATATTTCTATTCGTCAAAATTAAATCTTAAAATTACTCAATAGTATTTTTTACCGATTTCCAATGTTACTTAAAATATAAAATTAGATAAAAATAAGAAAATAATTCCTATTTTTCAACTTTATCAGCTTAATTTTTTATATCAATTTAGTAAAATTTTTAAATGAAATAAATAAAATTTTAAAATTAAATGGTAAATAATTTGTGAATAATTGTTATATGAGAGGATTAATTAATAACAAAGATATTTTTTATTTGTTAGAAAAAGAAATTATTACTTTTTGTTGAAAGTTGCTTAAAAAAATACAGCAACTAATTAAAAAAAAAAAATTTTCAAATTTTTTTTATATTTTTAAACATTAACAAAATAATTATATTAATATTTGTGATAGTATAATAAACTGTAATTTTTCTTATAAAAAAACATTTATTTGTATATATTTTATGTGGTAGATAAATCAGGTTCTTCGGAAATAAAAATTGCATTAATACACATATCTTGTTTTAATTTCAATAGTCCTTATATAGTTTGTGGACAAATAAATTAGCTTTGTTATTAATACTGTTTTAATATACTTTAAGTAGATATGATCATTCTATATTAGAGTAACTTTAATAGTTATTTAAAAATTCATTAAATATCAAAAAATATAAAACAGTTTTACAAAAAATCTAAATTTTATGTAATATTTAATACAAAATGAGGAACAAAATAAATATATTTTATTTACATTAATCCATAGTTTAAAAAATACACATTTGGCATAAATAAAGACGAAAAGTTAAAACTGACTTAATTTATTCATTTTATTTTTCATTTCAAAATTTTAAACTTATATAAATATGCCTTTATTATGTTCAAATAAATACTCGCATTATACGAATTAAAATTAATTGTATCGTAAAAAATGTGAAACAACTTTTTTTCTAATATTTTAAACTCAATATAATTAACAAACAATGACAAAACTAAACAATGTCAGAATAAAAAATATACATGTTTATATTGATCAAAATAAAAAAAATTAGCAGAATAAATAAGATAACGATAAAAGTTTTAATTTAAACATTTTATTTTTAATTTAAAAAAACCTGGAAGCCAAAATAAAATACAAAATATGTATTTAACAAGCTTAAAATAATCCCTGTGAGAAAGTCCCCATTAATAGAGCCCTTGGTCAAAAAGTTATGTCCAGCAGACTAACCTTCACAGTGGAAGAAGGGGTTTTCAGTTTAAGGTCGTAAAATAAAACGGAGAGTCCCATCCTTATTAAAATGCTCATTATAAAAATTTATATCCAGCAGTAGACAGACCCCAACGGAAGAAGGGGAATTTTACGACCAAAAAATAGATAAGGTTCTTTATACTGTTGCTTTTCTAAAAATGAGATAGCATACACTGGTGGGAAAATTAAAATAGTTCTAGGAAATTTGAAGAAAACAATCAATTTTCAGAAAATTTGTCTAGTTTTAATTAAGCGTTATCATTAAGCTTCACATTTTTCCCATTTACGGTTTATTATAATATTAATTTAAAAAGTTTCTATACTTAAAATTTAGTTTTTTTTAAAAAATAAATAACATTTTTTGTAATATACACTTGGAAATAAAATTTATTTGCTATTTCCCATGTGTATTTTAGATTTGTAGCACATATTTCTTAAATATAAACCATTTATGTTCAATTATAACTTTATCATAACTTCGGTACTATATTTTAAACTGAAACTAATTACATTCTATTATTAAAAAATATTACATATTTTTCATATATTTAAGAAATTATTATATAAAATACACTTCTTGATATTTATATTTTAATTCACAATTTTGGTATAAAGTAACGATTCTATAAGAATATAAAGAAATAAGATGTAATTTGTAAGGAATATGATTAAACATTTTTATCAAGATCTGTAAACTAAACCAAAAATGTAAGTGTTTTAATAGCTAGATATAAAACTTTACATTTTTTTCTTTTCCTTTTCTTCAATAACTATGGTAACAAAATTCATAAAATTTCCAATCATGAAAATTTTGATTTAATAATATTTCAAATACTTAGTGTTATGAACAAAGCATATCTGGAAATTTGATTTATTAGGGGCTCATTCAAACAGCTGGTGGTTTTTCAAATATTTAAATTATATTATATATACATATTTACATTTTTTATTTTTAATACCACCAAAGTGATTGCTGAATTTATGTCATATATTTTTATGATATATATCACGGTAACATTTTCAAGCAAAATTGTCGCATTTAGCCAATACTCTCATGCTTATAATTTTTTAAATTATGTAATGTAATTATATTATAGAAAAAGAATCATACATGTTAATTCAAATTTTCTTTTATTATCTAATTAGGTTATAAAAATTTCAAACATTTTTTCATTGTTTTAAATTTTTATTAAAATTATAGTTTGTAAGAAATTTCATTTATTTAAATAGAATTATATTATATTTTGTCCAGAAATTTGTGACAAATAAATTTCAATACAAAATATATTCTTTTTTGTTATCAAATTAACTCCAGGATTTAAATTGAAACTTTCACAATTCTTAATTAAAAATAATAAATTTACATTCTTAATTAAAAATAATAATTATATAATTTTAAAATTCGATGTAGTTTGAAATTATAAAATTCAGGAAATATCAATAAGTCTATGCAGCGTTTTGTTTGTGATATCAAAATATTTTAAGCAGTATTTGGAGTATAATGATTGATATTTATTAATATACTTATTATACCTTAGTATAAAAACATTTTCGCACATGTTCAAATGGTCAAAAAAAAAAAATTTTTTTTTTCAATTTAAAATTAGATTTTTTTAATACAAACATTGAAATCAAAAATTAATTTTATAAAATTAATTAATTTTTAATTGAAATTCAAAATAAAACTTCATAATGAATTAAATTGAAGTTAATTAAAAATATTAATTAATTATTTATTTGTTTGTTAATAAATTATATGTTAATGTAAAAAACTGAAGCTATATTATTAATGTAAAATATATTATAAAAATTATCTTTAAAATTGAAATATAGTTAAAAAATCCCATTCATTTTTTTTTCAAGTTATTAGAAGAATTTTGGATACAAAAACCACATTTGAAAAATTTAATTAGAAATAAAGAAATTAAAATCTTAAAATAATAATAAATAATAAAAACGTGATATATTTGACAAAAATTGATAATCACTAAATAAATGCACCACGATTACTAACTTTCCCAACTCATTTATTTCATTAATCAAAAGGAATGAACGAAATGCTTATTTCATTCAAGCGCATCTATTATTTTTATTTCTCGCAACTTGATTTTTTTTATTGAAATTTATTAAATTATTTTTTATCATAAAAATTTAAAATTTTATTTTAATAAATTATAGTTTATATAAATAATGTAATTTTTATTATTAATAACTATATAAATTATTAATAAAAATATTAAAACGAATTTATTTTATTCATTACGCTCCCCTTTCCTACTCATGCGATATCTTCCAATTTCAAAAAATCCTTAATCTATTTTCCAGTTAAACCAGCTGTAATTTCCCTTCTCCTATCCATCCTCCCTTCTAGATAAAGCGACTTAATTACATTGAATATTTTGGAACAAGCGAGTACGCGCTTGTTCCTTATTACTTTGTAACAAGCAAGTACGCGGTTGTACTATTACTTTGTAACAAGCAAGTACGCGATTGTACCTTATTACTTTGGAACAAGCCAGTACGTGGTTGTTCCTGATTACTTTGGAACAAGCGAGTACAAAGTAAGCAGTACGTGGTTGTTCTTTATTACTTTGGAACAAGCGAGTACAAAGTAATCAGTACCTGCTTGTTACTTTGTAATAAGCACGTACGACTCGCTCGGCACGTACTTGAAACATATCTGAACTCGCATCAACTTTGCAACAGGAAGTAACAAGTATTTGGGAAAAAAAGTACTGATTACAGGTTGTTACATTAAAATACCGATTACAAAATACTGATTACAAGTATTTCTTCCCATCCCGGTGCTGCCAAATAAAGTTACTAGTTGAGAATGAAGAAATGACATCATCACGTATTTCGGATTTAGTTAAATCGTTATTATTCAATTTCTTTTTATATAATGATAGCCATTACTTTCTATTTCTTTTTTAATGAATAATAACAATTTTTCAACTCATAATCCAGAAAAGAGCATATTACAGATGTTGTGGATTTAAAAAATTTTATTTGAATAATCTGTGGACAAACATAAATGTTCTTGGTGAAAATGCGCTTTAGGTCCCCTACTCCGCCAACTTAGCGAAAGTGTGAAAGTTCCTTATTTCTTATTTAAGATTAACAAAATGGAGATAACAATAGACGAAATAGAATAATAAATAGAGAATTATATAAATGATTATCATGGTTGCCGACCATAATTTAAATTTGCATAGAAAGTGAATAAAAGAGTATGCGGTTGTCTTTGTCAGAATTACTAAGAAGATTGTTTAAACTGCTCTTAATCAAAGTTTTGATTTGGGGCAATTCAAATCTACCACTGACTTCTCCCGAATCCGCGATTCTGATGGAAAATCGCCATCCTCGCTGAAAATATTTCATGATAGTCCTTCAGTTATTTTGGTGATGATTTGAGACAAGTGCCAGTTGATATGTTGGCTACCTCACTTCATAGTTCAAAGTTACCAAGTGGTTGGCTATGTTTAATGGCTTTTCAGTCGTAGAAACAGGCAGCCAGATATCAGAACCAAATCCAATAAAAAAAAAATATACAAACGAGACAGAGAACCGTTACTTATTAAGCTGATATCTTTATCTAAGATCGGAGGTTGAGAATTAATACATATAAAACGCGCGTTTCTTGGTAAATATTAATGCAATCTATCTTGGTTTATTATAAGAATGATTTATTTTACAAAAATGAATATTTTTTTTTCTTACTGGAAAAGCTTTCTTGAAATTTCTTAAACTAATTATGTATTTTTTTATAACGATATTTGTATAAAATCCCAACAATAGAAAAGTTGGTGAGAATATCACCAAACTGATGTGAAATAGTTTCTTATTTATTCTTTGTGATTTTTAATGCGAACTAAAACATGTGATTAAAAAAGTTATGGCACAGTTTATTTGAAAATATAAACATAAGTATTTTTAATCAATTATTTAAATGACATTTAAAAAAGTTATTTAAACAAAAACATTAAAAGAAAAATCTTTCAATCCCATTATATAGTTAATTCTTTGAACCAACTATAAATAAATTTAAGTGCAGTCAAAACAGCCATACTGCAACCATTTAATCAAGTTCTTTTTTGAAAAGATTTAAACGAAAAAGGAAGCTAAATTTTTTTTTTTTTTTTTTTTTTTTTTTTTTTTTTACTTTTGTGAAGAAAGTTTTTTTTTTTAAACTTTTATTTAAGTGAATATTTTATTTTTCAATTCTGTCAATTGAAAGTGTTTTATTAGAAATCTGAAGCTACATTTGCACTATCATGTTCCAAGAATAGGGAAATTCCAAAGTCTCTTAGATTTTAAAACTGCGTCTACTCCAAAAACTGGCAAGATTAATAAATGACTGTTAAGACAATGTCTACTAATAATAGGTTTTAATAGTTCATGCATAAAAATTCTGCCCAACTGACATTAAATTTTTTCAAACTGTTGTATATATTTAACAAAGCCATTATACTACGAGTGATTAGGTGCTTCCTTATTTGTTAGAAAAAAAGGCAAATGGCTTGGAGCTAAATATTTTGGCACCATTTCAACTTAGACCATCAATATTTAATAAAAATTAGAACAAATTTTTACATGATAAAATATTAAAGTTAATATAGAATTGATTATTAAAAAACTGGCTCAATTTATTTTCAAAAATTAAAAAAAAAAAACTAATTTTAAAGTACTTAACATTTATTGTTTTAACATCAGCAATAAAAAGACTAGTTTAAGTCAAAATCTTAGAAAAATCATTTATGATATAAAGTAGTGTAATTATTAGAATTAAATTCTGGTTTGAAAATACAAATAACCTCATAATAATAATGTTATTATTATATAATTTTCCATTAATATCATTTACATTTTTATTACTAGGTCTTGCAATGATTAATTTAAAAAAAATCGTTCTGTTGCCATTTTTACCCTGTTTGACTTGATTTTAAACATGTACTATTTTGATTTTTCAAATGTACTTCTGTTATGTGATGGGTTGTGCTCTAGCCTTTGATTCAATACTGTGTGAATTCAAGTCTCAATTTAAGTATTTGTAATAATTTAGAATCCACTTTAAGCTCATATATTGAAAAAAAAAAAAAAAACCTTTGAATGACAAACTTATAGCTGAGTGTAATATTATAAGGTTACACTCAACTATTCTTAGATACATTCCCTTATATCTCAATATTAATATTCCTCAAAACTTAAGTATCATTTAATACAGAGTGTTTTATTGTTCTTTAGGGATTCAGAACATCACAGGAAATTATAAATACATGTTTTGTGAGAGTGATAAGTAGGTGAATTTTTATGATATCTTGATATGTTTATTAACATCTGTTTGTTCATTTCCTTAAGCCCTAGATATTCCTCATTTGTATTATGTTCATTAATAGAATTATAAAAGAACTAGAAAATAATGTAAAGTAATAGATTTACTCTATGCTTTTTATGGTTTATTTATTATTTAAATAATCTCTTGGATCATAGCAGAGCCCACATCCTTGGCTAAATAATTTTTTTTCGCGATAAATTTCACCAGTCTTGGTAATCTTACTTATGATAAACCTAACTATTCCTAGAATTCTAATTTTGCTTTTTTTTTACTGCTATGGCACTTTTTTCAGTTTGTCACCAAGGGTGTGCACTCTTCTAGGATTTTACTCAAATTATCTGAAAAATTAAATATCTTTTATCATTTGGTTGCAGTGGCGTGGTTGATTTGGATATTCATTCTCATTAGTGGAAGACATTGAGTTTGAATTCCAACTTGATTGTAGAGCAGGCATGTTTACTAATGCTGATCAAATAAGTTGTGGTCGCAACCTATTTGATGAGCATCAAGTAAAATGTTACCCCTATGAGTGACAAGTCAAGTATTGGGGCTATTCTGCTTGATTCCTGTTTCTAAACTATGCAGATTCTCACCTTTCCTTTGCTGCTTCAATCTAAATGGCAGAGTTCAAATATGGGCTGATACAGGAAGTAGGCTAGTGCTTACCTATGAACCATCAGTTGGTACCACATGTAATAGATATACTCAAAAGTAATTTTGTACCTAAAAAAAAAAGTTTGCAAATGCTTCCATCGTGATCGATGTTATCTTCTCAAATCTTCCTTGATTCAACAGTTATTGTTAATAGACATAGGTTACTTCCCTTCTAAGAAATGTAATTCTATCATTAAAAGATTTTTGGATATGTTGAAAATAATGATTGAATTGGAAACTGGAAACAACCATGTATGTTATTGAGCTATTATGTCCTATACTTTTACTACACTCTAATAACAGCTGATGAATATAAAATATGTCATAGATGCAATTATCCTACGTGTGAAAGGATATTCTTGAGAGTGGAAGGCTACATATCTTGGAATTTTCTGATTGGTCTCTGTTTCTAAATCACAAAGACCCATCAACTTCTAGGCCACAATAGGACACCTACTGGGTGTCTCATTATGTAGAATGCCATCACTTTTGCCCTTTATAGAATTAAAAGGTGGAAATCCCAGTAGCCAGGCATTATACAACAACCACATATTTTATCAGAGTAATTAGTACATGAAGCGTTAAAAAAATACCATATGTAATCATTAGAAATATATGTAAAAAGGCATAAATGGATATAATTCATATTTCTCATTAAATGTTATTAGTGAGCATGTGAAAACATGCATTAGCAATGTTTTGCTAAAAAATATTTTCATATTTTTACTTTTTTTGTTAAATAGTTTTCAGATGAGCTTAAAATTACGTGAAATATATAGGTATTTAAAGTTAGATTAAATATGTAACATAAATCTAATTTAGATCTTCAGTTGAAAATATTAAATTGCTAATTAAATCATTACAGATTGCTTCAAGATGGACAGTAATGTGGCTCGTAATGGAAGGCTCATAGATATTGTTGATAGCACTTGGCGAGAAGAAAAATTACCCGATGAACCAATTGCTGTACCTGCTGCTGAGCTTCCAGATCCTGAACCTGATAATGGAAATCCACAAGAGACTCTAAGAGAGCAAGAACAAAAGTGGGCTGATCTTGCTCTTAATAAAATACATAGAATAACACCTACTGCCACTTCTTCCTGAAAACAAAGCAACTAGATTGTATCTTTTTGTAGTTTAAAAGTTAAGTCATCAGTACATTTTCCAGCTATTTTCTTGAAACTAAAATTTGAAATTTTATGTTTGATAAAAGGCAATATTCACTCACATGTATACAAATGCATTTGTTTTTTAATCTAGTGTAGGAATAATATTTGTATTTTTCATGTCATGAAATAAATTTGTATTTTGCACTTAATTATCTTTTTAAACATTTTCAAGTATTGCTTCATATTTTTAATGAAAAGTATATTTAGAAGTTATTTTTTCAAAGTTAGTTTTTATTAGAAAAATATTCAGAATATTTATTGATTTTCTTGGTAATTAGTAATTAATACATGTTCTTATATTAAATCTTTACAAAAAGAAATAATATTTTAGCTGTAGCAATCGGTGTCTCAGACAGCCAATCAACATATTCTTTGCCAGCCTGGCACAAAGTTTCCATTTATGATAGACTTCAATTTACATCACTCAATTTTTTTCATTTAAGCTGTAAAAATTAAAAATTTTGTTCTGTACCTAATTTTGGAACATTAATACATTGATGCTGCTGTTTTACTTTAGTATATACTTTTCTAGTTTTAACTTGCAATATCATTTGTAAAAATTCATTGTTATTTTTTATATTTTTAGCTATATGTGTCATAAATTGCCTGAGTGAAAGTAAATTTATATTATAAACTAGACAAAAAGAATTGATTTTTCAAGGATGATATTTTTGCTATGCTGTCTAAGCAAATTTAACTTATATACCAAATTAGCCATTTTATTGCTTCTCTTCATTCTTGTTTATTTACTTTTTGTGTTTTCCTCGAATAAAATTTTAAGTTTGAGATGATAACTAAATGTTTCTTTTGATGAAATACTTTTAGGCAATTAATTATACTGTCTTAAATAACTTTTCTATTCAGTCACAATCATTCTTATTAATTATTCAGTTTGTTAATTAAGCATACTTATTTCGATATTGATGTAGATATGTGTTCCTTTTAATAAATACTATATTTTTTTAAATCATATATAAAGCTGGATTTAAAAAAAACAATTTCATTAGAGTCAACTCAAATATAATTATAAAAATTGTGTCTTAATCTGTACTACAGAAATGTAGTTTTCCTTTATTAGGATAGAAAATGATTTTTTCCCTCAAAAAATATTTTGAAATTTTTATGCTATATGATTTGAAGTTCATACTAAAAAATTATCTATCCAAATTGGCATTCAATAGGACACATTATCTTAAAAAAAACCATCTGCTTTTGCAATTAATTAAAATCACTGTTATTATTTTAAAGAAATACATTTCTTAATTTTTAAGTATATTATGTTTAATAGAAGTAATGGGAAAAAAATTTCCATGAAACACTTTTGTTAAAATAATTTTATTATTTATTAAAATAAAATAGAATTGTCTGCATATTACTGTCACAAAGAACTTGTTTTTAAAAAGAACTGAACTAGAAACTTACACTCTCCATGAAAATTAAGAATTCTATATTTTTACATTTAATTAAATTTTTAATAAAATATTAGAGAATACAAATTTTAAACATCTTGTAAAACTGGTTTTATTTTTAAAATTGTTTTCTGCTGCTTTTAATTATTCCTTGAAGTGCAGATTTTTATCTTAATTTATGGGCAATAATCAGTTCTAAATAATTCCATTTTTTTATTGTAATGAATTTAAAGTAATATCGAATTTAGAGAGTTTTAATGTACTGCATTATCGACATGAATATTCCATCTTACATATTTCTAACTTAAAAGAATTTTAAGAAAATGTAAGAATTTGATTATGCAAAGTGGAAAAGTAGATCAGACTTGGAGAAGAGATTTATATCTTGTATTAATGAACAATTGATTTTGTCGCTTAATGAAACAAGCATTCAATTTTATTTTGCATATGAAATGTGTCTAGGTTTTAAATCGCATTATAGTTTCTAAATTCAACATAAAAACATTCTAAACTATAGAGACTGTAAAAACAAGTTAAAATATATTTAATAGATTAAATAAACTAGTATTTTTTAAATTGTTATCTTAGCATGAATCAGTTTTTCACCTTTTCTATTTTTCATTTTAGTGAACTATATGTTTTAATTTTCTATTCTACTTCTATTAATTTTGTAGTTTAATTATGTATTAACTTTATACTAAAAAGTATAGAATATTTAAATTTCACAAACATTTTTTATCTCTCTCTCTCCAGGGCCGGCGCTAGCAGCTTCGCCGCCCCGGGCAAAGAGGTAAAATGCCGCCCCTTTATAACAAAAATTAAAAGAGATAACCTAAACCCTTTCCACGAATAATAGTAAAATAAAACGAGTAAAAAAATTGCAATCATCAGCAATGTTGAAGTTTTGATTAGCAAAATAATACTAATTTATTTATGTTTTTGGCACTAAATTAAAATTAGGGTTGCGCATAAAAAAAAAGAAAGAGTCATTTCTGGTGCATAATTGTAAAATACAGAACAGATATTTAAAAAAAAGTAAAACAAATTATAAAACCACTAAATATTAAAACTTTATTACACATTAAAAATACATTTAATCCCAGAGTAGAAATTAAAAGTGTTTTTTTCTCACTTTTAATTCTGAAAATTGTTTTATAATTTAACATTATTTTTTTCAGCCAGGTCATGTTCGACGGCTATTGTTAAGCCGTTTAGTCGATCCTCGGTAGTTGTGGAGCGTAAAAAACGTTTTAATTAATTTTAATTTGGAGAAACTCCTTTCTCCATTTGCCACACTTATTGGGAGAGTCAGCAATATTCTTAAAACTATACCAAGATTGGGAGCAAAATCTAGGTTCGATATGAATTTTAAAATCTCAACTGGACTTTCTTTTTTGTTTAGCAAAGCCAAAACAGCTATCTCGTCTGCCAAGTCAAGCACGTTTATATCGGATGAATTTCCATCAGTCAACACTGTTTCTAAATCTTTACAATAGTTTATAATGTCGTTTTGAGGAATATCTTTTAAATCAGAAATATTGTATAAAAATTGGAAATAGTTGCTGTGGGTACTGATCAAATCAAACCTGGATTCAAGTGCATTGATAGCTTTATCTAATGTAAAAAATAAAATTCTGCCTTATAGTTCAAAGCAGGATCTTCTATTGGATCATCTTTTGCCTCATTGTCGAAATTAACATTCCTTCTTCGAACTCTATGACGTGGCTGGATGAGCTCAAAATTAGCTGGTATGTCAATTTCGTCTGCGAGTTCTCGAGCATCGCAAAGCATTTCATTAAAGGCTCTGTCCGATCTAAGATCCTTGAAAAAATCTTTACAATTTTTCAAGAGTTCCATAGCAGATGGTAAATCATAGTCTTTTGTCTGCAAGAGCTTACTTATAGGATTGATATAATTTAAGATTTTGCACCAAATTACAATGCAGCATGAGAATTTAAATTGTTTAACACAACTTAATAGTCCAGAAGCCTCAACTCTTATAGAGTTGTCAACCTCCGAGTTATTACAAACAGCAAGTAAAGCATCGTATATCCCTCCTAATTGATACCTTAGTAATTTTAATGCATCTATTCGGCTTTCCCAACGAGTATCACTTAGAGCAGTGTTTCTCAACCGCCGGTCCGCAAGAAATATTTACCGGTCCGCGAAATATCCAGCTTTCATAGGCCGACCACCGATACAGTACCTACATAACAATAATAATAATTTACTAGTTTAAAAAATTATGTAATATTTGATGAAAAATACAGCAAACTGGCAACTATGTACCTAATCGCGTTTCATAAATTGCCGAATCTTTGTGAAAAATTTTGCATTGGGTCGAATTATTAATATTACCGGTCCGCGTGAACGTGCCGAAATATTTTACCGGTCCTTGGAGTAAATTCAGTTGAGAAACACTGACTTAGAGGTTTCAAAGTAAGTCCGGAAACATATTTTAATAATATGGTCCATCGAAAAGTTGATGAGGTAAAAAACAGATATATTTTTTGGACAATATTAAAAAAATTGGCGGCTTCGAAGGATGCTTTTGCCACGTCATTAACTACCAAGTTTAATGACTGGCTGCTACATGGAAGTTAAAATGCTCTTGGATTTAACGTATTTATTCTAGATTGTACTCCCGATTTACTGCCTCTCATGTTGGCCCAATTATCGTAAGCCTGTCCCCTCATATCCTGCAAATTCAATCCCAATGTTTCAAGTCTTTTAAGTATTAGAGCTGAAAGTTCATACCCAGCCGATCTTTTTCTCTTTATTCTTTTTTTTTAATCTATTTCTTTTTATTCCTTGTAGATTACCTAACAGACTTCCAGCCTGTTTTTGACTTTGAACTTGCTTTTCGACTCTTTTTCTTTTATACTGAGCATCCGATAACTTTTTACGTCCATCAGCCATTCTAAAAACAAACACAAATAAAATTAAGAAAATGTTTTAAAAAAATCATTGGGTTTTATTTAAACGAAACTGAGGCGTTTGCGAGTATTTTTCTGGCGACATTTTTTAAGGTAAAATGTAAAAAAGCACTTTATAATTAAGTTTGAATAAAACTACATGTCAGCCATAGATTACAAACTATTCTTTATCACTCTACCCTAAACAAAGCCAACAAATTTATCAAACTTATTTAAATTAAAAAGCAAATTATATTTTATTCTTTGAGCATGCAGAATGCAACGGTCTCTATAAAATGTTTTGCAGAATTTAATATTTTATATTATAAAATATTAAATTCTGCAAAACATTTTATAGAGACCGTGGTTTACACCAATGGATTAAAGTACCTATTCTCTATCGGACGATTTTCAAAAAACTATAAAAACTATTTTAATAAAAATTTAAAAAAAGAAACAAAACCAAGATATATAAAAAAAAATTAAATAAAATAAAAAAAATAAAAAAAAAACACTAAAAAGTTTAAAATTATTGATAACCAACTTTACTGCAGTAATGTAATGTAAAGTAAATCCATATATTTTTAAAATAAGTAAAGGAAACCCTATTTAATCAGAAATAATAAGAAAAAAATTTTTTTTCACCCTATAATAATAGCACCAAAGGCATTTTATTTGGATTTCCAGTGGCTTTATTCATGTTAAATTTTTATTATTTTCGGAAACCTTTATTTTTTATCATCCCCTAAATGTTTCTCTCAAAATTAGGGGATGACATTTTAAACCACATTTTACTTACCAATCTGGTATCATACCCTATCAAACAAAAAAAAAATTAAATCGGTTGAGATATGCCGAAGTAATCGCCGGACAAACATAAAAAAAATAAAATGAAATAAAAAAAAATCACTTAAAAAGAAACATCCTGTAGAAGCTATTTAAATATTTCTTGATAAAGACTGAATATTTTTTAATTATTCTACTTACTTTACTTTTATAACACAACGTCACAACACAAGTTTAAAAAGGCCCGGTAAATAGTAATTAATTGTAAAATATAACGCACTCTACTTTACTAGCAACCAATCTGCAAGGCAATTATTTCATAAATAAAACAATGGGACTACCCTTTTTCATTTTATAGTCACAGTGTAAAGCTTGACAGGACTGATTTTTCGCCCCCCCCCCCGCATTTTCCTACATGTTTCGACAAATTAAGACACACGGTAAAAATTTCTATTACTGTGTCCCTTTGATTAAATTATAATAAAAAAAATATTTCTTTAAGTTTTAAGCTATTTTTAAGTGGGAATTTCTTATGCTTGTGAGTTTTCTTGCATTTGAAATATTTTGACATTTCAAATAGTTAAAAGTTTATACAGTATTAATATATACAGGGTGTTTAAAACATAAGCCAAAAATTCAAGGGTTTGTTCCCTGGACTATTCTAAGAATATTTTGTAATTTGATAATTTTTGTGAACCCGCTTTGTTTCGAAGATACAGGCGAACATAGTTTTCGTCAAATCCATTTTTATAATTTTTAAAATCATTAAATTTCTTGCATTCTTATTCTAGCTGGAGGTCATTAGTTTCAACAGTTCTTGTAGATTAAAAAACTTTACCTGTAATTTTTGGTAATAAAATGTTGTTCTATTGTCAAAAATTTTGTTCGCCCTGTATCTTCGAAACAAATTTTTGCTGTATGTTTAAAAAACACCCTGTATATATACAGGGTGTTAGGGGTTTGATTCCAAATATCTTAATACATAAAAATATGATTCATTTTAAACAAAAAAGTTTAGTATATCATGGGTCAAAACTCAATTATTTTAGAAAGAGAAAATGTTTAAAAGTTTGAGAAATTTAATTTTAGGGCCAATTTGCCGCCCCCTAAGGTTGCCGCCCCGGGCAGGGGCCCGGCTTGCCCACCCCTAGCGCCGGCCCTGCTCTCTCTCTCTCTCTGTGTTAACAAGAGGAGGAAACTGAGGACAAAAGTGTGGATACACCTAACCGAGGACGTCCTCTGTTTGATTTCACTTTTTTTGTGCATAAATTACATACTTTAAGCTTGAATTTTAAATTTCATTGAAATTTAAGAATGCTCTCGATTTGATTTTTCTTATTTTACATTTAAATTATACATTTTAGTTTTTAATTGTCATTTTTTTATTGAAATTTAATAATGTCCTCTGTTTACACCTTTTATATTAGATATTTGTGTACTGTGTTAAAAGTGTGTATCCTGTAAAGTGTGAGGTCCTTAGTAGTTCAAAAAAATCCTGGTTTTGTCTATATCCTCGGTTAGGCGATAAAATAAACATTGTGTATGTCAAACCGATTTATAATAATATCGTTTATTGTGATAATTTTATAAAAACTCAGATATTTAGTTCTTGATGTATTATTAGATATGTAGAATTGTTTTTTTTATATTTTTAAATAATTAATCATATACTAATTAAGTAAATTAAAAATTTTAACTAAACTTAACTGCAACAAATTTGGGGTTATTTTTTGTAGAATTGCAAATTTGTTGACAATTAAAAGAACTTCTTTAAAAGATCCTAAATTAATATGTACTTGTCATCATTCATTTCATGTCATTTGCTATTCATATTGAAATTTCCAAAGAAGAAATGTGTAATTAGAAGAAACTTGATATGCAGCTGCAATACAGTAGTTTGCATGCCATCTGAAATTATCAGTATAGCTTATTTTAATTTTATTTCTATTTCATTAATTAATCCGTTTTATCTTATACATTTTACTGACAAATCATTGTTTCATTTGAATTTGAATATTTAAGTATAAATACTCATATGATCGTTTTTTATAATAGCATTTTTCAAGATTCTGTTTTTGACAATATCCATATTTCAAATTTAATTTCTGGGTAACCATTGTTCTCTTTTAATTCTTATAAATAAAGAGATGTTTTTGTTAATTATATTATTTTGTTCATCCGACTCAAATTTTCATTAATCCAATCGTCTTTCCCCAATTTATAATATCCATATCATATTCATCAGTTATAATAAATAAAATATATTTCTGGTGGTATAAGTACTTTCCTATACCTAATTTACTAAATAGTTTTTGGTACAAATACACAAAATTAATGTTCACAAATACGATAAAAAATTTCTTTATTTCACCAATCCAAAATTTCTAAGCGCAATAACATTCTCAGGTTTGGTATATTTCAAATCTCTTGAGCTGCAAAGGGGAGATTCGATATGCCTTGATCATTTCCTGTAAGTGATTAATCACAGAGGAAATGGCGTAGGAATTAGATGGCTCTTTGAAAACCACGTGATACATAGAAAAGTTAGTAAGAAGGGTAATTTTAGGAAGGTTTGTTTTTAAGCTGATTCAAAGTAATGAGTTTTTCTTAAATTTAGAATTAAATATTTAAAAGAAAATTAAATAAATATTCAAATGTAAATGCTTAGAAATTTTTAGTACAAATCACAAAGTCAAAAGTTATGAAATTATTTTCAGTATTTATTTCTCTCTCTTTAATTTACTTTTTGAAAATATAATGAACTATAGATTTTTAAGCAATAAATTTTTAAGTATTTATTTAAACTTAAAAAAAGACTGTAAAACTACTTTACTATTCTTTTAAACAGTAAATTATGTGAAAAGCAAAGATAAAGAATTAATAGTGAAAGGGTGATAAAATAACATCTGTAACATTCAATAAATTTTATTCATAAATCTGAAAAAGTATTACGTTTTATTATTACATTTCTCCTTCCTTCTAGCCTTTTATAGAGTGAGGTTTTTTTTTTTTTTTTTTTTAATTAAACAGAATTTATACAAAAGTTATTTATGAAACAAATCTAAATAAAATCAGATATTTAATTAATAATGAAAAAATGTGGAACATTACATTAATGTTTTTCAGTAAAATAAATACAAATTTTTCATATAATATAAATAATACAGCTCAAGTTTTATAAAACAATTCGATTATTTTCATGTAGATTTGAACTAAATGTGAGCAAAGTTTTAGCTGAACTATAGTTCAAACTGATATCTTGATACAAATAAGATTTAATTTCATTATCTGATTCACATTGTTATATTAATTTCAAAGGTAAATACAAGCTTCTGCTCACGAGCTTTAGAAAGAAGTTTCTGAAAAATATATATTAGGTTGGGGAAAAAGTTATCCATTATTTTTTCGGTAGACGTCTGCAGTGATCGCTATCTCGTGAGGTATCTATCAAACAATTTCAAATTTATGCTCATTGGAAAGGTGACATTTGACACTAAAATATTTTCTTGCGGTTTTTTTGTTTGATTAATTCAGTTATGACTACAAGGTTTTAAAAATAGAAGACAACAAACAGAAAATTCGATACATTTTAGTTTTTCTTTTATAATGGTGAAAATGCTAACCAGGTGGCTAAAATTGTGAAAGGTGTTTATCGTCCTATATATGACTGTAACAACTAGTTACGCACAATTTTAAACCAGTTACGCTGTTAACAACCAGTTACGCACAAGACCTAAAAATCTACATGAAAATTGTTACAAGCCCCTATTACATAGAGTTGCCGATATTTCATTTTGAGCAACTCCCGTAGACTTAACATTACGTGACGTCACAGCTCTATTTTGGGCAACTCGGACACGTCGTCCAATGATATTTCAGATATTTTTTACAGCTGCGCATTTGAAATTTGATCATTGCCAAGTTTTCGCCAAATTTTATGCCAAATGAAAGTTATTGGCGTTATGAATTGCCGAAAATGAGCAATTTTTTTGTGCATGTAGCAGCAACTCCAGCAATTCGTATCGCCAATAGATGATCAACGGAACTGATTTTGTCTTGTACTTTCACCAAGCGGAAACAATAAGATGCCAAGAAATAACATGTTTTCATTATTGTTAATGAGTGCATGTGATAAATATATATACTTGAAAATGGCAAATATCTGTGTTGAATGGACAAAAGAAATGGAAATTGATTTTATTGAAATGATAAGAGTAAAGCCTCATATATGGAATAATTCAGATTCCCAATATAAATTTACTAAATTAAAACAAAGAACGTATGATGAAATAACTTCCGAATTAAAGTTAAAATATCGTCGTTATAAAGATGTGTTTACACGTGATAAGAATTTTCACCTGTGTTGTTTGAGTGACCTCTTAATTTTATTAAAACTATAAATAAATATTAATTCAAAATACCAGTTTTGTTTTAGGTCTTGATAATATTATTTATTTAAGGATGGAATATTATTTATTTAGGTCTTGATAATATTACCGTATTTTCCTGTATATAATCCACAGCGCCGTATTATCCGTAGTGGCGTATAATCCGCGGCAATTTTTTTTCGGCGAATAGTCTAAAATATGTACTGCTGATAATATAGATATCACATAAAATAAAAAAAATGCACAGTAGGATTAAAAATTTAATAAATTGTATAGAAAAAGAGCATTTATTATGAAAAATATCAGTCTAGATCCAGTTTATCGCAGAGTGCGATTTAGCTTATAATAACTTTTAAAACGATGTTAGATATATTAAAATGAATATATATTTGCTTCGTTAATATTTAAATGAAAGAAATGGGTTTTTATTTATTTATTTATTTATTTAATTTCAGACAACTGTGTGCCTGCCCGAAGGCATCTACACATTCATCGGAATTATCCAGGTCGCAAATTATTAAATTGAGATTAGATTATCAATTTGAGTTAGAAGATTAGGCAAAAACCTTGGAGATAATTGCATCTGACATAAAGAAAGCTGCAATTGGTCGGACTTGATTATCCCCAGGAAGATTGTGCGCTTCAAAAAGGTGATTAATATTTCCTGCTCTGCACTTGGTTGCTTGTTTATAAAAGCTGATATTTAATTTGACTATGTGCTCGGTTAAATTTTCAAGCTTAAGATCTTTTCGGATGTTTTTATTTCTGATGAAATAAGGTGCATTTACCATGTACCGGAGCATTTTGTTCTGCATGGTATTCAGGATATTGGCGTCAACTTGAGTATATGTACACCAAGAAATGGGTTATTTACAAATTGCGTATTTTATACATTTTTTTATACCGCGCGTGCTTTGTTTTTCACTTCACATTAACACATTTGACGTTATTGTTTTTATTTGCTTTCGCTAAAGCTTTTAATTTGAAATCTTGCTGTGTAAGTTAAAAATTTTCGCTTCCATATGACGATATACGAATTTGAATAATTTCAAAACGAAACATCTCACGTCAAGACAAATTGCAAAATGACGTTAGCGAATTTACAAGCGTAAAAGCTTTAAGAGGAACCGAATTCGTTTTTGAACGTAATTGCACAAAGCCGATAATAGTTTAAATAACTCAGGTGTGTCCTGGTACCACCTGTTATTTATTTTATGAAATATAAAGAGTATTTCTTTCAAAACTTTCTTGTAAGCTTTTCTGATGGAGAATGTTTTTTATCAGATAATCCGCGGCGGCGTATAATACGCACAACGAAATTCAGAACTTTTTTAACACATAATCCGCGGATTATGTACAGGAAAATACGGTATTTATTTAAGGAATCTTGATAATATTATTTATTTAAGGCCTTGATAATATTATTTATTTAGGAAATTAACACAAAAGTTTTAAGAAATTTTTTAACCAGATATTTTCCATTTCACGTCGACAAAGATTAGCTCTTGATCATTCTAAACGTGAAGTTTCAAACGCTAAAATTGAGTGAAACAATAGCAAGATGGCGTAATGTAAAAAAATTTTGGCTACAAATTAAATTCCCAAATAAGAATTCATCATGAAATCTGGACACCTACAGAGTAAAATATGGCAACCTTAAAAATGTTAGCCAGAAAAGCGATCTGTTAATAAATCTAGTTAAACAGCTATTTACTTATAGCAAACCTAATAGAAATCTCGAACATTCATTGGACGATGAGCTCGAGTTGCCGAAAATCGAGCTGTGACGTCACGTAATGTTAAGTCTATGGGAGTTGCTCAAAATAAAATATCGGCAACTCTAATGTAATAGGGGCTTTAAACCTTTTTACAAAGAGAATCTGAAAGAAGTTACAAAAAGTTCACGTAAAAATAATGGATTTCTTTTTCCCCGAACTAAAATATCATGAAAATTTGAAGATATTTTTTTCCTCGAATATTATAAAATATTCATTTTCCAAAAATTTAATTAATGCTTATCATACATAAAATGTTTTAATAGATGTCCTAATTTTCAAAACTCACTAAATAGGAAATATTTTTAAAGTTAGCTATAATTATGGTATGTTTGCATTGGTTAGTTTTACTTAAGCCAATGAATATTTAGTAAATATAATACGTGTCTGTAAATCTGAAATTATCAGCATGTAAAACACTATATAATAAAAGAAAAATTAAACTTCCGAACAGGAGGGCTTTAAACTGAATGAACCAGAGAATCATGAATATAATTACTATTTAATGCTATTTCGGAATTTTAATTATATATCAATGATTCAAAAATTTGGAAATTATAATTCTTCATCAAGCACGTTAAACTCGGAGCTTGTGGGGTATATGTTTCTAGCAACGCTTACTTTTCCAGGAGTAAATAAAAAAAATTAGAAAAACGTAGTTTATTTTTTGAATTTTTGGGCAACAATTTGAATTTTTATGAGCAAATAACATAAATGATTAAGTGTAGCAGTCACGTTCACAAGTCTCCACTTCATTTTAGGGAAAATACGTTTGAATGTGTTAAGATATTTTACATATATTGATTCTCTCTAAAAATTATCTAATCAACTATAGATAATCCTATTGCTTTTAATAAAGTCTTAACTAGAGGGCAAGCCATCATTGTCTAAGAGAATTTTGGATTCGTTATGTCTTCATTTACCTCATCGACATCAAGAAAACAGTTTTGAAGTAAAGTGACAGCAGCCAATGGTATAAATCGAAATTATTCCATTCCTGTTTTAAAAATTGAAGCAACTGTATATAGCTCAGTGGTTGATATTTCTTATGTCCTCTGAGAAAGATTTGCTAGCTTGTTTTGCTCTGATTCTTTCCCTAGTAGCAATTCAACGGTGGGCGGTCATTGGGCAAACGCCTCAGGATGATGAAATCTCACCGGGCCCTGCGCGGCAATAGTGCATGGAACAGTGCACTATTTGTCACCTCTATCGGGGAGCGGCTGCGGTATCACTCCCCAGTGAATTGAAGTGACCGGTGCGATGAGTTTATGGCATATGGGCCGATGAGTTACGTTGGGTTTGATGAAAAGGCAGTGAGTGTTGCGATGATACTATGCCATGCAATTTTATATCCTATTCGGATAGCAAAGCTGTTGTTTTGCTTTTATATATCAAAAATGCACTATCGTTTAATAAATTTTTTAACGATAATGTATTTTTGCTTTATAAGCCTGACAAAACCAAGGAAAACAAATTTTATTTATACATATTTTCATATATAAAAATATTTGTTAAAAGACTGATACTTTAAAAAACTTGATACTATATTTATAAATGAAATTTAAATGTATTTTACAGATCTATAATTTTTCACTTTTCAATACATGCCAATATTTTCAATAACTTATTAAATGTCATAAAGTTGGCAGATTAAACATATAATTTCAGTATTAGTAATTTTAAGTTTTTTTTTTTAAGTGATATTCAATAAATTTTCCTAGAGACCATATTCATCAAGTTTTTTTTTTTTTCCTAAAGTAATTTCCTATTTCTGTAAAAATAAAATTTAAATTAGCAGATTAAGATTTTCCATTTTTTTTTTTTTTTTTTTTGAATTTGAAATTTAATTGTATATGTGTGAAAAATGTATTATTTATATTGCTTTATAAAATTTATATTATTTTAACAAATCCTCATGAAATTTATTTACAAATTTAGTTTTGAAAATGGAGATTAAAATCATAAGTTTTATTCATTTAATTCTTCCAATACATTTGAAACACAGAAAAATATAATAGAAAATTTATTAATTACAGGCTTTGATAGATTTAAAATACAACATTCTTCTTTAATTTAGAACTGATACTACTTTGATTATGTGGTCTTAATTTAATTCATTTTTTGATATTGTTCTTTAGCAATTTTATATAGAGAAAAATTTACTTAAACATGAATATACATGAAATTCTTCAAAAGCAATATTTAGAGCTAAGGGTGATAAAAAAAAATGAAATACAAATAATTGGTAATAAGTATAGATTTATTATTGTAATGAGATTAAAAATTCAGCTATATTTTTAGATAAAAATGTTCCTCTTTAATAAATATTAAAATAAAAAGTGCAATCAAACTCTTAACTTCAATATATTTTAAACTATATTTATACATTAGTAGACTTTGCTTTTTCTAAGGCCCTTTTTAAACGTCCTCCATCTCTATCAGGGGCACGCATTAGCCATTTTTTTATGTACTGTTGCACGTCCACATCTGTGATACGGTTGTCATGGTGGCGGGTAGATGCTACAAATAAACAAATTTTGCTTTTATAAATAATGTAATATTAGAAACAAATTAAAGTCAACAATTTTAAACATCTTTATAATTGATACCTTTAATATTAAATTTCCTGTACAAAACAATTTGAAACATTACATGGAAATGTCACAAAAAATAAATTTTAAATTAAAATATTATAAAAATTAAAGTTTAAATTTAGAAAGAAAAGGTGTAAAGTTAATCCATATACTCCAATCAATCTTTTGAACCAACGATAAACTCAGCATTTTAAAGAATATATAAGCAAAGCATAAACAAAAAATAGAAAATATTAATTTTTCCTCATTGTAAGTAAGAAACACAACAAACTGAAAAAATATAATTAAAAAAAAACTTTTGAACTAATATATTCTTATCATTTGTACAATGGTTATGATTCTGAAATATTTAGATTAAATTGAATTATTACAAATAAACTGTTACAACTGAATTTAATAATTTTTTCAAATTGCACTATTTTTTTTTTTTTTTTTTTTTTTAAATTTTTACAAGCAGTAAAATTTAGAAAGCTTAAAAATAAAATGCTAACCTGTTAACAAATTTATAATATTTTGTAGGTTGCAAAATGGATGTTTTGTACCTCTACTTCCCTTCCAGTTATATTGTTTTGACAAATCATTTGTCATCAATTCCATTAATATTCGCCTAATGACATCACTTGAACTTGTACCACCTTTATTTGTCATAACAGTCAGCTGAAAATCAAAACAAAATATTAGAAATATAAACTTCAAATTAAGTTCTAATTCTCAACCCTATTAATGCTTATTTACCTATCAACTAAATATTTTTACATGCTATTCAAACTGTTTAAATTATTTTAAAATTTACATTATGTCAGTGGAAAAAATTCCAAGAAAAATGAAACTCAAACCAAGTTTCTGGAATTGATTCTTTTAAAAATATATATTACAATAAAAATTTTAAACATAATTTTTGTTGCACTCAACAAATATACATTTACTAAAATTGTTTGATTATTTTCCATGTATTAATATTTGTGCAATAGTTATATTATACACAAAATCTCTCTATCATAACTCATTAATATATTGCATTTGTTTATTTCTTTGTATTTATCTTTGTCTTACAAGGTAAACAATGAAACGAGCATTTCTTTCTTGAATAAAAACTTACAACATATTTTATTTATCTAAATTATTTACAACATATTTTATTAATTAAATAACACACACCAGATTTTTAAAATTCTCTTCATCAGCTAAATAAACATTAAAAGACTCCATATCTTCAATTGTTTGCAAAGGTAAAAATTCACACACAGTAGGCAACCCAATTTCATGTGACCTGGACTTTAATATTTGGATTTCAGCATGAAGGTCTTTTATTACCTGCTCTTGTTTTAAAAGTAAAATTATAACCTTCTCCTGAAAAGCTAAATACAAAAAGATAACTTTTAAACAGCATTAAAGAGAACTTTAATTTAAAAATTTTAAAAACAAAAAGAATTATAATATTAGTATTAAGATTTTATTACTCTCATGTATTAAAATTGTTAATTTTAAAATAACTTTTAGAATTTAACAGAGAAATTTCCTTTACCATCATTTTTTTTTGCTATTACAATAACATTTCATAATACTGGGTGGATCCAGCATTTGCTTATCATTGCTGGAAAATCTGCCAGTGGGAGTAAATAAAGATGATGACACCTGTGAGGAAAGTTTTTGCTTCACAAAGGGACTCTTTGGTAAATTATCTTCTAATAATGAAGGTTTCTTCCCATAGAATCTGACGATTCTGAAGAATGAGACATTTTTTTGTGTCGTATAGCTCTTGATTTTTTACGATCTTCACAACTTTCTGAAGCTAAATCAGAGGTGTCCTCAGCATCCCTAAGCCTCTTTCGAGCTCTCGTATATGTATCTGAAAGTTTTCATAAGTTCTTGACTATACAGTAAAAAATACTAATTGATTGATTGAATAATTAAAACAGATTTTACAAAACAAGCTTAACAAAAACTAGGTTAAAAAAAACCTATTAATATTCTTATTGAGATTTAAAGACAGAGTTTTTCAATAATAAATATAATGTAAAATTTATGAAGAAGATAACAATAATTATTGAATATAATTTAATTATGTACATATTATAGCTAACCAAACAAAGAAAATAACTAACCACAAGAAAAGAGGCAGCGATAAGAAACTTTCAACCAATTTTCATCAGGGTCTTCAAAGTTTTCAATGGCTCGTCTAATTCTATTCGGAGTTTTATAAGGAGGCCAGTAACAAACATCCCCATCTATCCAATTTGATGCAACAACAGCAACACTTTTATCCCCAGTTTCTTCAATAAATTCTACAACTTGAAAGCTATATGAAAAATATTTAATGACTAAATCCTATTTGAAGTTTCAAAATTAGTTTTTTCAGCAAACAGATTGTTATTGGCCATTTTGATAGCTTTTTATTTTCTTTAAACTTCATTTTATATTTAATTTTATATTAATCAATATTGATTCTTTAAAAACAATGATACTATTTTTATACTTTTTTTGTTAAATAAGAATTTGATATTTAAAATCAAGGCATTTTTTATCCATTACCAATTTTGCTATGAACGATAAAGTAACCCAATCAACAATTTAGTTCCTCAGTTATAAAATACCAGCACTTAAAACAATATTTTTACTTTCTATTTAACATACACATTTGTATACTAATTATCTCTAGAATATATGCATAAAAATCTTGGTTATACATTAAACACAAATACTTATATGCAAACTGTACAATATCCTATCCTGGAAATTAAACATGGACTAATATCAAAAATTTAATTACAAAAAAGACTTTAAAATTTTAATTAATTTTATTGTGTAATAAATCATAAAAATTATATCAAATTAGTTATTACACGAATATGATTAAGGTTAGGAACTACAGTTTAACATATGAATTATGGGGAAGAACACAAAATTTTCTTTATATGGCAAAAGTATACCTTTGCACATTATGTCAGAAAAAGACCATAATTTATACTCAGAAAATTCAGATACCAAAAATATTTGAATATTAGAAGATTCACATGGGATTTTATAAAATTCTTTTAAGATTTTAAAAGATCTACCAAGTAACATGAATGGTTTATTTTCAATTAAGATTATGTCATGAATCTTAACAATGTCACCATCATTCATCATGACACAATTGTTTCCTTCTGAGCCTTTAAGTGTAAAATAAGGACCTCTTAATTTTAAAAAGCGCTGCCCAGCTATATTAAGTCTTAACATTAATGATGATGGCTTAAGAGGTAGTGATGGTACAATTTCAAAATTTTCTGAAATCTCTTTCTCTGTTAATTGCATGACATTCAATTCTTTGTATCTTTTATACACTTGCTGAAGGGGCTTAGTCGAAGATCTAATAAGCTTTTTCAGCTTCCCTAAATAATTTTCAAACTGGAAAGCACTAAAATTATCTAGGTGACCATACCTTTTTACATCTTCAATAAGATGAGACAGTGCATGGATATTGTATGTGATAAATTCTTTGCCATACAATACTGTACACTGCTCAACAAAGAGTCTAAGCAAAGAACCAGCATATTCAAAATAATATTTATCACTGACCAGTATTCGTATTGAAAAATGTAACAAGAGAAAATGGTTGTAATATTTCTCAGGTAATATATTCTTCAATACAACTGGTCCTGTATAGAGAAGAAATTGTCGCCATTCTGTAGCTTTCCACCGATCAATGTGTTTTAAAGATCTGGGTTTTCTTTGAAATTCAATAGCAATAAACTTAATACACTTCAAGAGCTTATCAGAAATTAGAAAAATTTCAGCATTTCTTAGTCTGCAAGAACGAGTTCCTTTGCACCATGAAAACACTAATTTTCTCACAACGCCTAAACATAAAAGATGCATATAATCCAAAGGAAATTGGGTTATCATTCCGATATTTAATTCCTTAAAAGGGGATTCTCCAGTAAAATGATAATCATTATTCGAATCTCCATCATTTCTCAAAGGAGCATTAATTTCTGGGTAAGTCATCCTGTGATACCATTTACCTTTTTGTACACATTTATCACAACCATAATAACCAGTAAACAATTTAGCACAAGTAACAAAAGCTCTTGCTGGAGTATCACAAATTACTGCATTAACAAAAAATGAAAATTTTTTACCAGATATTTCTAGACCAGCATAACAATCTTTTAAATCTTTAACTAATTCCTCAAGAAATTCACTGACATTAGGTTTTTTTTCACCAAAGTAAATACCAATGAGAAAAGGTGTATCTATTGTCTCTCTAATGATACCTAAAATTGGCCAAAACTGATATGATGAACTGTTATACAAAGGCAATCCATCAATATGCAAATTTATGCTAATAACAGAATTTTTAGTTTTCAATCCATACTCTAGTTTTTGTTTAATAGTATTTTTTAAACTGAAATGGATATATTCACCTTCTTGAATTTTAGATATAGGAACATAAGTAGGTGTACTGAGTAATGTTCTCGCATCTAATGGCAATTCTGTGTGATATGGCTTAAGTACTTTTAATATATCATTTATAGCAACATGAGTTAAATTATGTTTTAAAACACATTGTTTTAATTTTTCTTTTAAATCCTCTTTAGTAACTGAATTATTAAAGACATTAGATTCGTTATAGGAAGAGTTAAGCACTTCGAAATCTTCAACTGTGGCACTATATTGTTGATCTAGGTCAATATCTAAGCTTCTCTTGGTTGCCTTAAAATTTGACTGTTTAGAAGCATTGTCAAAGTCAATTTCGCATTTTGATTCCAATATTTTTAAATCATTAATATGCTTTTCTACATTAGTTTGGATTTTACGAAATTTATTCCTTTTAGAATAAAACTTTTGGTCATTAAATTTATTTGCAAATTCTAACCTGTTCATGGCCAAGCTCGAAATATAAATACAAGAACAATCCTAGAAACAAAAAAGAAATTAAATTAGAAGTAATACATACCAAAAATACACAAAAGAAATTCTCAACATAGCACTATATGCTTTACCATATGGCTCGATGGAATTATGAATAAAATTTTTCAATACTGGTTTTTAAATACCATATATTAATATTATGGATATTTATACACTAAAAACAATAAATAAACTAAAGAACACAATAAAATTAACTCATATTATTTAAAACATAATGTTTGTAATTATTATTCTGACTTAATTTTATATGAACATAATAAATGCTAGCTTGATAACAAAGTGATAGAATTAAATTAATGGGCATTTTTTAAAGATATGTACTTGTTATTTGTTTAAAAGAATTGATAGCACTTACCAAAATATTCTGCTATAACTGCTTGCAAAAAATGAAATTATTAATAACAGCTAATTTGAGAGCGCAAATATGATTAGCAGTACTAAAGAAGCAATGGTCAAGAAAATGATTTTCAAATATGGCGGCCAGGCATGCGCACAAACTAATTAATTAGTCTATGCATGTTCTTCAATCTTATTGGTAATTACTACGGCTGCCGTTTAGCGACCACTCCATCAGCAGACGATGACGATGTCGAGCACAATATGCGGTAGAAAAACCAGTGAACGTTTCATGTATAAGATACCAGGCTCGGACCGTTGAGAAAATTCGGTGGAAAGTGAGATGCCAATGAAACCGGTGAATGGCCAGTGTAATACCAATAAGCCTCTGCTACTAGGGTTTAGTCACGTTTTTTAAATACTCAAAAGAATTACTAGGTGGGCATCTCTAAGATTTATTGACTGACATAATTTACAGTTATGTCATGAATAAATTGCGCTATTAGATTATCAAAATTGAAGACAGCATTATGTCAGGCAAATAGCACCAGCCTAGGACCTGATGGAATCTCTTACCAAATGATCGTTATCAAGATTCCTTATTAAACATGCTGTTATTTTTTAATAGAATATAAATGGATCACGCTATCTTAAAGTATGGAGGAAAGTGATAGTGATTCTACTTTTAAAGCTTAAAAAATATTCCTCTGAGTTATTGTCCAATAAATTTTAAGAGTTGCTTATGCAAAACCTTCCAGCAGTTGGTCAATGCTAGACTTATTTATGTCTTGGTAAAGAATAAGTACATCTCTCCTCACCAAAGTGGCTTTTGTAAGAAAAGATCTACTATCGATAATATTATTGACGTGGAATAATATGTGATTTGAAATTTTTTAAACGGTTTTATGCATTGCATTGCTGTCAGTATGCTAGATACAATCATTACAGATAGATCTGTCTTCAGTTCCATTTACTATGTAAGAAAATTTAAACATTTCAAACTGTGTCTTTGACAGGAATTCTAGAACATGTAAGTCTGCAACAAGCTCTATTTCATATTTCCATTAATCATCGTTTTACATCTATCAATCGTAAATGTCCAACCGACTCATTTTTGTATCAGTTTCATAAGCGTTTCACCCACAAACACTTATTTTTTAGTTATTTCAATCCTTGTTGTAAAACATATAAAGTGAATCATATTTTAATCGTCTGTCCAGATTTTAATCAACACCGTTCTATATTTTTTGATAGTAATATTTTAATGTTAGAAAATTTGCTTGGAGAACACACCCATCGCAGTCTCAATGCGTGTTTAAAAGCAATAGCCTTTATGCATTTTATCTAATTTAAAATATCGTTCTAATTTAATTTTTACTTATTTATTTATACAATTTATTTAAAATTTTTTTATTTAATTTATATTTATTTAATATTTATTTATTTATTTAATATTTATTTATTTATACAATATATATTAATTGCGGTTTCTTAAAATTTTAATTGTTATGGTAAGATCTATTTTAAAAAATTTTAATATTGGTTTGAAAAATAAAATCATACACCTAAAATTTAGATTTGGCATAGCTTGTCCATTTTTGGACTTTGTGCCACAAAATCCAACCAACCAATGAAAAAAATTATCTTCATATTTAAAATTGTTTCCGAGGAATTCTGTCCTCATAAGAAAAAATGTTATTTTCACTAGTACAATTGTCTTAGAATTCTTTTAAAAAAAGTATTTTAACTATATATATATATATATATATATATATATATATATATATATATATATATATATATATATGTTCCTGAAAATTATGAACAGGAAAATGGAATAAATTTATAATCTACAAGTAAAACACAATTAAAACCAACAATAAAATTTTTTAACGTAGGCCGAACTGGACTGATTTAAAATATATCCGAAAGAAGAATTATAAATTGTTTCAATTTTATTATGCCTTAATGTTACTATCTACGATATTTTAATGGCGACAATTATACAGATCAGACATGTGGCATAAGGATATTGATAAAAATTAATAAGAATTTTGCTTTAACAATAAGTTCGTTTTTTTTTTTTTTTTTTTTTTTTTTTTTTTTTTTTTTTTTTTTTTTTCTTTTCAGCAATATGCGATAAGATTTTAACAATTCCTTTTAGATCATCAAACACCTCTTTAAACAACCAAGCGAATTGTTTTAGATATGCACTCTAACCAACCACAGAAAAATATTATTTTCTCTGATTGATTTTAAAAGTTCCATTTTCAATTCAAAGTAAAAGAATATTTCCATTGTTTGACTCCAAATTCGTAGCATAAAAATTTAAAAACTTAAAAAGTATTTACTATTCGTTTAAATATTTAATATTATATTTGTATATTTCAAAACTATATATGCATTAGCAATAATAAGAATTTAAACAATTATTTTTATGGTATTTCAGTTTCTGTTAAATTCATTATAAAATTTTGTAGCAATCAACTCTTGACAACACTTAAAATATTTTATAATTTTCTTAACTTAAAATGTATGTTTAGACTAGATGGACACTAAAGTTACTAAAAAAGCAATTAAAATAAAATAATATACACTGTTAATTACGAGTATATATATATATATATATATATATATATATAAGTAGATAGATGTTTATTATCCTGGAAAAAAAATGTGATGGTAGTTTTTCTATTCAAGAAGAATAAAATTAAACATTATGTTAACAAATTGAAAATATTTGGCATAAAAAGTTATTAATGTTAATTTTAAAAAGAGTTCAGTGAGAAATCGTTCTGCAGGATAACAATGAGAAGCATAACAAAACGAGAATTCCGGTGTCGTCAAGTCGAGAAACTGCTTCTAATTACGGGGCAAATAGAAACGATATCTTTTAGCCACTATCACAGGAAGATACCAAATGTCTGTTTAGTAAAACATGATATGACATATGTACTTATCTATGTAAATATTTTAAAATTATTGGTTTTAAAAAAACTTCAAAATAATTGTATGATTTATTTCAACTTTAGCTATCAGAAGGCAGAAGTAAAACGTCAGATTTTTTTTCAAAGTTAATAAAAACGTAATTGGCTATAATAGAAATCACACGTACTAAAATGTTTAAATATATTTAAAAAACATTTTTAAAAGGAAAGCATAAAAATATGATATAAAAATACTAAATACATATATTTTGAACAAATAAGCTTGAATGAGTACATATAAAACACTGAATTTAATGCAGACATGAGAAAATATAAAAATAATCTTTATATTCAAAATATTAATAAATACGATTTTTTTCTGCGTTAGTGTTAAAGGTAACATCTATATCCAGTGCTTGAAACGAAATTTTTTCCCTTTATGCGTTTTTGTGACTACATATGTAATGTTTCGCATAATAAATGTTGGGAAATCTATATTAGGTTAAATTCATATCTACGTAGATAAATAGTATAATCAGATTTAGAATAACATCTATAATATCATTTATTTATACAAGAAACAATAAGATTTTGTTGCTTCTTGATCGCAACTATCTTGGAAATTATTTTTTAATACAATTAAAAATATACTTAATATTTATATTTATTTTCAAAAGAAAATCGACGTATATAAATATATATCTATAAAATTCCTATCTTGATAAAAGAGATGAACATTGACAGAATTCTAAATACAAACTCTTATCTTTAGTACTTTAAACTTTATGAAACTTACTACTTTAAACTTTAAAAAATCTACGTATATAAATATATCTATAAAATTCCTATTTTGATAAAAGAGATGATAATTGACACAATACTAAATATAAACTCTTATCTTTATTACTTTAAACTTTATATAAAATAAAGTGCTTCATATTATCTCTAACCAAAACCATAATCGCACTCCTTTTAAATTTTTGCATAAGTTTACGTTACATAGTTGATATTTTGACAACTATATAACTTAAATTTTCTTTCCTTAGCTTAAATATTCCTTTAAGGTCGAAAATATTTTCCTTTTAAATTTTATTTCTATTTAATTTAATTTAATCTATTTTTATTTAATTGTTGTCATGGAATTAAAATGTACAATATTTTCTATCTAGGAAATCTATTATTATCTAGGAACCTATAAATAATAAATAAATTATAATCAATGATCAATATGCCAATGAACAATTTTCTTAGATAATAGGATCGATTCAAATGTTACAAGAAAAATCTGGAAAATAAAGTTTCTTTCAGTAAAGACCTGTTTTAGCAATATTTTTTTAGCATATATTCCGTGAGATTGTTTTTGTTGCACCAGCTTGCTTCCCTGTATGTAGTCCTAATCCCGATAGATTGTATCTGCGGGATACAAAAATGTCTAACAATTAACTCCAATTTTTCTACAGTGGGTTTATTCCACCTCGAAGAGCAAGTTCTTAATCTTAATACATAACCAGTCTTATGCGAAAACATTTGATATGTTAATTTTCTAAAGAACAGATTATGCAGAAGCATTCATATCATAACGAGAGCTCTTTCTAAGTAAAAATAATTCCAAGAAAATAACGGTACAATTGTTGAAATGCAAAACACTTTAGAGAATAATAAATAACTACTTTCTCTGGTAAATACAAAATTAATATGCTTTATAAAAAAATGAATGTGTGAGTTGAACTAAGTTCATTAAATCAATAATTGTTCTCTTCTTACACACACAAGTTACTCATTTGTTTAAGTCATACGCTATAGTTAAAAAGTGAAAACAAAGAAAAGATACAGTGGGAACTTTGGAATTGGAGTATTTTTTTACTGTATATTTTTTATGTATGATTTCATATAATATTGTGTTAGAGATTCTGCAGTTTAATTGACAAAACATCACTCAGGTTTGGACCAGATTTTCATGATGGTAGAGTATATAACTATTTAAACTATGACTTATGTTTCTTTTCTTTCTAGAGTATTATGAAAATCAAAAAGGTTTTACCAACGTATTTACTTATTATTGGTTAAAAATTGCAAAATATTTTAGCTCCTAAGAAGCTGAAAACTAATTCATAATATATATATATATATATATATATATATATATATATATATATATTTCAATAGATTTACTGTAAAAAAAATTTTTATAAATAAGTTCTTTTTTTTAATTTTTTGGTATTTTAATATTAAAAGTTATAATATTTATTTTGTGTTAATTTTCAAAACACCATCCTGAGGAATTCATAGGTCTGTAATCACGTTAAATATTTTATAAACTACTGGTGATTTTCATTTCTTCTGACAAATCATATACTTCGTCTTTTTTACCCTATCCTGCTGGCCAGTGGATTTCTACAACGAATGCAAAAAATGCTGATTTGTATTATATTCTAAATGTAAAAGTGTAGGAATTAAATTCATATGCTTTACTGTTTCTTCCCAAGACTTTTTTTACGTTAATTAAATGTATTTAATTCTTTAATAGTTTGAAGTTGTGAGAAGAATCTTATTCACATTTGATTCGTGTTGGCAACATTAGTTTGCTCAGATCTTTAAAAGCGAGTTTTTTTCCAACGACCAAGATATTGGTGCGTGGTTTTCTCTAACCCGCTATGAGTCGTACATCAGCTTTTTTCCAGACCATTTGAAAGTATTGCAGATTTGATGATTGATTTACTATGAGAACGCGTCAATCGACATTTTTCACCCGAGAACACCAACATATGTCTGTAGTTAACTTAGTGAACGTTCTGTTCAGACATTTTCATTAGATTTAGTCATAATTTTCTTATCGCACTGAATATATCTTTGAATACATTGTGTCTAGACATTTTGCCAATCAAACACAACTTTTACAACTTCTAAGATTCATTTTGAATTTGTTTGATAGCATTTGCATGCTGTGCAGAAAATGTTATTACCATACATGGATAATTTAAATGACTCCATGCTATGATGAGTACCGTCTTATTTAGTCTCCAAGAGAAATTTTACCAGTTATTGAAGAGGTTGTGGTGACCTGCTTGATTATGGTGCTCTTCACGTTACTCGAAGCTAGTGACTTCAAGTCTTGGCTTAACCGAATGTCCATCGTGTTTACCAAAGGCGGCTGGGCACGTTAAATAGGTCGTGATCGCAATGTCCTTCAAGTGAAATGATGACTACGGTTAGCAGATCAAGAATTTGGGAGTCTTCTGCTTGATCCCTGCTTCTAAATTACGAATACTCCCAACCAGCTGCTTATATCTAACTGGTAAATTGAGTTTAACTCAGAGCTAGGTACAAGTAAGAATGCTGATGGAACATTAAGCAGTTATTGAAACGCGCATAATTATACATTGCTAAAATTAATAAAAGCATCTACTATCATTAATAAAACAGTTTTCATGATATAATATTTTTACTTTTTATTAACTTCGAATTGTTTATAATTTACTTTCAAATATTTTCAATGTTACAAATTTTCTATAACATTGTAACATTGTTTTATGCAATATGTTTCATATTTTATTTTTAGTTTTAAACCGAATAATGGCTGGGTGGTTAGCGTTCCTAATTCATTGAGTGTTGGTCCCTGGTTCGAATTCCGGTTCGAGCATGAATTATCCTTTCTCTCTGTGTGTTTCCTTGTCCAGTCTTCTGAGATGATGAATGAATGTGATCCACTCTGTAAGCGGGTCTGTGGTAGAATGGTGGGAGTAATGCTTCTCGTCTGCGTGACATGGTTCATAGATGCCCACCTGGTAATAACGATAAATGAGTAGCATTTTCCGGCTTTATTGTGGCGAGAGGTTAATCACCCAGTCCCTGTTTTTAGAAAAAAAGCTACGCTAGTTTTAATCTTAAAAGCTAAATAATTTTTTTGAAATAAATTTGACTGTGATAAAAAATTAAAATCATGATATTTATTTACAGACATGTTACAAAATCATGTTATAGGAATTATATATTGAAGTGCTATCAATATGACAGTTCAAAATTTAATGGTGTATTTTTAAAATGAAAAAAATATATACAATATGTACAAATTTAAAAAAAAGCTCTGTTTTTCTTTTACAATATTATCCCCTGAACAGCATTGTTTTCTTTAAGGTAATCAATGACTAAGGGCCTGTTCATCAGCACAGCATAATCCAGTGCAGTCTGAAATATATAAAAATAAGTTAATTATAAGTTAGTATACTTAATTTTATAATACATAATGTTATCTTAGTTTTTATTAATTAAATGCTACAAGTTAAGGTATTCATAAGGTGGAAGTAATATGCAACTTCTGTTGATCCGAAAACATGGGCACCAATAGGTAGAAGACTGCCTGGGCTTCTTCGCCTGCTGATTTTAGCTAGGCACATGGAATGCCTAGGATGGCAATACCAGGAGATTATTCTCGACGTTACTTTACCCATTCCACTCAGGGGCACGCTCCCACCTCGTTGAGGCAATTAGCAGGACTTTGGAGAGGCGATATTAGGATGTTAATTGATTCTGGCATCTGAGCGAATGGTTTCTTATTGGCTATAAAACTGGCATTTCAATATTGACCAAGCTTCAACAGATCTCGCCGTTACAGCACGAGGTCTACGTTCAGGGGATCCCGTCTCATGTAGATATATACTGCAATGAATTCGCGGACAAACTTGCAAAGAACAGCTGTTGATACAAGGCTCCTTCTTTTTCTGTTCTCATCTTCTAAGAATTAAACTCCTTTAGAAAATTACAGCATATGAAGGCATGGATGGTGCCGTCTACACGCCACCTTATTTCGGCAAAAAAATCAGGAACAGCTTTATCCATCAAGAATGACGGGGGCTCCTTGACTTGCTAATAGAGCCAATCGTTTTGCAGACGAGTGGTTCTCCACATCTATATCAAATGCTAAGATCAACAGGTTTCCAATAATCACATATTAGATTGTTTTGGCCTCTCTCAAGAAGACCTCTACAAGGACCTCTTCTTGTGCTGAACTTTCACATGGTCAACGAATTTATGGATCTTGTTTGACTTTGTCATATTCTAGAGGATAAGTAACAAAAACAACAAATGTAATGTTGCTAAAAGTGTATTCAAACATTTCTTTAATTTCACAGCATTTGTCATGTAATCTGGCTCATTTCGAAGTAGAGCTTAAGGAGTGTTTTGAGTTATCAATAAGTGCAAAATTTTTATGCGTTTTTAAAAAGAGCACATTTTATGAAATTAATGCATTGCATCACACCTCGCATTTGATTAACCGAAATCAATGACTTCCAAAGCATGTATGATTGTAAGAGCTTGTCGACTCAATATCTTAATTTGAGGGATAAAACTGCAGAATTTCAATGTGGACCTAGATGGTAATGAAAGAGCGGACCGTTTTGCCAAGAAAGGTACTAAAATACATCTTGAAACTAATACTGTTCCATTGGATTCCCTAAAAAGACGTATAAGAGAGCGGATTATGGTGAACTATAATAAGGACCTGTCTAATAAATCCAGAGACAAACTATGAGTAAATATTAAAAATGATTGGAAAAAATTCGGTAATAGACCACGTAAAGAGGCCGTGGCAAATTTTAGATTGAGCATTGGTCATGACTGCCTACCTGAACACCTTAAGAAAATTGGCATCTTGACCAGTAGTGTTTTCCCTGTCTGTAAGGTAGACAATATGAATAGGGACCATCTACTCGTCTGCATGGCCCTGGACCCTACTCTTCAACAAAGTGGTGATGTTTGCAAATTATATTGGGTGGTGAGGGATTGCATGTCCTGACCACTTACATGTAGCATTTTAAACTTTGAAATTTTAGGCTTTTTTAAATCTTTTGAAATGTTAGAATTTTAATTGCTTCATGTTGATTTTTACCTTTTTTTCTTTGTTGTAATTTAAATGTGTTTGCGAATGGTTAGATACTGATGGATTAGGTTCTTTTTAGCCATATGTAACAACAACATGATTGTAAGATGTTTCTGATGGTACACCATATTTTTAATATCATTTTAGATCTTGTAATTTAGCAATACATGCCAAAATACTATTGTTTTTAAAAATTTTAAGAAAGCAGTGCTGAGATTAATATAAGCCGTAATGTGTATCAAATTTATGAGGAAAATAGAAATGACTGTAGCATTACGAGTTTTTTCGAGGTGACTAAGATGTGTGATAATAAAGAAATGAACATAAGTTTTCTTCTAAAAACTTAATTCGCAGTTCTTTCAGTCACAATGATTGCAATAACTTCATCTTGAAATTTTTACACAAGCTAAAAAATATAATCTTTACAATTTCTATTATACTGAAACTATGCAGTATCTTTCAGAGCTGGATATTTAAATGTCTAATTGATCGACTAATTTTTATCCGACTTTTCAACTGTCTTACTATTTGCGAGGCCGATATTTATTCTTTTTCAGTAGTTTGAATATTACACCTTGAATGTTCCTATATCGAACTTATGGTAGGAGTTTCCTATTGGTCCTGTTGACTCGAAACTGCGAAAATATTAACTTATATGTTGGCGTGTTGGAGTCAACATATCGTTAAGTCACCAAAATATAGTCAAACTACTTTAGATTTTATGTATTTATATTTCAGCTTTAAAAGCCGATATTTTCATATAAGAAGCATTGTTTAGTCAATAACTTCATAAGTTAAACGATAAAACACATGTGCTGACCACAAATAGATAAAAATTAATTTTTCTTGTGGTTGGCAATTAGAACTATTTGGGAGGGGGCGCTGGGTAATTTTTCATTAGAACTCATGATGAAGTGAATTAAGGAGATAGCTAGGAACCGGGTTTTGGGCTGCAGCAAGAGAAAATCTGACAGGGGTTGGAGAAGAGTTCCGGATACCTCGAGTAGCGTACGGGGAGAATCCTGACGGGGGACTGTACGAGAGAAGATCACCATTGAGCTGGGAGGCAACATGGTGTAAATGGAAACGATGATAGATGATAGTTTCTAATGGAGCTGTGATGGTATTGCCGACTTCTAGAAAAACTGATCACGAGGTAGTACAGGTCGTCTGTATGATTTGTTTGATAAAACAGTCCTGTGAAAGAAGACACGGTACGATTCCTGGTTGTCCTGTCCATCCTAGTCCACTTGGAAGCCTAACAGCATCCCAAGTGGACTACCCAAGCGTCTCCAGATAAGTAACTCGGGACTTTCATTCGTGGAATATAGTTAGTATTGTAAGCAACCTTTAATTTCTTTTTAAAACACAATTTTTGTTTTAGTAATTTGTGTATCAAATATTATTGATAATTATGAGATCGACCCAGAATTGAGCTTGGCCATGTTGTTTATGTTATGTATGTTATTCTGAAATAATCTTGATAATAAACTTTATTAATTAATATGAACCTGGGATTTTATTGAGTGTCTATACTAACATTGTTTACCGACAAAACTATAGTAAGTCAAGGTGCATAATTTAATAAGACGCTTAGTACACACATAACATACTAAAAAAAGTAATTTAACGAATATATAAAATATTCATACTAATATTTACGCAACTTACATTTTTCGGTATTATCGACTTCTAGAAAAAATTTCAAAAATTTTTGAATATACAAGCTATGGTATTTTCAAAAATTTTTGAATTTCACAGATAGGTGCAGATACTTTTCTATTCATTAGAAAAAAGTTCTTGATTGAACTATAAGCAATCGTTCTAATAAAGCTGTACCAATATTGACGGAAATCATCTGCATTCTTTAGACTAACAGTCGCTAAATGCGGGTCCACGCACTTGCTGTGATCTGTGAAATTGTGTTGATGGTCCGCATAAAAATGCCAAAAAACATTTCATTAGTATTCATATTAAAAACTTACAACTATCCAAAATTTGAGTTACATATTTTTTTATTTTGTAATCTAATTACTAATTAGCGAAATACATTCTTCCTGACATTTTAATTACATCTTCAATGTATCGCTGGGGACATTTGGAAAATGAGAATTGTCAACCATGGTTTGGTGTTATCTATAATAACCAGAATCTAATACAATAAACTATGACCATTAATATTGTATGAATCTTTAGTTTGTTAATCATTGAATATTGGCATTGTTTTTCAATGTTGGTTTGTTCCCTTTTTTGTTAAGTTTATTACATGTTTGAAGATATTTATGGCCTAATAATGATATTGCTGCAATTCAGTTTACTTGGAAATACTAATGAATAAAAGTACTAATTAATTTATTAATTAGAAATACTAATTATTAATAATAAGATCGATTAATAATAAATAACAATTACTTAAATTTAAATTCATATTGTTTATAGTCTAACAAATAAAAAGTATATATGCAGAGATCCTTGAGGTTTTACAGATTGCTATCGCTATTTCTGACATCTATCAAAAATGATTCAAAGTGATGGATTGCTGGATTCCTTCGGAAGCACCAAAGATTCACTACATACGTATTTTAGCCTTTTCATTACAAAATGCTTACAATAAACGAGAGAAATTGGATATTGATTGATGGATTTGGAGTGGACATGAATTCAGAAAACGCGTTTTTGCTAACTAGGCTAATTTTTTCATAATATTTACAAGTTAAAAGACCTATTATAAATATAAATTGATAACAATTACTTATATTAATTACAAAGCTATTTTAATTAATTAAAATAAGCAAATGTAATGCGTTAGAGCATATTATCGCATGAAAGATTTATAGTTTAGCATGTAATTATTTTAAATGTACTTGAAACACGCACAATATATATATATATATATTTAACTTAAAAAAAATAATAATATTTATTTACCCTCTTATATATATCTCTGCAATTGATATCAAAAAAGGAATGTCCGTATCTTTTAAGAGCTTCAACAAGACAATATATTTTTTCTATATTTGACGCCAGAACCGCTTTATGAAGATTTCTAGATAAAAATTATTTATATGATTAACATATTCAATAGCACTATGAGTATGAAGAATATATTTTTATGGTTTGATTAAGCATTTCATTAATAATAAATCACTTGAAGCGTCTAACCTAAGTGCTAAATTATCAATCTTATCCTTATTTTAATTAATAAATTCTTATTTAATTATCTATTTTATTTTGTAAAGCAATTTTATTTTGAAATCTTGTTGGGCACTTTTCCCTTACACCGGCGCAGTCGATAAAGCCGTCAATTGCCAACGCCTAAAGGAATATCGCCGCTTGTAATCTTTTGCCACCACATTTTCAAAGCAAGTCGAGGCCATTTTTTTATTGGTCATGTCATTTTCTTAATACAAAAATTTAACGTAAAAAGCAATGAAAACTTGGGATTTGCCCAAAGCAGAGGAAGAAGTGGTCAGATTCTTTAAAAAAAAAAGCGTTTTGCCTGAAATCGCAACTTGTGATAAGAACCATAAAATGAAGTTGTATTTCAGAGATGTGAAATTCAATGGCGCTACAACCTTTCATCTTGTCCATTTAAAAGAAATACCTATAAAGGAACACACATTCAGTAATCAAAATTGAACTTTTCCAAGAATATACTTTAAATACTTTAACATAACGTAGTTGGCAGTCAGATTGCACACGGCCGTTAAAGGATTTGAATATTCCCCTCATAAATTGACATCTAACAATAAAATAAGCAAAAACGCAACATGCATCTATCGCTGTTTAAAAATTGTTAAGATCAAATGCAGTACTTTCTGCTCCAAAGACTCAAAAATGCGTCAATGTTTGCTTGATAGTAGCTCTAAAATTCATTATGATTTAATACCATGAAAATCTGTGAGGGGCATGCTTTGTCACATTGTCAGGTCATTGATTGTGATTTGATGTGGCACTAAGAGTTATGGAAATGAATTCCCCAAGTGAACAGACATATAAACAAGTAAGGCAAATTTTATTTTGAGTCGGGCTTCGTTTATGTTATGTATTGACTGTACTGCTACAATTATCAAGAATTTGTGGATAGTCCGATATTTTACAATACAACAACTATAACTAGGAATCTACGCTTTGAAAAAAAATGTTCAATCGTATACAATGTACGGTAACCTTTAAATACATGTTTCAGAATCAAATGATATTCGAACTTACTTTTTCTTTGAATTTTAATTATAGAACATTTCACAGTAGATAGTTTACTGGTGACACACATAAACCGTGGTAAAAGAATTTCTTAATTCCCATCTTTCCCATTTTTAATTTCCATCTTTTCCATCCATTTTACTTTCCAGGAGATTGTTAATAGAAGGTTATATTCATAAATCACAATGCGACACATCACGTGAACATTTCTATCCCATCTCCCGTTCTGTTAAAATGATTGGGGATGAATCGATGTTTTTCAACTATAAAGAATGACATCTTAATACGAAGTCGATGTGTCATTTCAATAGTATAGTGTAATTTCAAATTATAATCTAATATTAATATTTACTAGTCATTCCATTTTGTTACATTTTTATTTTTTGCAGTTTTAGTTCTGCAAATGGTTTCTCTATCCTAATACCTTTTAAGTTCAACGGTTGATTTTCAGTTTCCTTTAGTTCCTATCAGAGTGACCTCACTGATGCCATATTCTTCCATGTTATTATGTTGACACCAAAGTTCTTTAATCATTTTTCCATATCATCTAGTTACCTCATCCGTGGTGTGCCTCTCCTTATCTCAGTCCCAGTGCTTAAGAAAGATATTTTCATCACTAGGTTTCCATATCCGTATTTATAGATATGGATATGGAAAATATCTAGTTCCACAAATATATACTAAATTATGCTAAATTCCTAGTTCCAATCTTGGATATTTTGTAATCCGTTTCAATACATTCAACTGCCATCAATTCATTTACAATGGAATCCTCGCCAACATGGTGACCATAATTGGAAATTTAGTGGCTTTGGCTAAATTTTTGGTGACAAAAGTTTTATTTGTTTTTTCGATTTCTTGAAGTGCTTGCCATATCATTACAAAGAAAGATATCCAATAATTCATTAAAAAATTGGCTTCTTTTCTGATATGAAGGCATTTTGTCCCTTCACTTATCTTATATGGAGGATATGAAAAGTAACTAAAAGTAGTTCAGAAGGATCAGAAAATTTTTGTTATTTTCAGAGGTTTCTTGTCGCAACATCTGAACAATTCAATCAGCAACATAAGACATATGTTGCTGATTGAATTGTTGCTCGTTGGGAAAGTCAAGAAACCTAAAGTGTGAAGTGAATGGCATTTATTGATTTGTTGAAATATGGTCTCAGAGCAGTGTCCATGCATGTATCGGCAAAGTTTCACTGTCTTTTACTTTAACATATTCTACAAATACAAAATAAACAATGTATTTATGAGTGCTTTTTTTTAATAATTAAGTACACAGCATTCAAATCTGTGGAGATTTGAAAGTTATTTGGTTATTAAAATGCATTCAACAAAAGAGTACTGACTTCTCCTGCCTTATGTGCATAGGAGATATCTGTGGCAAAAAAAAAAAAAAAATCATTGTATCAGTATACAGTAGCCACCAAGAAACAACCCCATTTCTAACACCAAAACCATTTTACATTGGACACTTGCATATCCTTAACGAGTTTTTATTCCACCATTGCGTATTAAATTAGTATTAAGGAAAATATTTGTAAAAGATGTGAATAGATTTGAAGTTTTTTCTTGAGTATTAGAAACAAATTCAAAGATTTAAGTGCGGTGAATGTATGAAAAAGAGTTTATTGTCCAGCAAATTTAAATTGTATTTCACGATGAAAAGTTATATTATAAACTACCAGAAGTGGAAGAAATCCTGGCTGACATTTTTATCAGTGTGTTTACTTCCTTGGAAATGAGAAATGAAGATCTTGTTGGCGATAAGGCGATTGCTTTCATGTTATATTTTTCTTCTTATGCTAATTACAATAATATCACACAATTCTCTTTTTCCTTAATTAATTGAACCCTTCAAAGAAAAACAAGGTATTATTAGGAGGATTTTTTTTATCACATTTTACCATCAAAGTATTAAGTTCACATATTATTCCTTTTAAATTCATGATAAAGAAAATATCAAAATATCTACTTTGATAAAGAAAATATTATTATGATAAAAGAAATATTTATATTTCTTTTTTCATATACCAAATTTATTTGTCTAAATATAAATGCTAAATCACGTAAATTAATTTTAAGATAACAATTTTTGCATAATTTATGATTGTCATTCTAATTGAAAGTTTTTTACAATAGTTAAATTTTAAATTTAATAGAATAAATATATGGGAAACAATTGTTGCTGATGAATTTGCTTTAAATGTGCATTAATTTAAATAATCTAGGAAAAAAAACTAAGAATTTATTTTAAAGGCAAAAAATCCTAGAAAAAAATAATATTTCAACCATTTATGCTAAAAAGTAACTTCTGTGGATAGCTTCAGTTATCTGAGGAAGATTGTTGCTGTTTCGTCAGCATACTTTCCTGTACGTAGCCCATAGTGGGAGCAGCTGGTTGAGAATCTTCATAATTTAGATGAGAGGTAATTTTTATAATTTATTAGGAATTGCTTTCATGTTATATCTTTCTTCTTATGCTAATTACAATACGACGATGGCGAAAGACGCACATTTCTGGACCCTTAGAGAAATCATTTCCTTGGATGACATCACCACTGTCATCTACTTATTGCGCTTCAGACGCTATTAGTGAACACTACGTACAGGGTACGCCCTAACCAACTGTGGTGAAACACTTCTGCTCGGAAGTTGGCCGCAGCAGCTAGAAAAACTTTCTATCCGAACATTTGGCAACACCAATCTCCTCGGAACAACGAGGAACAACAGAGCAGTTCAGGTTTTTCCCGGACGATGCGAGCGGATGAGTTCACAAACCGGTTCTCTCTCAGAGATTTTGGTGTTGGCGACGTTTGGTCATTTTTCTTAAATTAGCAATAAAATTTAGTTAAGTTTCAATATATGGTGTGCATTGATATTATTTAATAAACGATTAACATGCACCCATATCTGGTGACCCGGACGTGAGGATGACCAAAATGTGAACACGCATACTTGAATTTGAAAGTTACTCCAGCGCCACGTGGGATTTTTAGTGCTAAATTGTAATCATCTGTAACTTCTAGGATACAGGTAGGATCTTTCTATAATTTTCTTAAACGTTGTGTTATGTACTTTTAATTATTCACTGGGGTCAGTTTCTTGGAAAAATTGTGTATATATTTTAAAGCGAAGTTTTTTCAGTTAAATTATTATTTGTACATATTTTACCCCATGAGCTGTATTCCGTTAACTAATCCTCAATTTTATCAGTCCTTTCGCATCGTGCTGAGTTTTATTATTTGATTTACTGTATTTTATTATATTAATATTTATTACTTCTTTTATATTTCATAACTAATATTTTTTATGTTTATTGTATTTCTCATTTATATCTTGGTATTCGAAACTATACGCATTTCCCTATTATTGATTTGTATTTTTTGTAATTATTCTCCTACTTAAGTTTGACCATGCCTTTATTTGATGATATTTCGGTTACTCAAAATTCTCCCTCCGAAGACACACCTTTGCAGGTTGCACACGTTTCGGTAAAAATACCACCTTTCTGGAAAACTAACCTTTCTCTGTGGTTTATTAGGTTGGAATCGCAATTTTTTCTGGCGAATATAACGTCCGATCTAACAAAATTCAATCATATTGTCTCCTGCTTAGATCCCGATATACTAAATTCGGTACACGACAATTTAGAGAAACCACCTCCTACCGAAAAGTACGATACCTTAAAAAAACGCCTGATTTCTGTTCATTCCGAAAGTGAAGCATCTAGAATTCGAACCTTATTGCAGGGAGTAGAACTCGGTGATCAAAAACCCTCCCAATTATTAAATAGGATGCGTTCGTTAGCTGGTGATACCGTAGGTGAATCGCTTTTACGCTCGTTATGGCTCACGAGACTGCCTTATAAAACACAGACTATTTTAGCCGCTTTCAGCGAGGATGATTTGAATAAAGTAGCCGCAGTTGCTGACAAAATAAGGGATCTAGCTATCCCTTCTTATGTAAATTCTATCACCCCTAACTCTCAAGATTCTGTCACGGCTCGCTTAGAACTCCAGGTAGCGCAGTTAACTCAACAAGTTAGTGAATTAAGCACCGCCCTGGAACGCAGTTCCCGTAGGCCTAGGCGCAATTTCGCCGATCATTTCAACGCAGCAGATCTCGCGATAGTTCCCGCTCTCGCACTAACTTCAGTCACTACAAGGAACGTACGAATGACCTTTGTTTTTACCATGCCAATTTCGGCGATAAAGCGTGAAAGTGCCAAGCTCCATGTTCTTTTCGTCAGTCGGGAAACTAAACGGGCGATCGCTCATTGGCCAATCTAGCGACCGCCAGGTGAATCGTATTCTTTTGGCCGACCTGTCTTCAAAACTAAATTTTCTAATTGACACAGGAGCCGACGTATCTGTTTTGCCTAAAAAATATGCTCCAAAAACCACACCCTCTGAAAATTTAGCCTTATATGCAGCAAATGGCACTAAAATTTCTACTTTTGGCAACAAACGCCTCATTATTGATTTAAATCTCCGCCGACAATTTTCGTGGTTATTCGTCATTGCTAACGTAAGCCAACCAATTATAGGTGTTGATTTTCTTAAACATTTTGAGTTACTTGTCGATGTCAAAAATAACCCTCTGGTCAACTCTCGGACATCTCTCTCTTCAAACGGCATATCTTTCAAAAATGTTTCCCTAGATTCTAACATATCACCGTACTTATCGGTGATTCTAAATTTGAAAAATTACTCGCTGAGTATCCTGAGCTTACAATCCTGCAATAATATTAAATCTCGATGATGAAGAATGCTGCTTTGATCAAGCTTCACTATATATTTACAAAAAAAAATTTAAATATGGAGTTTATACATCTACCAATTTTCGTAGTTGAAACTGGTTGTAATGAAGCCATTGTGTAGTTTCGCTTCTAAACTTGTTAAATTTTACTTTCGATTGAAAATTTATAGAAGGGTTACTAAATATAATTATAATACTTGCTGTTGAAAAGGATTATCAAAACTAAAAGTGATTAAAATTAATTTAAGACGAACAATGTACAGGTTAAAATTAATAAATCTAGATATGTTGGTAATGAATAGAAATTAGTATTGAGGAATATATTAAAGACCATCGGAAAGAGCACCCAAAATTCAAGTCATGAAAGCTTTCTTTTTTCTTTGAATACCCCTGAAATAGTGACAAAGAAGCAAAGATATTTTTTTTATTATTAATTACTAGCTGTACCCGCCCGGCGTTGCCCGTGCATTTAGAAAAGGCAGATAAGTGAATAGCGCAGGAATAGTAGTGTAGGACATGTAGACAGTCTCTCCCTCTCCCCCCCCCTACACACAACATTCCCCGTCGATAAAAAGGAACAATATATCCTAACCATGAGCCATCTGTTAAAAAATTAGTTTAAATGAGAACAGACCTCATATTAGCACATGCTAGGAAACCGTAGTCATGTGGTTATAATCATTGGTCTGAAGTTTAAAGAAAAGTAAAACATAAAAAATTCAAAATCAAAGATAGGAAAGAGTTGAAAGGGAAAGATAGAGAGTACAGTACAGAAAAAATAAAAAGTAACGAAAACATGGATGAAATAAAACATCCTGCTTACAGGAAATTTGGAGTTGAGAACCAATTAAATTTTTAATTTAAGTGTAAGTTAAACTTAGATGACAATGAATTAGAAGAGGAGAGTGTTTGTGTATGTTTGTGGAGCTCGGTCTGGGGTCGCAAGGGACCCTTACCGATTAATGTCTGTTGGTACTGTAGCACTGGGAAGCAGCACCATTCGGATTATTGCTCATGCTCTCAAGAGAGCACTAAACAATAACATCATCATTTAAAGCATGACAGTCAGAGTTAGTTTGGGAGAGTGGCAATAATTTTTCTTTAGATTGTCCTTTTCGTTAGAGAGCCTCGGGATAAACTATATTTAATGTTCTTCCATTCGGAGCTAAGATGTGTAGATTATCGACATTACCAACTCTTGAACAACCCACGTACAGTTGACCATGGGAGAAACACGGCTTACGGAGGTCGAGCCCTACAACTTTGAGAGATTGTCCTTGTGCCTTATTAATGCTCATCGCGAAACTCAAACGAACAGGGAATTGTAGACGCTTAAACTGAAACGGGAGATCGGAAGGGATTATAGGAATTCTTGAAATAAACACATCTTCGCCTGCAGCATGTCCGGTCATGATGGTGGCTTCTATAATATTTGGCATCAGTTTCTTGATAGAAAGTCTTGTTCCATTGCAAAGTGCAGGCGGATCCAGATTCCTGAGGAGAATTATCGGTGCTCCAACCTTCAAGTCCAATATGTGGGAGGGTACTCCAGGTGGCTCTAATTTGTTGAGAAACTCTGTCGTATAGTTGACAGCCTCGTCAATATTGCATGTCGTGTCTATAGATTTGTAAATATGAAGAGTTCCGGGTAAGTTCTGTAAAAGTTGCTTGTTGATAACACTGACGGCTTCGTTTGTTGGGGCAAGAATTGCTCTTTCGCACAGCCATGCGTGATCAGTGAAGTGGTGAATCACATTCGGAAACACAGCCTCTTTCAGTTCTTCTTCAGTAGTCACAATCCTTCCAACGCCTTGCATCGCTACATATCCATCTTCATTTTCTGAAGTAAGGGTTCCATTTCCTAGTTTCAGTAGATTATCTCCAAACTGCTGGGCAGAGGGATCACCGTTGAGATGAACTCGCATGTTAGTCGATAATCCAAGTGTTTGAATGCCATTCCAGATGTAAGAATATTTTATGCAGGCCTGCATTTCATCTGCCCTCGTTCCACGTGGAATAACTGGTAGCGTCTGTCGAAAATCGCCTGCCAAAACCATTACGACGCCTTCCATTCTGTCATTGTTCCATCTGAGGTCTTTCATGGTGACATCTAATGCTTCGAATGCGGCTTTGTGGGACATGGTACACTCGTCCCAAACGATGAGCTTGCAATCCTGTAGAACCTTTGCCTTTCCTGAATTCCTTGGGATGTTACACGTTGGAGTCTCTGTGCTTGTCAGATTTAAAGGTAACTTGAACGCCGAGTGAGCAGTCCTACCACCTGTCAAGAGTGTAGCAGCAATGCCGGATGAAGCGACAGCCAGGGCAATCTCATTTCTGTGCCGCACCTTTGCCAAAATAAGGTTGATAAGAAACGTCTTCCCGGTTCCGCCTGGAGCATCCAAAAAGAATATACCCCCTTGCCTATCAAAAACTGCTCTAGTAATCTTGTCAAAGGCTTCTTTTTGGTCTTGGACCAATTTAGGCTCATTCTCCTGTATATAAGCTGCGAGCACATCCATGTTATAACTTCGTTCTCTAATTACTTCACTGGAGATGGCAGAATCGCTGTTTCTGTTAGGTTGGGGAAGTCCAAAGCTTTTCAGGTTCAATCCTCCTAGAGATATTATCTTGTTCTCAATGTAGATTAGGGCTCTGTTAAAGATGTCGTCATTGTAGTCCAGGTCCATATTCTGCTGCTGGATCCTTGCTTGATGCAGTATGCCTTCAGACAGGTTCTCCCTGTGGTTCATCCATAACTGTTCAGGGCCCGACATGGAGCACGTTTGAAGCATTACAGCAAACAGATTACGCATCATCTTGGGTGATCGAGATGCAGCTGCTTCTTCTAACGCCGTGTTCCAGTGTTCGTCATTCTCCAGAAGTCCTTGAAGTTGGCAGGCCTCTTTGAAAGTGTTGCAGACTCTTCCTTGAACGGTTCTCAAATCCGTGAATGATGTTGGGCCTCTAACTTCATGTAGTAATAGGCGAAGGTGGAAGCATTCGGAGTTGTTGGGATGGACGGTGTAGACACGGCCAAGGGCATCAGTAGACCTGATTCCTGTTTCTTCTGGAACAATTTGTCCTTGTTTACGGCGGTTCCAACTCTTGTTCATGCTGTTCCATGTGTAGTACTTTGGAATTTGGTTGTAAAGTAAATTGCGAGCAAAGTTATCTTGGGTGCACAGCTTGAAGAAAGATGTGAGCGTTGTTTCCTGGGGTGCCTGGACCCGTTCAGCAGCATTTTCTTCAGTGAAGTACACTCTCTGGCCATTTTCAAGGTGGACGCTTAGATGAACGACTGTGGGATGACGTTCGTGGATTGGAAAGTTGAGTATTCTCCACACTGCTTCATTGCTGCTAATGTATCTTCCCATCTCATATTGATGAATTTCATTCAGTTCATTGGCTCCACTGGTGACATCAAATACAGCCATGTCGGATCCTTTATTGACATACTTGCATACATACTTTATGGACTTGACAGAATTGCAGTACTCAACGTTGATATGTGCGTTAAAAATTTTGGATAGTAGTGGACAGTAAGGAACGATCCAGGCATTGTCCACCGAAACTTCTGATCCTCGTAGATTGATGCTTGCTGTAAAACCTCCATCTGCAGGGCTTCTACGACGATACAGTGGATATCCGTCTTGTCCCGTCTGCGTCTCTTTCAAGAACTGGCGAGGGTATCGCTTCGTGCAGACTCCAACCTTCATACAAACAGAGCGGGGATTTATGCGTCCGCAGGGGCCATGCACCATTTGTTTCGTGACCGTGGTAAAGAGGTCTGGGTCTTCTTCTGGATCCGGGATTTCTGCGCTGATGAAATCATCGACCCTATGGACGTGCAAGGTGTCTTTCAGCCAAACCAGAATGTGGGCGTGAGGAAGTCCTCTCTTCTGCCACTCTATCGTGTACATGTAACATCGAGTATCACCAAAAATCTTCGCCTTTGTGATAAGACTGATGAGTGCCTTTTGCTTGAGATGAAAGACTCTTGCCAACAAATCATGGCGATCCTGGGGCTTTTGTCCATCGAAAAGTTCTTCTTGTATCTCTTTCCAGTTGGGGTTGCAGGTGAAGGTGATGAAAAGGTCCGGTCTACCGTAGTTTCGCACATAGGTCATCGCATCTTGGGTCCTTTCGTGCATGTACCTGGGCCCCCCTGTAAAGCTGGACGGTAAAATAACTAACTGTCCCATGTCAGCAACATTTCCATCATTCATAACGGCATCCCTCAAATGGGCATATTGTTCCACTCTCAACGTCTTCTGGTTCAATCGAATGTATCGCAGCCTTTCGGATTCAATCTTGGCATACATGTCCACAATAAACTGATGAAACAGGTCTTTGCTTCGCAGTAAAATGTTGAATGTTGAGGAGCGCATCATGATCCTGTAAGCGTAAAAGTCCATTGCAGAAATCTTCTTTGTTTGTGGCATTCCCGTAGTTGGATTTTTTTGGCGCAAATCAAAATGATAACCATCTTCCCCCTGCCAAAAGAGAAGTGGGTACTGTAGTGCATCGTAAGACCTGTGGGTATCGGCAATTCTTCTGATGGTGCCACTCCTTTCTTCTAAAACTATGTCTCTTGCCCCATGCTGTTCTCCAACCATTATTACAGCCACTTCTGATGATGTCGGAGCGTTGAACCGCCTTTCATGCTCACCGCGTGGGGTTTTGTCGGCTAAAATAAGGAGTTTTAATTTAGGACTGATCTTTTCCATGGCCGATTTGAAGCTTTGGACGTAGGAGTTTTCATGATGAAGCATATATTGCAACTGAAGTACTATGTCCTCTCTGGTTTCTGGAACATTCCTACAACGTTTCTGCGCCTGTTCTGTTCTGTTGGCAACGAAATAAACTTGCATAAATTTGGGCTCTTCATTTGGTAGGGGATGTAGACTGCCAATGCGATGATAAACTTGACCCTGAACTTTAAATGTTGGCATGTATCCAGGCTCTCTAATTTCTTTTGTTGTGCCGAAAGAGGTCATTTGGAAACAGGAATTGTAGCGTCTGATATTAGCTTGGAAGTGTTTGTCCTGTGAAGACTGGCCAATGAGGAAAGTGCGTAGGGGCTCAGGAGGATCTATTAACGGTGATAATCGAACTTTTCCTCCACTGCAGCACATACCTGGGGCTTCACCTTTCCATTTCTTCGCCTCACAGTGTTGGCAAGTTTGCGACATTGAGCCGATGAGACACGAAGGATGAGTAGCATAATCAGATGATGGTTCATAATCGAATGCCGCATTTTCTAAATGCCTCCAGAGACGCATTCGAGCAGTAGTTGTTGCAATTGTAACTCTCTGCAGTCTTGAGTTTCTCTCTGGGGTGTTTTCTTCTTCTCTTCTTCTTTGATTAATTTCTCTCACCTGTTGCTGTCTTGAGTTTCTTTCTGGGGTGGTTTCTTCTTCTCTCCTTCTCCGACTTCTTTCTGCGTCCTCTCGCTGCCTTGATTCTCTTTCTGGGGTGGTTTCTTCTTCTCTCCTTCTTCGACTTCTTTCTGTGTCATGTCGCTGCCTTGCTTCTCTTTCTGGAGTGGTTTGTTCTTGTCTCCTTCTTCGACTTCTTTCTGCATCCTGTCGTTGTCTTGATTCTCTTTCTGGGGTGGTTTCTTCTTGTCTCCTTCTTCGACTTCTTTCTCTCTCTTGTCGCTTTTTATTTTCCAAGCATTTCTTTTTTCGAGGGGGCTGCGGCATATTTCTTCTAAAATCTGAAAAGCAAAAGGTAAGCAACCAACAGAAGAATGATTACACAAACTGAAGAAAACGCTACAATAAAGAAATCAATTGTTATAATCGAACGTTATTTGAAAATAAATAATAGCAACACGATCAGTGAGTCAAAAAACCATGATTAATATTTATTAAGAAACAAAAAGTTTATAAAATGCAATTCTGAAAAAAAAAAAAAGAAATTAATGTGTCATGAAAACAGCAAACTAAAGCTACAAAAAAAAATGAATTGTAATTAATCGATTTAATGTATCGTTAAAACAGCAAACTAACGTTAGAATAAAGAAATCAAATGTTACAATCGAACGTTATTTGAAAACAAATAATAATATCAGTGAGTCAAAAAAACTGCGATTAATATTAATTAAGAAGCAAAAAAGGAAGAACAAAAAGTTTATAAAAAAAAATGCTAATTAAGAAACAAAAACTTTATAAAAAATGCAATTCTGAAAAAAAAAATTTAATGTGTCATCAAAACAGCAAGCTAAAGCTACAAAAAAGAAATGAATTGTTATGAATCGATTTAATAAGTTGAAAATAAATGATAGCAACAAATCACAATAATAGCAACACCATAATGCAAATTAAGAAACAAAAACTGAAGAACAAAAACTTTATAAAAAATAAAAAAAAACCGTCTGATTTTTTGTCCCCAACGGATATATGAATTCGAAAGTTGCTGTTATCTCAGAAGATATTGAAATTAAGAAAAAGCCGTAAGCGAAAAAGATGTTTATTTTTTAAAGCTCTTTCCAATGATATAACATTTGTGTCAGTACAATAAAAAAAAAAAAAAAAACGGAAAATTTTCCAAAAGATGGTCGCCAGCATTGTTTCTGAAAAGGAACTGGTACAACCCCTGAATCAGCTATCGGCGAGTAGCGATCTCGAGAAGAAGTTTTATAAATAATTTTTTTAAAATTTTTCTAATTCAAAAATCGAAAATCGGGCTTCGAGGTCTGGTGGCCAGCCCCATCTTAGCGAGAAAAAAAGGCGCCAAAAACAGGTATTTTGCTTGGCGAGAAAAAAAGTCGCCAAATATTTGATTTGGGGGGAGTATATCAAAGTAGTTCCCATTGCAAAAATTAAGAAAAACAATAAAATCTCTTGGCTCAGATTTACTGTACGGTCGCTCTTGGCGTGATTTTCCAAAGTTGGCGATAAATAACATTTTCTGACAATCCAACTAATTCTGATTAATCGCAGATGAAGGATTCCTGCCAATAAAAAATGGGAGATTTTGACAAACTGGGAACCAACCAATGAAAAATGGAATATTTTACTTATTTTCATACTTCACTTGTGCAGATTGGCGAGGTTGGCAAGATTTTTGGCGATTTTTTAAAAAATCGCCAAGAGCGACCGTACAGTAAATTTTTACCAATCTCTTTTTTTTCCCGCCCCTTTGGTTGCTATGTTAAACCGTGTCCGTTGCGATGGCTTACATGGTATTTATTTTGATAAATCAAATCGAATCGACAAATTTGAAGTCTTCGGCATTTGTAATTCGAATGTTGAGTATAATACTTCACTTATTGTGGTTTTGGTGATAGAAAGATTTCAGATTTTCGTTTTTC